>QODF01000049.1:1215094-1332454 GCA_024372805.1 Oostethus manadensis | reverse complement strand
AGTGGTTAGCACATTGGCCACACAGTCAGGAGATCTGGAAGACCTGGGTTCAAATCTCCGTTGGGCATCTCTGTGTGGAGTTTGCATGTTCTCCCCGTGCGTGTGTGGGTTTTCTCCGGGTACTCCGGTTTCCTCCCACATTCCAAAAACATGCATGTTAGGTTAATTGGTGACTCTAAATTGTCCATCGGTATGAATGTGAGTGTGACTGGTTCTTTGTCTCTATGTGCCCTGTGATTCACTGGCGACCAGTCCAGGGTGTACCCCGCCTCTCGCCCAAAACCAGCTGGGATAGGCTCCAGCATCCCCGTGACCCTAATGAGGATAAGCGGTACAGAAAATGTATTTCTGCCTTTCTTGTTGCACATTTTGCATATTTATCTGCCAATTCATTTCCTAAAATGCCTATATGAGCCGGCACCCAAATAAATATGATAATAATTCCTATCTTATTTAATGGAAATATTGACTGAACTATTTCCAATATTATATCCTGTCTTGATTCTGACCGTATATTTTTTAGACTTGTTAACGCACACAACAGCTTTCTTTAGCTTATTTTCTTCAATCCAATTCATTGCTAGATAAATTGCAATTAGTTCCCCTGTAAAGACAGATAGATTATCCTTAATTCTTTTATTTCTGGCAACCTTGATTTGTGGAATAGCTACTGCTGCACCGACTTTATGATTTGCTGTTTTAGACGCGTCTGTTGCTAAGGAATGTTGGACCCGCCTCTTAGATAAAACTAAAGTTCTGATTGGCGATGACTTCAAAAAGGCAACTTTCTATTGGCTCACAACATGTATTGTTTCCCCTGAAGATGCCCAGTCTTACCAAACAGTGCAAAAGGCTGTCGGGTGCGAAATATAAAAAACAGCTGAAGAAATTAGAAATTATAAGGGCAATATATTTTACAATATACACAATAAACATGATCAACTTAATATTGAAGTGAGGTGACTCCTGCGGGTGGCGGTAGTGTGCCACGTCATGGATGCTAGCTACTGTAAAACCCCACAGAAGAAGAAGCGTTGCTGGGTTTTTTTTAGTTTATTTTAATTTTTTTTATATTTAAGTTATTTATTTTTTGGAGTAGCATATTATATAATATGAACATAGCCTGTAAGCCATAGCGATCACAACCGGAGGGTGGCGGTAGTGCACTATTGCAGTCTGCATCCGCCGTTAAACTACGAAGAAGAAGAAGAAGAAGAAAAAAAAAAAGAAGCGTTGATGGGGTTATGGATCTTGAATGACCGGAAGAGGACGCTTCCTCGGTGGTGCGAAAACTTCTGATTTCATCTTTAAAATGATGGAAGGGACAAAAGAAAGCGTAGCGTTCCAAAGTGTGGCTGGGAGACTAACGCTCGGCATTACTCGATTCCTCGGTGAGTATTTTGATCTCTGCTCTAAAACTGGAAACCTCCTCGCGCATGATCACTTGAGCTAGCTAGGAGCCACGTGAACACATTTCCAGTTTACATTGTTTTTACATGTGTTTGTCAGAAAACATGCCCGGTGTTGTCGATGTGCGCCTCGCGGAGAAAGAGCCTGCGGAGAAAAGGAGTCTGCTGTCATGGGAACAGGTAAAGGAAATACACTGACTGCAAATGTTTTTAGGTTGGTGTCACATAACTAACAAAATGTTTGTTCTCCTCGCGTAGAAAAACAACTGTATTTTACCAGAGGACCTGCGAGATTTCTATCTAACCACGGATGGCTTTACACTAACTTGGAACGTTAAACTAGACAGTAGGTGTTCCTAGTACAGCATTGCTGACCCACAGAACACTAGGGGTGTCACGAGATCTCGCGAGAACAGGGCACCGACCCCTCTACATTGCAACCTGACAGAGCTTGGACGTACTGTCTGCCTGGCAACGCCTCGTCTTTCGGGTGAAAACAAGTCAGTCTTGCCCCACCAAACATGCCCGGTTGTGTGGCGCAATGGCCATCTGTGAACGTGGCTCATTGCGGAAATAAACAATAACCCAGCACAAGTGGGAAAATAGGCATAGTGTATCTAGAAAGATGTTACTAAAACTGATATGACAGACAGTACGAAATACCTTTACAGAGTGAAAGATGACATATTACATTATTATAATGTGCAGTGGTGGCCATTATTTGAACACTTGGCATAATTAATAGGTTTCCTTTGTTTTAGTGGAATTGGCCATTAAAAGACCCATAAATCTAATTAAATCAATTCAACAAATCATCATTATGCTGTATAAACCATAGAATAGAGCCATCATAAGTATATTTACGTCATTTTCCTTACAAAAAACAAGCCAGGCCAATTTCACTGTCAGTGTCACAGAATCATGCTCCGTCCTCAACACCATCGAGCACATTTGGTGCAAGTTGGAAACGAAACTTGCTATTGTACATTCAGAGGAAAGCCTTTGGCTTGAGTTGCAGAAGGCATGGGATGACTTAGTGTTGAAGTTGTCAGGAAGTATATTGACACAATGCCAGAGACGTGCTGCTGTTATCGGTGTTGAATGTGGGCATACCAAATATTCAAGTTAAAAGTGGACTCACTTCACTTTGTTGTGCTCAGAGCAACCATCTGCATTTTGACATTATGAAATGAAATCATGTTTTGGGGACCAAAAAAAGCTGAATATTTTCAGATCTGTCAGGCGTTGTAATCATTTTGGCCACCACTGTATTACTATTTATTATTATTCAATATTATATAGTGGTTTATGTGTCTTAAAAATGTTGACAATAATATTGTTTACTGTCAGTTTGCAGGCCATTTCAAAACACACCTGCAACATCTGTGACTTGAAAAACTTTGTCCAGTCATATTTTTTCATTGTACTTTTCATAAAATGATTGTTAGTCTTTTTTGGACCCAGTCTCGTGCATCGTCTCTTGTGAGTCTCGTCACACCCCTAGAGAACACTACATGCATTAACAGTTTATAGTTGGGATTTTTTTCAGAAATTAAGTTGTATGACATCCCCATCAGCATTGTAGTTCATCATCGGTGACTTTTCCCCCCACTTTGTCCTGTAACCTCACTTCTGGTCGGTGTTGAGGAAAGTAGTTCTGGCTAGTTGGTGGGGTCACTTTAGCGAGGCGTTTTGCTTCTTAAAACAATATGCCTTCAAAAAAGTGCATCACAAAGCACAAAGTCAGACCGTCCAGTCTCTCTTTTGACTGACATGGGACATCTATGTCAGAAGCTCACATACAGCTAACATAAACAATATATTGCGTCTGGTAGCATACTCATTGAAACGGGGAGGCAATCCACACTTTCACGTAGCTGACTTTAATAACAGTCATCATATAATTTATAATGATTATAATGTTATGTAGTGGCTTCACTGATACAATGCCTAAATAATGTGATATTTCAATTTTTGCACACATTACCAGCTGATTCTTGATATGTTCGGTCTGTTCTGAGTATAATTCCGCTTGTAAACGAGATGCTAATTGGGGCCATATAATTAGCTATTACTTACCCCGGGTGCCGGAACGGCAGAACTCTTCAAAACATGTTTTCTTCTCTGTGTAGGAATGTAATCCTTCTCAGTGACACGTGCACTACATACACGAAGCCGCTTCATCCTGGCAACTTTGGTTCCCACTTTATAGCCTGTATGGCAAGAAGTCTAATAGCAATGTCTGTGACAGGAAAACCATGGAATATACTGGGCGATTCAGACATTTTGTTGTTGCAGACCAGCTAACTACAACTCTGCATCATTATTGTAGATATCTTTTGTGACAGTACCACTCTGGACATTCTGACCCCACTAACTAGCTGGAAATTTATTTTCTCAACAATGAACTTGGCATATTGGACAAAGTGAGAGGGGATTTCACTGTTAAAGCATTTCACTCCTGAAGAGGATGCCATCCAACTTCATGTCAAAAAAGGTTACGATGCTAATGGCTATACAATATTTTCCAGCATTGTTTGATTCTCTCTTGCAGATGAATGTGTTCCTTTAGGATTGATGACTATACACAGTGTTGGCAAATTACGGCCTCTCGTCCAGCCAACATCATTTTTCTCTCTCCCAAATGCACCTTCTCTGGCTGACCTGGACTGGGAGGAGAGCAGCTCAGAATGTGGTAAAACTCATCTCAATATTCATTAGGGGTGAATTCAACAATTATTGTATTAAGTATTGATCATTGTGTTTCATCAGTGTCGGCTAATGGACGTCCTCCTCCACATTTTGACTCTCGGAGCTGCATCTTCGAGCTGGATTCATGTGGTGGGAATGGCAAAGTGTGCTTGGTGTACAAAAACTCCACCCCAGGTGGTCTTAGATTCCTCTTGTCAGCAAAGCTTAGGCAGCCACTCATAATACACTCACTTACGTATTTGTTTTGGTCTTTTTGAAGGTGTGGTAGCCCAGCAGAGTGAAATTTGGTTCCTTGACCGTTCTCTGTGCTGGCATTTCCTAACAGCAACCTTCTCTTCCTACTACCGCCTCATGATCACACACCTGGGCCTACCTGAGTGGCAGTATTCTTTTACACCTTATGGTCCCAGCCCCCATGCCAAGGTAACAAAGTTCCTCTATATAAATAATACAGGTGTTTGTAATATTGTAATTAATTTCATTACAATATTAAGTACAAACTTATTTTATTTTTTTGCTATTTGTAATGCAATGTTTGTAAATAAAAATGATATAGTATTCAAAGTGTGATCGCACAATGCAAAAAATGTTGTACAGACAGAAAATACAGACAGATTTCTTATTTTTCTGCATGTTTGTCTCACTTGATTTATTGAGATCCTCAAACAAATTGAATTATTAGTCAATGACAACACAACTGAACACAAAATGCAGTTTTTAAATAAAACATTCTATTATTAAGGAGAAAAAAATCTAAACCTACAAGGCTATGTGTGAAAAACGGATTGCCNACCAACAAAGGTATTGGTGGAAAACGCGTCTCCCCCCCCCCCCCCCCCAATCCCTGAACCACAGTGAGAGCCATAATCCATAAATGGCAAAAACATTGAACAGTGGTGAACCTTACCAGGAGTGGCCGGCCAACCAAAATTACCCCAAGAGCACAACTACAACTCATCGAGGAGGTCACAAAAGACCCCACAACCACATCCAAAGAACTGCAGGCCCCACTTCCCTCAGTTAAGGTCAATGCTCATGACTCCACCATAAGACAGACATTGGAAAAAAACGGCCTGAATGGCAGAGTTCCAAGAATAAACCACTGCCCAAAAAATGAACATTAGGGCTTGTCTCCTTTTCCCAAACAACATCTTGATGATCCCCAATAACTTTGGGAAAATACACTGTGGTCTGACGAGACTAAAGTTGAACTTTTTGGAAAGTGTGTGTCCCTTTACATCTGGTGTAAAAGTAACGCCACATTTCATACCAACAGTAAATTATGGTGGTGGTAGTGTGATGGTTTGGAGCTTTTTTGCTGCTTCGGGTCAGGGAAAACTTGCTGTGATAAATGAAACCATGGATTTTACTGTCTACCAAAAAGTCCTGCAAGAGAATGTCCAACCATTTGTTTGTGACCTCAAGCTGAAAAAAACTTGGGTTCTGCAGCAGGACAAAAGACACCAGCAAGTCTGCCTCTGAATGGCTGAAGAAAAACAAAACGAAGACTTTGGAGTGGGCTAGTCAAAGTCCTGACCCAAATCCTTTTTTTCTCCCATAGTAAAAAGTTTAATTTAAAAACTGCATTTTGTGTACACCTGTGTTTCATTGACTAATGTTGACAGATATTTTTGTTGTCTTATCTCGACAGCAGTGGGCGTCGCTGTACCAACCGCTGACTTTCAGAAATGATCTCAGCCTGAGTGACTCTGTTGGAGACTCACACCTCAACAAGCTAGACCCCACAAAGGCCTTTAAAGCCAAAACCAAGGTGCCCACCCCTAAAAAGAAGCCCTCAGCACCTTGCAGCCTAGTGAGCAATACTAAAAGCCAAATCAGCGGGGGGAAACCCAGCGTAGCAAAGCGATGAAGCAGGTTTAGGATGCTAAACAATCAGCTGTACTGTATTGTCATACTTTTTATCCAGTATTTATCAACCACTACAAATTAGTAGTGAGGCTCTGAGCCAATTCACCCGAAGAATCAACGCTCACAGCTTCTTTTAACAGGCTCATGAGCAGCGCCTATGGTAAAAACTACCAGCAGCAAATAAGTAATTGCTGGATTTCTTTTTACTGCATATACACTGCTCAAAAAAATTAGAGGAACACTTTTTGATCAGAGTATAGTAACCTAACAGTCAAACGTCTGGGATATTGATCTCTTCAGTTAAGTAGCAGAGATGCTTTGTTGTTAATGAAATCAACAACAGGTGCATCAGAGGGACAACAATGAGACAGGCCCCAAAACAGGAATAGTTTTCCAGGTTGAGGCCACTGACTCCTCATCTCGTTTGGCTGATTTTTTTACTGACTGACTTTCTACTGCTGTAGTTTTTCATTTGGCTTGGATCAACATCTCTGTTGATAGCATGGTGCGGTACCTGGACGCTACAGAGGTTGCACAAATAGTCCAATCCTCCTCCAGGATGGCGCATCAATACGTACTATTACAAGAAGGTTTGCTGTGTCTCCCTGCACAGTCTCAAGAGCATGGGGGAGATTCAAGGGGACAGGTAGTTACTCCAGGAGAGCTGGACAGAGCTGTAAAAGGTCCTTAAACCCACAGCAGGATCGGTATCTGCTCCTTTGTGCAAGGAAGAACAGGATGAGCACTGCCAGAGCCCTACAAAATGACCTCCAGCAGGCCACTGGTGTGAATGTTTATTACCAAACAATCAGAAACAGGCTTCATGAGGGTGGCCTGAGGGCCCAACGTCCTGTAGTGGGCCTTGTGCTCACTGCCCAGCACCATAAAACTCAACTGGCATTTGACATAAATCACCATAATTGGCATTACGCCACTGGTGCCCTGTGCTCTTCACCGATGAGAGCAAGTGCAACCTGAGCACATGCGACAGACGTAAAGGGTCTGGAGATGCGGTGGAGAACGTTGTGCTGCCTGCAACATCATTCAGCATGAGCAGTTTGGTGGTGGGTCAGTGATGGTCTGGGGAGGCATATCCCTGGAAGGACGCACAGACCTGCCTGACGTTGTCAGGCATGCGTACGAGCACGTGGGGGCCACACAAACTACTGAAAATCATTTTCAGTTGCTACAATGACATTTTGGCAAAACGGACCAGTCTGCTGCATAATTTTTTCACTTTCATTTTTGGGGTGTCTTTGATTTTCCCCCTCTATTGGCTGATCATTTTCACTTCTATCAAATTGCGTGGCATCATTTTGTTACTAGCTATTCAAAATCATTTTTCCCCCCATTTAGATCTGATGTGTTTTCAAAGTGTTCCTCAAATTTTTTTGAGCAATGTATAATTACATTACAAGGCTTGATGTTGTAATTGTGAGCATTTACCTTTTGAATGTATTTTATAAATAATGACTATGGAACACCGGCATCTGAAGAAGATAACTGCATTAACAATGTTCACTGGTAAAGCGAAGACGTCAGGATAATCCTGCAGGAAAATAGTTTACACTGAGGATTGTTTTTTTAACACTTTGATTTGTCGAAAACACAGAGAACTTAAAATTGAAGAGCTGACATGCTTTGTCAGTACAGGAAACAAGTGAACATTTGCTAGTGGCAGAAATTGTCCATCAAGAACTTATGCGAAATAAGTTTCTCTACTAAATAGCTCTCTTAACATGCTCATAAGAAATATAAATTGTATGTTGATGATTCCCTTTGTGCAATGTAATGCCGAGAGCGTGTGTCTGAGCATGCTTGATCCGACTTCAATGCCCATGATTAGGCTCAAGTATTTTCCAAGTACAGTAGTTCCAAAACCTAGGTCAAATTTGCACATATTGTTGGTAGACTTCTGTGTTTATGAATGCATGACACCTATTGTATTCCTCAATATAATATGAATATGCTACTGAAGCTCATGTAAGAGGTATGTTGCTTGTGGTATTTAGTGAAACCAGTTGCATTTGCATCTGCATTAAAACACTGCAACCTCTGTTTATGAAAACATCTGTTGTAGGTTTCAACTTGTTACCTGAGCCAACATCTCCCTCCTGTGTGTAAACAGGATGGTGAGGATGTGTTTATAATAAGTAGGCTAGTAACCTTGGCTGAGAGCTCTTTCTATTTTAAGTGCTGGCGTTTTATGAATTGTTAGTTTATAATTTTTGAGCACCTCAATTACAGCAATTTTTTGAGGAAACAAGATTACGAAGTATTGCAGATTGCATTGAAAATTGTATGATACAGTACAAGTCCTATATTTGAGACATTCGTTGTAGGTCCTCCGATCACAGCAATTTTGGAATGCTTCAGCTGTACACGTGCACACAGCTTCACGTTAATATTCGGGGGGCTCACACGCATACATCACTGTCAATGTTTTGTTTTTTTAGTGGTGCAGTCTCCTCTTTAAGCCCAGTGCATGTTTCAGAGATTGGAGAGTGGTGGAGTTCCACCAAGACTTTGTAAAGTCCCGCACCCAGCACACCTCCAATTGTTGGGGCAACAATAGGCACCCACCACCAACCATTTCCTGACCTGCACAGATAGAGAAAATGCAAAGTTTTGGATCAAATATGTTATTGTCTCAGAGGTCTCAATAAGCAACTTAGCAGTTTTTAAAATAACTCCATTGGTATTAGTAGTAGTAGTCTGTAAGGCTTGTGGACTGAGTGTTTTTTGGGTTTTAATACCTAAACACGTCAGCCCCCCAGCCTGCGATGGCGGTGAAGAACCGCGGTCCAATGTCTCTGGTGGGGTTGATTGCGTATCCGCTGTTGCTGCCCAGAGAAATGCCAATGAGTAGCACCAGGAGACCCACGATGGCAGGCTCACTGCCTGCCGCCGCTGGTTTGTTTTTCTGGTCAGACAAAGCCATCAGACACAGCAACAACATAGCTGTGCCAAAAACCTGCCAATAACACAGTGAGGGGCATGACAGTGAACACGGAGTTCTGTGTCAGACAGTACAACGCAACAAAGCCAATTGTTTTTAAGTTGTTTCATTAATCCATTATTATTGATACCTGGTCAATGAATCCGCCCAACACGGAGAGGTATGGTGCAGGATAGGTAGCAAAGATACCAGCAGTGGCCTTGACACCAGTTACAGTCAGATTTCCTCCACAATAGTCATGTATTGCCTCTGCAAACATACACATCAATATGCAATCAGACCAACTTGGTCAGTACTTTCTCTTCTTACACATGCAGTGTGTCCTTACCATAATACACAGCATAAATAGTCCCCGCAGCCAAAAAAGACCCTAACAGTTGCGAAAAAACATAGACTGGGAGCATCTTCCAAACAAGGCGGCCATACGTACACATGGCGAAGGACACAGCTGCATTCATATGAGCTCCTGGTGGAGTAACACACACACATAGCATGACACATTGTAAGATACACTTTTGAGAATTCTTGGCTGATTCGGTTCTTTAAAAGTACTTTTTTTGTATACCTGAAACCTTTCCTCCGACATGAATCCCCATTGCAACACCGAGCCCAAAGCCCAAGTTGATGCTGATGTAATGTCCGAAAGCTCCTTGTCCTGTCACAACCTGGGCCACAGAACCAAGGCCAAAAACCTAAACATAGAGGAGACATATAGTGCAGTTCACTGGCAAGGTCACACGGGTAACAATCACAGACAGACAAAATATCCGGCATGACTGATTTAAAAAAGTAGTTGACAACACACTGGCTGTGTAAACTAGCAAAAAATATATAACATGCAGTGTAAACTTTTAATGAGTCGCCAAAATGTGTAGGACTCCAACAGACTGGCAAAAAAAACAGAAGCGTCTGAACTTTAAACTCTGCAGCCAACTCAGACTAGCAGACATTGAAAGCAATGAAAAAGGCTGACACTGAGCTATTCACGTGGGGCACAGGAAATGCGTGCTTCTTCCTCTAAAAGCCATGCCTCTGGACGTAAAAAGTAAAGCAGCTGTCCTGTCTAGAGGAAAGCTTAAAAAAAAGCAAGTTTGTTTGCTGGCATGTCTGCACGCTATGTCTTGCATTTATGTATCTTTCCGTTCTAAATTTGGGATCAATTGTGACAGCAGGCATGTGACTGTGGCAACCCTCTCCACGTGGCTCACAGTCTGACCCTTCCTGCGGTTGAATCCTCTCCTACACAACTGTGTCTTTGGGGGAGAGGGCGTCTCGGTCACAACGGTAACATTGTTACCCCTTAATGGATCCATGTGTCTATACACATACAAACAATGTCCAAAACACTTTTTTATATACAAGTCAATCTTATGACCAGAAACTCTGGAATAAAACGACTTCTTACCATCATAACATATGTGCAAAGGCATTCTGCAAGTCCCACACGAACAAATTCATTCCTTAATCGAATGGATCGAGATACAAGAGTTTGTTGTTGCGAGAGCTCTAGATCTGACTGTGAGAAGTCCTTCATTTCCTGTCCCTGCAGATTGACAGATTCTGGCAATGGGTTCACTTCGCCTTGCAGTACTATTGATATTGTAGGTGAAACGGGAATCCGGAGAGATCTTGAGTTAAAACTTGAAGAACGAAAGTGCTGTCCCACATAGTCCACAAACTGAAACGGTCTTTCTCCTGATCTCATTTCACTCCTCCTACATGTCCCCCACCCCTTCTCTCTCTGGCTGGCTGTCTTTATCATGCATACCACTTGGGATTTGTCAACATTTTATAGCCGTGACAACTCCCCTCCCACTGAGTATGTTTAAACTAGCACACAAAGGCAGTGACATCCTCCAATAGCATTGCTTCCCTTGGAAGGCTGTTTGGCCAATGAGGAAACAGTTCTTGGAAACATCTTTTGAACATCAATGAAGTTTATGAAGTACCGAGCACAGCATGGAAAATTACATTTGAATTTGTCACAAAAAAAATTGAAATATTTCCACTGTAAGCATCTCAGTGTAAAGGCTTTAAATTACAAGCACATTACATCTATCTGAAAAGATACCATTGGGGACATTTATTGGGGACATGCTGAAACTATAAAAAGCTCAGGTGACGGGGGACAGAAGGAGGAGTTTGCTACATGTACAGAACTTCTAATGTCCTATTTCATGTCCTACTATAAGAAATTAGCCAAAATGTGCCATAAAAGACTCCTGCATTCTCCTCTTTTGAGACTTTAGCTCAGTCAGCAAAAAAAAGAGTACAAGAATTAAAGAGTAACAAAGTTTAGTGTGATGCCATCACAGAAGAGTGAGTGACGGCAAAGACGAGAAATGTGTCAACCATAAAATTGAATGCTATTTTAGAATGTCATTGTTGGTTAATTGTGCTGAAATCATTTCAATGGCGCCCCCGGCTGGTCAAAAATCATTAAACGTTACTGAATCAATCTTCCGATTCGCCAGCGGCTATGGCTTGGTATATAGTGTTTGGTTCCCAACCTAAAAGTACGTGTTCATTTCCCTTGCTCTCCTCTTATTGTTACTTTTCCGCCTCATTTTTCAACTCCTCCTCCATTTTTTTAACCAATTCAAACAAATCCAACATCAAAATGTACAGCTCACTTTAGACGAGTTTGCAGCCTATTCAGGTTTTTCAATTTAATTTCATATTTTCTGTGAAAACCTGTGACCCTAATGAGGATGAGTGATATAGAAAATGGATGGATTTTGCCATTGAAAATGAATAGGCAAATTAAACAGTGCCTTCTGTTGGTGACATTTTTTTACCGAATCACTGCTGCATCAACAGTGATTACGCAAAAAAAAAAAGTTTTATAAAAACAGATTATCCTTTAATCTGAGTAAAACTAAAATTAAAATTAGATACTTGCAAGGAGATACAAACTGATGGTGAGGAAATTGAACAACTTAAACATAAATTGAATGAACATTAATTTTTGTACATCATAATTGACGACAGAATGAGTTGGAAACTCCACATCAAAAACATACAACATAAAGTAGCAAGAAATACTTCAATACTGAATGAAATAAAATTTGTCCTGGATCAAAAATCACTCCAAACTCTCTATTGCTTCCTGGTGTTACCATATCTTACTGTGTAGAGATATGGGGAAATAACTACAAAAGTAATCCATATAATCCAAAAAAGATCAATTAGGATAGTCCATAATGCAGCGTGTAGAGAACACACAAACCCACTGTTTCAAAAATCACAATTATTAAAATTTGCTGATCTGGTAAACCTTCAAACCGCTAAAATGATGCATTAAGCAAATAACAACCAGTTACCAAAGAATGTTATACATTTTTTTCTCAACAAGAGAAGAGAAATATGTTCTTCCATTCCATTACATTTTCTTCCGCTTATCCGGGTCCGGTTCGCGGGGTCAGCGGTCTCAGACAGGGAAGTCCAGACTTCCTTGTCATCGGTGACCTCTTCCAGCTTCACCGGGAAGACATCAAGGCGTTACCAGGCCAGCTGTGAGACATAGTCCCTCCAGCGTGTCCTAGATCTTCCCCGGGGCCTTCTCCCGGCTGGGCATGCCCAAAACACCTCACCAGGGAGGCGCCCGGGAGGCATCCGGACTAGATGCCCGAGCCACCTCAACTGGCTCCTTTCGATGTAAAGGAGCAGCGGCTTTACTCTGACCTCCTCCCGGATGGCCGAGCTCCTCACCCTATCTCTTATGGTGAATCCAGGGACCTTACAGAGGAAACTCATTTCCGCCGCTTTTATTCGCGATCTCGTTCCCTTGAGGGTGGGAACGTAGATTGACGACTAACGGTCGTACCCTTCTCTCCAGCACCCTGGAGTAGACTTTCCTAGGGAGGCTGAGGAGTGTGATCCCCCTATAGTTGGAGCAAACCCTCCAGTCACCCTTTTTAAAAATGGGGACCACCACCCCGGTCTGTCAGTCCAGATGTACTGTTCCCGACTTCCATGCAATGTTCTAGAGGCGTGTCAACCAAGACAGTCCTCCAACATCCAGAGCTTTGAGAAATTCAGGGTGAAACCTGTCCACCCCCCGGAGACTTGCCATTGGGAAGTGTTTTAACTACCCCAAATACCTCAGACACGGTGATAGAATTGTCCACGTACGTATCCCCAGACTCTGCTTCCTCTACAGAAGGCATGTCAGTGGGATTGAGAAGGGCCTCGAAGTATTCCTTCCACCGACCAACTATATCCTCAGTGGAGGTCAGCAAGCCCCCGTCCGCACTGTAAACAGTGTGAACTGGGGGCTGCTTCCCTTTTCTGAGGTGTCGGACGGTTTGCCAGAACCTCTTCGAGGCCGACCGAAAGTCGTGCCCCATAGCCCTATGATGTTAGGAATAAACTAAATTTAAAACACTTATATGCAAGAACAATGCTAAAAACCTTTAGCACCTTTAGGAATCAAACGATGGAATGGATTAAGTAAAGAAGTAAGACAATGTTCTACAATGAGTGATTTCAAGAAACATTACAAACAGTTGATGTTTACAAAATACAAGGAAGAAGAGTTGTGATATAATAATATTGTGTACATCCAAGGCCATATTACTTAATTCCTTGGAGAGTACATTTTCTGTCTGTTGACTGTCAATGCTATGTTTGTTACTATCTCCTTATACTTGTACTAGGAACTTTACATCCAAATGCGAACATTGTCTGTACTACAACAAAGTTCTGTTACAATTATGATTATTCAATTCATTGCTATTATTTATTATTATTATCATCCATCAGGACTGCAATACAAGTTATTTTTGATGTTAAGGGCATTCACTACTATTCAACACACTGTCACATTACCTTACTGATGTAGCTTAAACTTAGTTAGGAAGCAGGAAGGCAGGTAGGATTTAATAAACTTTGCTTCCTCCTACTCCATTTGGACATGTGGAACTGTCAATTGTATTAAGTAATGTATTCCAACGTCATTTATATGCATGCTCAAATAAAATTAAATGATTACCATTACCAACAGTAGTGACATGGCCTAGTTAATAGAGACCACAAAGACTGCTGGTTAAATTCCCTTGTATACATTCATCATGTTGTATAATAAATATTATAGAGGGATGTCACTGTCCTTTAACCACCGCCACCTGTCAACTAATTAGGGGCGATGGTTGAACTGGAGAGAGAGTACATTCGGATTTTCGATTGCAACCATCTAATTTCAAACAAGAACTGCAGAAGTTGCATAGTGCAGCTGGTAGAGTGCATAGTTTCCAACCCAAAGGTCTCTCATCTCGTTACGTATAAAATAGCTATATAACTCCACAGGTATGGCTATTGGTTATAGATTACCTGAGGTGTGGACTCGGATCACGCGACTTGGACTTGAGTCAGACTCGAGTCACAATTTAGATAACTTTAG
The DNA here is from genome assembly GCA_024372805.1 of Oostethus manadensis. Lineage (NCBI taxonomy): Eukaryota > Metazoa > Chordata > Actinopteri > Syngnathiformes > Syngnathidae > Oostethus > Oostethus manadensis. The sequence continues at coordinate 1,318,104 of QODF01000049.1, read as the reverse complement.
ACTCGATAGTATCATCAAAGATTTGTAACTTAGACTTTAATGACCCTGAACTCAACTCGGCCTTTAGTCTGATGACTTGAAAATATTGATTTGAAATACTGGGGAAATGGTTAATAAGTGAATGTGTTCGTCGGTATGAGTAAGTGTTTTTTTTTTTTTTCCACAGTGGTTGCGTTTCATCTTTCAAAAATGAAGTTTAACAGACCACTTAAATTGAGTTTGAAGGAGGAGACATGAAGATGTTTGCATCTATTATAGAGACCATGCGCTCTCCTGGTAAGATTTTCTGAGAGCTAAACGTTATTGACCTTGAACTTTTCTTTGTATAGTCATCAGTAATATCAGGAATGATAGAAGAAAAAGAAGTTTTCCGTATTGGTTGCACACATGCATTTTCTGATATTATCCGAGCCTCAGCACTTAGGTCAAGTACAAGGTTTAAAAAAGAGTAAACTACAACAGTAATTGCTCAAAAATAAAACATACTCAGTATCTCTGTGCGTCTATGCGGCAGTGGGCTGGCCCCCGACACTTGGCTTCTTCATGATGATTGAGGCGGAATCCCTTTTGATTGGCAGTGATTTCAGCGAATCAGCCGCCCTAAAGTGTAAACCTCCACCCCGAGCATTTTCTAAGTTTTTAATTCCATTGTTCTCAACTGATCCGAAGACTTTACCAATCCCCAGAGACTTAAAAAGTTTAAAATGTTAACGACTAGCGTGTTTGCCGGCTCTCTTCTGTCACTCTGTAGTTTCTTTCACCTAGTTACCAACTACAGGATCATGGATCAATGTCTTGAAAAGGAACGGAGGGTAGAATTTACATATAAATACTCCTTGAAGGGCCAGCAGCTGCCACTGAAGTCAGTATGAGCTGGTTTAGCCTTGACTGCTTGTTGAGTGATGGGGGATGCTGAATTAGTGTCCTTCATTAAGATTTTGTTTAGTCACACATCCTTTATTCGTGTATAGTCAACAAAACATGGAAAAGATAAGAAAGCAGAAAGAAGAGGGCCGATGATAACTCTGGAGCTATTGCATTATTACTTTACGCACACCACAGTATCAGTCAACCCAATTTGTGACTTGAGCCAAAAACTGCCACTGAGTCTTACGTGTCTACCACAGAGAACATTGGGAACATGTGTGCCCTAAGTGTATTAAACAGCACCATGTTACAAAAACGTCCAAAACTCTGAAACACAAAAAAAATCATTGGAAAGCCCAGGATGTCCTTGGCACCATCACAGGTTTTATTCGTGTGGAGTGTTTTTAATTTGAAATAAGGATAAGCCAATACAGGTGAATCTTAACAAAAGTTTTATTTTTAGTACTTTATGACACACTGAAGTTTTTGTTGTTGTTGTTGCAATCATCACAGTTCTCAATAAATACAATTATTTATCTATCTGCTGGGAATCTGTGTAAGAGTTTCACTTTTTCAATTGAACTACTCAACTAAATCTTGTTTACTGAGAAGCAGAACAGAATTTCTAGAAGTGTCTTCTTTACTGCCTTATTTGCGTAAAACAAAATCAGCTTGCTGCAGTTTTGTCAACGCCGTAGGACAACTCTTGAGGAGACTAATGCTTCTGCTATCAGTCATGTAGTTGATGAATCACCACCACGGTTGCAAGGGTCCAGGAGATACCAGCACTCTGGTCACGCCCACTGAGCTATGGTCTGAATCACATTTGCTACCGTACACGGAGCCTTCTGGCATCTCTCACCTTGATGGCACCATGGATTGGAGGGACGTGCTCTGCAGCCCACTGTGGATGGTGTCCACGGCGCTGCTGGCTGCGGTGGTGCGCCTCCAGCGGAGAGGAAGGTGGGACCCACGCTCATGCCTCACGCAGCTGACAGGGAAGACCGCAGTAGTGACCGGAGCCAATTCAGGTCAGCTACATTCTCATGCTTTTGTGTATTTGATGAAGTAATTTCCTGCAAACTTAACTCATATCTATCCTGTATAAAATTACCAATCCCGTTGAGTGATCCTGATCAATGAAATATTCATTTTTAGTGCTGGTTGCCAGTTATATACAGTGGTGTGAAAAACTATTTTCCCCCTTCCTGACTTTTTATTCTTTTGCATGTTTGTCACACAAAATGTTTCTAATCATCAAACACATTTTAATATTAGTCAAAGATAACACAAACACAAAATACAGTTTTTAAATGAATGTTTTTATTATTTAGGGAGAAAAAAATCCAAACCCACATAGCCCTGTGTGAAAAAGTAATTGCCCCTGCACCTAATAACTGGTTGGGCCACGCTTAGCAGCAACAACTGCAATCAAACGTTTGCGATAACTTGCAACAAATCTTTTACAGCGCTCTGGAGGAATTTTGGCCCACTCATCTTTGCAGAATTGTTGTAATTCAGCTTTATTTGAGGGTTTTCTAGCATGAACCGCCTTCTTAAGGTCATGCCACAGCATCTCAATGGGATTCAGGTCAGGACTTTGAGTAGGCCGCTCCAAAGTCTTCATTTTGTTTTTCTTCAGCCATTCAGAGGTGGATTTGCTGGTGTGTGGTCATTTGTTCTCAGCCTGCAGAACCCAAATACGTTTAAGCACGAGGTCACCAACATTCTCTTTCAGGATTTTATGGTAGACAGTAGAATTCATGCTTCCATCTATCACAGCAAGCCTTCCAGGTCCTGAAGCAGCAAAACAACCCCAGACCATCACACTACCACCACCATATTTTACTGTTGGTATGACATTCTTTTTATGAAATGCTGTGTTACTTTTACGCCAGATGTAACGGGACACGCACCTCCCAAAAAGTTCAACTTTTGTCTCGTCAGTCCACAAGATATTTTCCCAAAAGTCTTGCCAGTCATCATTTTGTGTTCAATTATGTTTTCTTTAACTAATAGCAGAAACATTGAAGTGTGACAAACATGCAAAAGAATATAAAGTCAGGAAGGGCGCAAATAGTTTTTTACACCAGTGTAGATATTTACTCGTTCAAATGTGATCTTTTTGGGGCACAAACAACCATGCAGGAGGGGTCACAAAATAAATAAACAAACAAACAACAACAATCTCATATTGTGTATATTGCTTAATTTTCTTTAACTTAGATCATGTTTAATCTGCATTCCCCTAATTGTAGTACTACTTTGACTTATTTATTTGATTTCCTATACTAGCCTGTTTATGTCGCACCTTCACACCAAAAAAGTTCTTAGTTTGTGTAAACCTACACTGTCAATGGCAATGCAACAATAATGCAGCTATAAAACGGCCTGTGCGGTATTTTCTAGTCTGTTATCTCCACCCAAACAATGTCCACTTATTGTTTTGTGTATGATGCCTCAATATTGCGTCTAACTGCTCTTTTGCCCAAATGAGTTTCATCATACACCATCGGGACCCTGATCTCATTGGCTGTATTTTCATTCTTTAATTCCTCACAGGCCCGGCCGAGTTTTACTGCTTTTACTACATCATGACATGCAATAGAGAGATAGAAACCACAGCCTGGAAAGTTTAGATATTTTAGGTATATTAGTTTAGTTAGGTATATTTTTCATACTTAGTCATGAAATATGTCTAGTTCAAGCCTCTCCAAATTGCAGCACGTTGTCACTGTTAACTCTTCTAGGTATCGGAAAGTTCATTGCCATGGACTTTGCTCGACGTGGGGCCCGTGTCCTCCTGGCCTGTCGAAGTGTGTCCCGGGGTTCAGAGGCGGCTAAAGAAATTCAAGCCAAAACGGGAAACTCTGACGTTCACGTGCGTCAGGTGGACCTTTCCTCGCTGGATTCTGTCAGGGATTTTGCTGAAAGGATTCGCAAGGAGGAGAAAGAGCTTCACATCCTCGTCAACAACGCCGCAGTCTCAGGTGACACACTTGACCCTGAGTTTTGCGGTCAATTACTATCACTCACATTGCTTCTATTTCATGCTTAAACATACAAATGGGAAGATTTTATATGAAACATGATAGGGAATTAACCACTGCATACCAGGAAAACAACAGTACAATGGAACCTTGGTCAGCGGGTCATTAACCTGGCCCGCTGGAACCAAAACAGAATCAGTTTTTCCCATAAGAAATCACGTCAATCCATTTAATCTATTCCAGAAACCAAAAATGTTAACACAAAATGTGTAATTTTATTTATAGTTGTAGTTTTACATCCAAAATATAATTCGAAATGCATATACAGTGGTGTGAAAAAGTATTTGCCTCTTTCCTAATTACGTAAGCGTGGAGGTTATGAAACGACGGAAACATGGTTTGGTTAGAATAACTTAAACACATCTGAATGGATTTGGATGAACATTACAGGAATCTTTGGAAATGGGATATTTTGAAGAATTGATTATGTTTTGGGGACGATTCCGATCACCTTCTGGATACAATAATTGTTTTAAAGGATTTGCATCTTCGGCATTTAACTCCACAAAAAATACTTGTACTTGTAAACAAAAATACAGGACAAGTTTTCCAAAAGGTTGTACAAAATATCACAGACTGATCCAGATAATGGAATAATTGTGGACATAATGATCCAGAATATAAAAAAATAGGGAACCTTCAGAATTTGAATCAAGGTATCAAACATCCAACAAACACCATTATACTGTATGTAGCCAAGACACTGTGGAATCTGAAATGTGCCAACGGATTTCATTTATCTTCAAAAGCTATGGAGCCAGATGCAGAAGAAAACCGCCTTTACAAAAATTGCAATTTTTGTGAATAGATTCTGAACTAATATTTATTGATTAATTGATTATTGGGCCGCACGATCGATGAGTGGGTAGCACATTGGCTTCACAGTCAGGAGGTTCAGGGTTTGAATTTCCGTTCGGCATCTCTGAGTGGAGTTTGCATGTTCTCCCTGTGCGTGTGTGGGTTTTCTCCAGGTTCTCCGGTTTCCTCCCACATTTCAAAAACAGGCATGTTAGCTTAATTGGCGACTCTAAATTCATTCATTCATTCATTCATTCATTTTCTGTACCGCTTATCCTCATTAGGGTCACGGGGATGCTGGAGCCTATCCCAGCTTACTTTTGGACGGGAGGCGGGTACACCCTGGACTGGTCGCCAGTCAATCGCAGGGCACATATAGACAAACAAGCATTCACGCTCACATTCATACCTATGGACAATTTAGAGTCACCAATTAACCTAACATGCATGTTTTTGGAATGTGGGAGGAAACCGGAGTACCCGGGGAAAACCCACACACGCACGGGGAGAACATGCAAACTCGACAGAGATGCCCAACGGAGATTTGAACCCAGGTCTTCCAGATCTCCTGACTGTGTGGCCAATGTGCTAACCACTCAGCCACCGTGCGGCCCGCGACTCTAAATTGTTCATAGGTATGAATGTGAGTGTGAATGTTTGTTTGTCTGCCCTGCGATTGACTGGTGACCAGTCCAGGGTGTGCCCCATCTCCCGCCCAAAGTCAACTGGGATAGGCTCCAGCATACCCGCGACCCTAATGAGGATAAGCGGTATAGAAAATGAATGAATGATTGATTATTATATCAGTTTGCTAATGCTATGTTTTTATGGTCACCAAATCTAAATATGTATATCAATAAATGTTTGACCAATATTTTAGTGCGAATCACAATATGGAGGGAACTATGGCGCTTTTTATTTATTTATTGCATGTTTGTCACTCTTACATTTTCAGATTAAATGTAAATATTAGTCATTGACAATACAACACAAAATGTGGTTTCTAAATGAAACGTTTTATTAGTAAGGGAGAAAGAAATCCAAAGTTACATGGTTCAATGTGAAAATGTGACCCCTAAACTTAAGTGGTTGGGCCACCCTTAGCAGCAACGACTGCAATCAGGCGTTATAAAAACTTGTAATGAGTCTCTTACAGCGTTGTGTAGGAATTTTGGCTCACTCATCTTTGCAGAATTGTTGTCATTCAGCCACATTGGAGGCTTTTCCAGCATGAACCGCCTTTTTAAGTTCATGCCACAGCATTTCAATAGGATTCAGGTCAGGACTCTGACTAGGTCACTCCAAAGTCTTAATTTTGTTTTTCTTCAGCCATTCAGAGGTGGACTTGCTGGTGTGTTTTGGATTGTTCTCAGCCTGCAGAACCCAAATACGTTTAAGCACGAGGTCACCAACATTCTCTTTCAGGATTTTATGGTAGACAGCAAACTTCATGGTTCCATTTATCACAGCAAGTCCTCCGGGTCCTCAAGCAGCAAAACAGCCCCAAACCATCACACTAACCCCACCATATTTTACTGTTGGTATGATGTTCTTTTTTGGAAATGCGATGTTCCTTTTCCTTTTATGTAATGGGACAAACATCTTCCAGAAAGTTCAACTTTTGTCTCGTCACATCACAAAGGTCTTGGGCATGATCAAGATGTTTTCCTGTAAAATCGAGACGAGCCTTAACTGAGGCAAGTGAGACCAGCCGTGTTTTGGGTGTTGTTGTGGGGTCTTATTTGACCTCTTGGATGAGTAGTCTCCGCTTACCCCAATTCCCTGCTTGGGGTAATTTTGGTTGGTGTAGCGTAGCACGCAGGGAGGTCAGTACACGAGTTGTCAGTCCAGAAAGGCCATCCAAATATCGCAGGCAGAAAGAAGAGGTCACTACAGACCACTTAGAGTCCAAAAAAACCCTGGAAGTGCCAGGACATGACATAGAGTACGACAACTTTGCAAATAACTGGAGGAACCACAAGGTATAAATGGGGAGCAGGTAATCACGGGTGACCTGTGCAGACTCAAGTTACTTTTACCTTCATTGAAGGTGTGATTTTTGACGTGACTGTCCCAAAGACACAATGTGATAACCCAATCAACACGGACACAACTTTGTTGTTTTGTTTTTTCTTCAATTCAATAGCGTTTCTTATCCCAGTAACCGAAAATGGAACCAAAGAAAGTTGATGGTGGCAACATTTGAGGTGAGAATCACCAAGAAATAACTCATGACCAAACAGGAAGGTGGTGTTTGCGGTGGTGCTCTTGCTGCCCCTTTGTGCCTTCAGAAACAGCCACGTCTTCAATGAAGGTTTAAGTAACCTTAACCGTTGGCCAGTAAAATAAAGTAACATCATACACAAGGTTGTTTGATTGGCAAATTGGAGGCTGTGCTGTGCAGACACATACAGTGAGGGGAAAAAACTATTTGAACCCCAGCTGATTTAGTAAGTTTGCCCACTAACAAAGAAATGATCAGTCTATAATTTCAATGGTAGCTTTTTGACCAAAAAAAATGCAGAAAAATGCATTTCAAAATAAGTTATAAATTAATTTGCATTTCCATGAAGGAAATAAGTATTTGATTCCCTATCTGTACTTAGGAAAATTTAGTGGAAACTTGGTTTTTGTACGGCCCAAGTATTTTGCAAAAAACAAAATTGCCACAAATATGTCTCGGAGTCCCTGCACCTTCTCCATTAACGAACAGCCAAGCAATGGACCTAACAAACAAGTGCTCAAACAAAGCACACAATTGTTGAAGAATGGCTAGTGCTTCTTTTAGAGTTAGGACACTAAAGGCAGATTCCAGCCAGAGATTTTTTAAATCCTCTTTCTTATGTGTGTGTGTGTGGTTCATAGAATGCACACACAACAACAAGCAACTCCTCCTTTCAAGCACTAAGCCATGCACCAATGAGGCGTTCAAGCGCATAGTTATTCTTTTAGTGTTTGATGAATCTGCGCTTTTCTTACTCACCATTCTATCACTTGGTTTTATTAGGTCTACCTCGTCAGATTACCAAAGATGGATTTGATGCTACTTTTGCAACCAATCATCTGGGGCCGTTCCTCCTCACCAACCTACTGATTGGTACGATTGTAATGTTTGTATTATAAGTATTATGTCATTGCGTTCTGGTGGTGCGCTAAATGTCCTTGTTATAAAACTAGCTATTTCTTTTGGCATAGCATTTATCTCCTTCCTTTCTTGCGTCAACTCCAAAACTAAGAAAACATTTCTTCATGGCAAGCAAAGTATTCATTCCCTGTGTGGTTCCCCCCCGTGCCTCTTCCAGACCTGATGAAGAGTTCAGCTCCAGCCCGTATTGTCACCGTCAGCTCTGTCAATCATAAAAATGGTAAAGTGGACTTCTCTCATTTTCATGGGGAAAATTTGACTTACCATATGGATCTGGTGTATAACCACACCAAGCTGCACAACATCATCTGCACTAATGAGTTAGCTCGCAGGCTTCAGGGAACAGGTCAGCTAAAATTCACCTGTGAGATTTTCATGCATTAGCTACCACCATTATGGTTATTTTTTTGTTTGCATGTGCGTGTGAAAAATATTTACGTAGGTGTCAGCGCCAACTCAGTCCACCCTGGTATCGTCATGACGGGAATGATGAGACACTATGCTTTTTGGATTCGTTGTATCTTCTACCTCATTGGACTGTTCCTTTTCAAGGTGAGTTCACTGTTCAATTCATCTGTGGAGTTCCGGTGGAGTTGACTCAGACAATGCCGAGCAAAAAAAGCAAGAGGCGTGGACTCAAGTCGCGCGACACAGTTTTGATCATCGACTTGAATAAGATCGACTTGACAATATCATCAAAGGCCTGTAACTTGATTTGAACTCTGACATCAATGACTGGAATGGTCATTCAAAGAGGGGAAGCTAATTTTTTTCCTGGCCTACATCATAAATGTTTTTATTCATATGTAAATTCTACCCTCCGTTCCTTGTCGTTTTTAACAAAGAACAGAATGAAAACATCCGGGCCAGCCCACTGCCCCATAGACCACCAGACACGTGGAGAGTCCAAATGGCTGGATAAAACCCAGCATTTATCCAATGACCGTCCATTTTCACGCAGTAGCAGAACCCACTCTACGTTTGAAGTCAATACACGCTCAGGGTCCGAGGCAGCATACATTGTCATTATTTACAACCATGTTGTTTTGTACAATAACAAATGCAAGTGTCTTTTTTTCTCTTTTGCATACTAGCAGTGAGGTGTGTCTATAGTTTTTAGTTGACCACAGTCTCCCATCTTCTTAGTCTGCAGAGGAGGGTGCAGTAAGCATCATCTACTGTGCAGTGTCAGAGGAAGCAGAAGGGATAACCGGGAAATATTTTGACAGCGACTGCTCCCTGGTTCTTCCCGCCCCCTTAGCACGGGACACAGCCCTCGCTGTCAAGGACTTTGAGATCTGCGAGCGACTGACTTCCAAGCTGTGAAAAAAACCCTCTGATAACATAAAGGGGGTCAAATTCCATGTTCTTCTTTTTTGGTAATTTACTTGGTAAAATTGCTTTTATTTATGGGGTAAAAACATACACTGCCCACCACCATTAAAATAGCCACATTTTATATTCTCATGTATACTGTTTGCTGGCTTTTGATTAAAATGTTTGATATGAGAGTGAGTGTGCTCAACATTTATTACTCTTCTGTTCCTTTTTTGCGAATTAGTCACTAAAAGATATCCCATGAGGGCAATGAGTGGAAGGTGGGGTGCCATGTTTCTTTAAGAAAAGTTCAACAGAGGCTCCACTAATGTATACAATACTTTCCCTTTATTGAGTAATTATAGTGAAACAGGATAAGCTTTTAGTTCTTTGTTGAAGAATTCAGATCAAATTTCCAACTTCTTCTGTCTTCCAGCACACTACTTGGCTGCAGAGACAACAGATTAGGAAAACACACTTAATTGTAGCCATCTTTGCATAGGTCAGTCTGTCCGCAAAGGTTTTACTCGATGTACCTTTCTGTCGCTGCTCCACCATTTCATGGATGAGCTCCTCAAGCACAGGAGCCACATGGTCCAGCTGTTTGGGTGAAAGACGCACCGTGATATCCACCGTTCTATCCTAGGCACACATACACAAACACAAATCTTGGCTCAAATTACAAAGTGTACACATGACTGTGGGAGTGTTGGTGCTTGTGAGCACACACCGGACTGCCACCATGCTCAGCTTGAAGAAGTTGCTGGACGGTAACGTCTTCAAACTGGCCATTCTCTGACCGAGGCTCCATGTCTTTTCTACCCTCACGCTCCTGCAGAGCAAACATCCAAGAACAGAGAACAAGCAAAAAAACTCAATGGTGAAGCATTTTGTTGCACACACAGCCACGAGACAGTGGAGTCTTCCAGTAATGACCTATGATCATGTATTAACTTTGCTTTTGTATCAACTACAAAAGCAACCATGCTGCAAATTCTGAATACTGAAGCTAGTGCTTTCGTAGCCAAACACTACGATGGTGCGTTCAAGGACCGCCGAACAAAGTGGGAAATGCTTTACAAATCATTATCAGAGAAGCATTCATTTTCTTCCGCTTATCCGAGGTCGGGTCTCACGGGTGTTTGAGCCTAGGCTGGGAAGCCCAGACTTGGGTCTTCCACGAGGCCTCCTATCAGTCGGACGTGCCCTGAACACCTCCCCTGGAAAATGTGAGCCAAATACTGTACTTAGAAATGATTGCCGACTTATGGTAAATGAGATGTACTTTTTTTCAACAAAAATCTGCTCATTTTCAGGACCATGAATGCTGAATGGCCAATGTGCATTCCACGGTATCGCCAGACAGCAGCTTCTCAGGTTTGCTGCCAACTTTTGTTGGATTTCAACCACTGAAGACATGTGAGCTGTTGTCCTCATTTGACCGACACATCAGATATTGAACTAAATTGAGGAAAAAAACGTAGATTTGCATCAGTTCATTTATGTACCGTGCAAACTGTGCAAACTTTACTTCAACTTGAACTTACTCACAGGATGTTATTAGAAAGTGGGATTCACACCCTCGTTGGTACCAGCACAAAGAGATACCCTTGTTACGTAACTGATAAGAAAGTATCTAATCCCCCAAACCATATGAACAGTGGGAGCTTTAAATGAACCTGAGAAATGTAGTCAGCAGTTTATATATGTCTATTTGTGATATTTATATTTTACCGTATTACTTGCTTTTAAATCATTTAGAAGCTCTTTAAAAGGGCACTCTCATAAGGATCTTATTTTTAAAACAAAACGTTTAACGTTATACGGCTTCAAATTTGTCAATTTGACTCTGCATAAATACTGAAAAAGGGACTCAACAGTGCAATCAAATCCCAGCTCAGCCCTTTTCCTCCTGCACTCTGTCTTATCTTACCTTCATCAGCATCATCTCCTTTGGGCTGAAGAAGGTGATGTGTCCCCATGTCCTCTCCGCCAGCAGCGCCACAAGGCACACCAGCACCACACAACCAGCCGCGGCTCCACGCATGCTCATTCTCCTCTCCTGTAGAAACCCATGAACATGGATACATGCAGTAGTTTGGTCATTAATATACTACATCATATTGAGGGTCATTTGTAAATGTAAATAAATATAATCCTTACTTGGTTTTATAAATAAAAAAACATAATTTATTATTCATATAATTAACAATATATCTATAATAATAAATACATTAAAATATAAACCACATAAAATGCAGTATATTTCTGTTCCACTGCAAACTACTACCATATTGATAAACTGAGCATAATTATCCTTGTAATGGTAGATTCTGCTTTACATAATCTCATTACTTGTGACCAGTAAGTGTAGGCGGTAAAAAACAACTTTTAAAATAGTAGTCAAATGACAGCAATTGCTACACACACAGCACTCAAATGCAAAACGCAACACTTGCATGAAAAACACATCTGAACACAAGAAAGCGCAAGAGACAAAAGGGGAAGGTGCAAACGGTGCATGCTCACGTGCTGTTTTAGCTTCGCTCAGCTTCTCCCAGAGCTGTGCTTTAAAGAAGAGCGGCGCTTTTCTAAGTCTGAGTATCAACCTGTCCCAGCCAGCCTTTATATCAAGCGGATCCCATCCAGGCCCCTGGAAACGCAGATATTACACTACATATGTGTTGGCCTTTAAGGAGGTTGACAAGGCGATAGGAGCTTCTTGATAAACTCAAATACTGAATATTTTTATTTACATACTACACTTCTTCTGTGTGCAGTGTGTGTGTGTCGTTGTGTTGTACCCAGAAGGGATTTCCGTCCTTAGAGGTCAACCATAAATTTTCTGCTTTTAAGGATGAGCCAACACGATGTGACATTTATGACCTGCACACCAACTCACATGCATGTGCTCCTAAGAAACCCTTTGACGCTGCAGAACTTTAATGATGCTTTTTGTCAAACCCAGCACTTGACTCTGTTCCTGAATGGTGGTGAGATGTTGGCGCAAATTGGCTTTGTACTGTTGAGAACTGGACTGTTAAACATTAGACCTCTGATGATTCCAGCAGAAGTCATTTGGAGAACTAAATATAACATCAACATGACGTAGAGCCGCTATTTGCATTTTTCCAGCACCTCAGATAAACCTTTTATCTTTTGAATGTGTTTGTCAATCACTTTGAAGAAATTAGTAATAATGTCTTTTATTTTGCATACTGTAGATATCACTACTGTATAGATTTGACAATAAAAAACTAAAAATAAATAGATAACAAGTAATGTTAATGTTTTATAAAGCTTACACATACTGTTGTCAGGTCCACAAGAATTTGGACAGTGACAAAATATTTCTGATTATGCCATAATCAAGATGTGATTGGCGTTTCGTAGTATTTTCATAAATATACAGCATTTACCACTTTGGGATTACAGTATAGCCATCGTATGCCGAGTACTTTAATATCAATGGGTTCAAAACTATTTGGACAATCGACTTTGTATTTATCCCCATCAAGTGTGAGGTCTGATTCATAAAGGCAGCAAGAGCCATACACAAGCAGAAAGAGAAGGTGGCTGTAATAAAAGGCCTGGATCAGCATCTCCAAGGAGGAAATTTGAAATTTCGTAAGTCATTTTCATTCAGGTATCGCAATTATAGTTATATTTACAATTGTGTTAATTGTCTATTGCAAACGCTGAATGACAGCAAAAGCCCTATTTCTGTGAAATATGAAATTAAAACTGAAAGACTTATACTTCAATCATATCCTAACCACATTATGTGACAAGGAAAATCCTAAAAACACACAGACCAAATATTTCTTGCAGTCTTCGTCACCTTGATCTTCCTTGATCACCTTGAACAAAATCTTTAGAATAATAATGACAAGTTTTTTTATGTTTTTCAGTTGACTCAAAATCAAATATGCACACATTGTCTAAAGATTACTATAATATAGTAAACAAATTTAGTGAAAATGTGCTTCTTCATTGTGTAAAAACTGTGGTGAGACCAGCGATGTTGTTTGGTTTAGAGACAGTGCCGCTGAGGAAAAGACAGGAGGCAGAGCTGGAGGTAGCAGAGATGAAGATGCTGAGGTTCTCCTTGGGTGTGACCAGGATGGACAGGATCAGGAATGAGCTCATCAGAGGGACAGCACATGTTAGAGGTTTTGGAGATAAAGTCAGAGAGGCCAGAATGAGATGGTTCGGACATGTCCAGAGGAGAGATAGTGAATATATTGATAGAAGGATTCCAGGCAGGAGGCCTAAAGGAAGACCAAAGAGGAGGTTATGAATGTTGTGAAAGAGGACAGGAAGGATGGAGGCAACTGATTCGCTGTGGCGACCACTGAAGGGATAATCCGAAAGGAAAAGAAGAAGTGCTTCTCTATGGTAATGCCAAAGGATTGTAAAGCTTGGATCCCGAGACACACAGTAGTCTGCAGGTTCAAAGGTTACAAAGCCACAATTTTATTTTTTCAATAAAAAAAAAGTTTGGGTGTATTGTTAAAAAGTGATTTATAAACTATGAATTGGTATTGGAATTAGGCCAGGGGTAGGCAAGCCGCTGCTCTGGAGTCTCACGTGCCTTTTCAGCCTTGTTGTTGGTGCTCCCTTTGGGCTTAACAAAAGAATAGATAACAATTATTTATATTTGTCAATATGCAAATACAGTATGACAAGCTTTTTATTTGTTTATTTTGTTATTTTTATTTTATACTCACTGTATGTAATATTAAACATTATTGTATTCATTCATTCATATTAAAACTGTTAAAAGTTTATATGAGCTGTGTTACGTTTTGTTGCTCCAGAGGAGGAAGGGGCAAAATGGGTCTTTCGATGGTAGGTGGCTGACCCGTGCACTACAGGATAATAAAACCATTATAGCTAATAATTAATTGCAACACTGTTACAAAGACAGTAATTTTAACATGAGGAAATAAGTATTAGCATTGTTATCATTACGTTAAAGGTGAACAAGTTAACTACACTTTAAAGTGGATTTAAAGCATTGTGGGTTCATTTGGACAGTAGCAATCATATTACTGTTTGTTTTGTGTCAGCTTTAGAATTTGTTACTGGAAAATTAGAATTACTTTAATTTCATTCTTTTAATTAATGTGTGAAATATACATCATGTATACGGAATCTAGTACAAATGGCAGCAGGTCCATGGAAAATATTCTCTCCTGAAAGGGGTCAGTGGTCCCAAACAATTTGAAAACCCAATGACCGACTGTACTGTAAGTCTTAGGTCCAAATGTAGGTTCAGGGTTCGAATCTCCGTTGGGCATCTCTGTGTGGAGTTTGCATGTTCTCCCCGTGCGTGTGTGGGTTTTCTCCGGGTACCCCGGTTTCCTCCCACATTCCAAAAACATGCATGTTAGCTTAATTGGTGACTCTAAATTACCCATAGATATGAATGTGAGTGTGAATGGTTGTACGTCTGCCCTGTACCCCACCTCCCGCCCAAAGCCAGCTGGGATAGGCTCCAGCATTTCCGTGACCCTAATGAGGATAAGTGCCATAGAAAATGAATAAATGAATATTAACTGAATTACAATAAGCTGGTAAGTCAGTGTTTTGTTGGTCAAAAAAAATAAAGATGACAGTCTTGTTGTTCTGCAAAATGTTACTATTGCAATTGCCTTTGCTTTTAGTTGCCTGCTTGTATGGAACAAAAGAAACCGCAAGACAACAGAAAAAGCAACAATAAAATGGAAAAACAAGTTAATACAGAAAAAGCAGTGGCAACATGAAAATAATATGATTACATTTGTATATTTGAATGAACGAATGAATAATTCCACATTTATTTCATTTTAGTTTTGGCACTCCTGTGATTCCATAGTGCGCGGAAAATCCCGCGATGTTTAGTTAGTGGTCTCGCGGTATTTTGCCTCGTGGCATTGAGCTGAACGGGATTTCCTCCATCTTTTTACCCTAGAAGAGGCACGGGTGCACACGCAGGTTGTGTGCTGGTGCAGAGGTCCGTTGATCATGGTAAGAACAAGACTATACGTACTGCAGTCTTAGCGGTAAAGTTATTTCTACTTTTTAACGAACCCTCACTGAACAATAAACGCGTTTGAATGTAGAAGTACGACGTTTTGTATGTGCCCGGTACAGGCCATAGCTACAGCCGATAGTAGCTGTCCACCCTTGTGGCTAGCATTAGCATTAGCATTAGCAGTACGTGCATGTGCGTCACGTCTCTGGAAAACGAAGGGTTGCTATCATCGACAGTAAACGAACAATTTAACACGTTCTGATAATGTACGCCCAATCGGTGTGTCGGCAACAGGTACGTTTAAAGGTCGCTGTAAAAACGCACGATCAGCACAAGTTAGCTCATTGCTAGTCCGCCCTCGTGGCTCTTTAGCACGTGGGTTCATCAAGAACACGTGGTACAGTAAAGAACTGCTTAGGTGTTTGATACGCTTCACTAAAAGTATAGTTGGTTTTGGTTATTTATAACCATTGTATTTACTATTATGTTTACTCGGGTTGTTTTGTGTGCATAATAAATGTATTTCCGTAGGTGCTTTTGCATGTGTTGTACGAGCACGCGTCTGGATATGCCTTGTTTGCTGTGAAAGAGGTGGAGGAGATCGGCATGTTGCTTCCTCAGGTGGGTTGTGCTCTTCTTAGCGCTTGGTTCATATTTGGGCCTCTTTTCGGAGGGCTTATCTGTGTGTTTGTGTTTTAGGTTGAGGAAAGTGTGCTGAGTCTTGGCAAGTTCAACAGTATTGTGAGCCTGGCGGCCTTTTTCCCCTTCAAGTCAGCCCAGGGTGCCCTGGAGAACATAAATGCAGTTTCTGAAGGCAAGGTGTCTTAGTAGTTCCTGTACTGCTATTATAAATTCATGCACTGTTGTATGTCCTCAATGTAATGATGAGTAATCCACTGTCAATCCTCTGAGTTAATATGCTGACATATTTGCTGAACATTTGAGGATATGCATGTCTTACTAGGAATTTTGTGACTGTAAATTTGTATGTGGGGTTCTATAGCCAATTATGAAGAATGGTAGAATGAGCATCTGTTGCATCCAAGGTTGTTTCAAATGGCATGCTTCCGGACTTATACTTGCTAAGCACCGAGAAGTACGGCAAACAGTACTGGCATGTTGCATAACGCACTCCAAATGCTGAGATTGCAGTGACTGACATCTCCACCGATGATCCCCATCTTTGCTAGTGGAAGGCAAGGGACTGCCTGGAGGGGTTTTTAATCAAACTTTTTAAAATTCATATTTACAAAGCAGATAAGAGTGCATTAATATTGCAGTCATTATTTTCGGTAGGTAATCGATTTGCTAAAGCACTACGCTTTACATATTGAAGTGTAGGTACGGACGTGCACCAATTCCAACTACCCAATGAGCTAACAGGGTGATTTGGAAGTCATGATTTAAGTGTATAAGTTACTGTCCTCATTTTCTCCAACATATTAGATTTTGTGGTTCTGTGTCCTATTCTTGGATGAAATGCATGTAATTGAAATGAATGTGTTCTAAAGTGTATATAGAATGTGGGGTTGGTGTCTGAAATGATGTTGCCCTGAACCAAACATTTAGTTTTGGCTCTGTTTTAGGTGTAGTGCATGGAGATCTGAAGTTGTTCCTTGAGACAAACCTTCCTCACTCTGGCAAGAAGAAAGCCGTGTTGGGTGTTGGTGATGCAAAGATTGGAGCTGCCTTACAAGAAGAGTTTGGTTTTTCCATCCAGACCGGCAGCGTTGTGGCAGAAATAATAAGAGGTAACTAGTTGTGCGTGGTTTGTGCTGTGCACTATGCCATAAAGGCTGTTGTGATGTGAATATTTGACCCTGATACTCCGTGAAAGTTCATACTGAAAATCTGAGCAGCCGACGGGTCACGTGATCACCTGTAGCTCCACTTGACTCCATCCGACCTTTCCTATCGTTTTGTGTTGTCAGGAATACGACTGCACTTCCATCTGCTGGTGAAGGGTCTGACTTCCTCAGCGGCCTCCAAGGCCCAACTGGGTCTAGGCCACAGCTACTCCAGAGCAAAGGTCAAGTTCAATGTCAACAGGGCAGACAACATGATCATCCAGTCCATTGCTCTGCTGGATCAGCTTGACAAAGACATCAACACTTTCTCTATGCGTGTCCGGTAAGGGAGCTATATTTTTATGGTGGGCTCTCAGTGTCCCATTTAATCAAACTATCCACCTTTTAGGGGTGATCTGTCTATATCCTCCTAATGCTTACCACAGGCTGTGCACCCAAAGCGCAGTCTGTATAGAAACAGGAGGTACATAAATGTCACCCGGCCTTTCTGTTCCATCAGCTGCTGTCTGGTGGAGCGTCAAAGTTGGATGAGACATTCTCACCCATTTGTGTAAAGAAAGCACTGGATGTGTATGATCTTTTCAGTGTACTTAATAGATCTGTCTTGTCTTCAGCGAATGGTATGGTTACCATTTTCCCGAGCTGGTCAAAATTGTGCCTGACAACTCGATGTACTGCCGCCTGGCTCAGCTTATTGGCAACAGGAAGGAGCTGACGGATGAGAGTGTGGAGAGCCTGGAGGAAGTGGTCATGGACAACGCCAAGGCCCAGGCCATCCTTGAAGCATCCCGTTCCTCCATGGGTTTGTCTTGAGTTTTTCATTCATTCCCCATAACTCACCTGGATTTAATGTGGCTAAACCGCACCCCTTTTTTGCCCACCTTAGACCAACAATTGTCTCTGGTGTCTAACACAGGGGGGTAGAGAATCCCTCTCATAAACCTGTAGTAGAGGCTCACATCCTTGCTATGGATCCTGTCGGGAGAAACACTTCATGTTGTAATGTTTTGCACCTCAGCGGTGAAAGGTGTTGAGTCTCTTTTCTGCGTTCAGGAATGGACATCTCCCCCATTGACCTGATCAATATCGAAAGGTTCTCCAATCGCGTGGTGTCCCTGGCAGCCTATCGACTAGAGCTGCAGGAGTATCTGCGTTCCAAGATGGGCCAAGTGGCTCCAAACTTGGCCGCCTTGATTGGAGATGTGGTGAGCTTTTGGGGTTCCGCCCCTCCCACATTTTCCACCCACAGGGCCAATGATGTTTTGCCAAATATCTGTCAATCCACTGATAATCTGATGAGAAACTTTTTCGGTGCTGATGGTCCAACTTGTCAAAGTGATTTTCCTGACAAACATTAGTAGTGGATAATATCCTTAACTATTCTTCTAGGTGGGTGCCCGTCTGATCTCCCATGCTGGCAGTTTAACCAACCTGGCAAAGTACCCCGCCTCCACCGTCCAAATCCTGGGAGCAGAAAAGGCCCTGTTCAGGTACTGGGGCAGCCCCTCCCTGCTGGGGAGAGCTGTGGTTGTGGTGATGGCAGGGCTGGGTTGGAGCAGAGCAGGGTGACCTGAGAAGGCTTGTGCGTCTTGTCTGGAGTGATCCCTCTCCCCCCCCCTATTGCACCCCAATGTCTGAGCAATCACACGCAGCACTGAGGTAGAGAAGAATTGTTCCTGCAGCAGAGAAGACATTTTCATGTCATCTGTAGATGCAGGCAGAGTACTGTATAAATGACATTGTTGTTGAATCGTATTAATTGCTCTGCCTGAGTGTGAAAGCAGATGTAATCTTGCGCAGAGCCCTAAAAACTCGCGGCAACACCCCCAAATACGGCCTGATCTTCCACTCAACCTTCATCGGTCGTGCTGCCGCCAAGAACAAGGGCCGTATCTCCAGATACCTGGCCAACAAGTGTACCATTGCCTCTCGCATTGACTGCTTTTCCGGTGAGAGTCTTAAAATATTCCTTTCTTAATGTGTCCCGTGGGCTTTGCTGTGATGCTCATATTTTTCGTCAACAGCATACAATCCCTGGATTGGTGTTGATAAATGATTTCCTGAGCTAAGTCCCAAATCTGTGTGGAGATGTCATACACCTGTTGAGATTTTTATTTTGACCGTTTGTTCTTTCAGAGCTGCCGTCCAGCGTGTTTGGTGACAAACTGCGCGAACAGGTGGAAGAGCGCCTGTCGTTCTACGAGACGGGTGAAGTACCACGCAAGAACGTTGATGTTATGAAAGAGGCTGTGAAGGAGGTGAGCACATATTCTGTCTATGAAGGACGGCATGATGTAGTCTGCTGTGAATGATGACAAGTTTGTTCCTGATGCTAATAACTGAGGGTAAAAGCTGATTTAATGAGCCTGATGCAGCAATCCGCGTGAGGCCAATGAGACAAGCAAATGTTTTACGTTTGCTGCAGTAAAACCCACTTTGCTCTTCCCTCCAGGCTACCGATGTTGCTGTCGAGATGAAGCGTAAGTTGGACAAACAGGAGAAGAAACGCAAGAAGCGTGAAAGGAAGCTGCAAGAGCTCCAAGCAAATGGTGATCCTGAGGTAAAAACTCCAATGTTAGGGCTTTGCATGTTTTAGATTTGGGATCTGACCCAGACCCGTGGTCCTGTCTCAGTGTACGACATGCTATATCAGTGTGACTCCGAACCATTGGCCTGCTCCAAACAGTGGGCATGATCACTGAAGAGAGTCATACAATTTTAGCATTGCCGTGACAAAAGAACGTTCAGTTGTCGTCACTTCAAATTGCTAAATTGACTATCCTTATTGAAGGTGAACGGAGATGCCGAGACGCCTGTAGAAAAAAAGAAAAAGAAACGTGCTGTTGAGGAGCTAGAACCTGAGGAAACTCCTGCTGCAGAAAATGAAGGCGGTGACGCTTCTGTCAAGAAGAAAAAGAAGCAAATGGTTGAGGTGGAGGCTGATAAGGTAGAGGAGGCAGACACACCTGTCAAGAAGAAAAAGAAGCGAAAGTCTGAAGCAGTGGATCCTGAGCCAGAAGATCTCCCAGTAACTCCAGTGTCTGAGAAGAAAAAGAAAAAGAAGAAAAATACAGAATGAATGATTCAGACTGATTTTTGTGTACAGTTTTTTTTTTTCTTTTAACTTGACTGATTTTTGTTGTACGTGAATGCAAGGGAGAATATACACAATAGTTTACCTGTGCCTTCAATATACCTGAAATTGTGTATTTATGTAAATAAATTTAGTCAACTAACTTGTTTTTGTTCCCATTGGGCAGTAATTGTGGGTCGATGCAAAATACAACTGGAATGATTACGTCGGTTTGATGTAGCTAAACCTTTAAATTAACTAAGGGTCGACACTGCCCCCAAAAGCCGGTTTCGTGTAAAATTGCATCTCTGGGTTTGTATGGCAAGTCCCAGAAATGATACATCAGCACAGGAAAAAGCAGTCCTTTGCCTTGATGTGGTGACATGTTTGTTGCTGAGCAAGAATTAAACCCAATGTTCCATAACTGGTAGCTTGATAGCATTTCATTCTGGTTTTGCTTGACCTAACCATAGCTTTCGATGGAGTGGACCTTAATATTTTAATTCACTGCTGACCGCATCAAGTGGGCACCTGTGGCCAGGAGCTAATATGCTTCAGGAATTCGGCAAGGCTCAATCTGTTTCAAGAAAGCATATTAACACTGACGATACAGAGTAGAGTTCACAAAATAGAGTGCAAACAATGTTTGCATGTTTAAGTAAACTGATCTTCAATGCCAAAAAGAAGACTGTCAAAATGTATTGAATAACCAGAATGGCAAATGCTCAGGCAATGATGAGCTCCAGGATGATCAAAGACTGTCTGGAGTTACCTGTAAGTACTATGACAGGTAAAAGATGTCTGTGAAGCTAATCTATTAACAAGAAACCCACGCAAAGTCCCTCTTAAAAAAAAAAGGCATGTGCAGAAGATGTTAAAATTTGCCAAAAACGCATCAACTGGCCCAAAGAGAAATGGAGGAACATTTTGTGGACTGATGAGATAAAATTGTTCTTTTTGGGTCCAAGGGCTGCAGACTGTTTGAGATGACCCCCATTCAAGCCACAGTACACAGTGAAGACAGTGAAGCATCATGATATGGGCATGTTTCTTGCATAGCAGGGGTCATGAATCCATTTGCATATGTCAAAATACTTGAAGAGGTCATGCCCTTGAAATGGGGGTTTCAGTTCAGGAGAACTTCTGGGGTGGCATAACAAATGCTGTTTCGGAATAGTGATTCAAATACAAACTTTTTTTTGTTTCCCGGATTTGACACATGATTCCCAAATAAAAAAAGTTTGTCCAAAATAGTTTGAGTTTGTAAAGTCAATGGCATACACTCCTATTGTTTTTAAACATCCCCTTTCAACTAAAGAGCGTGCATATCCTGAATGTTGGGTGTTGGTTTTCCGAGAATTTACTGCACCTACTGGTAACTTGTTTGCCATGTAGCAATACAAATATACTATTTACAGTGATTCATCTGGTTAGTCACATTGGACTGTTATTTTTTGGAACATGACTCTATTTCAGTAGGACCCAGATACGTGGAAGAAAATGGAATGAAATGACTATTTCCCACTGAAGAGAAATTACAGTATGCCTCCTCAGCGCAACCTCTTGTGTTTCTTGATGACATCAAAGCCTAGAACTCTCATTTGTTTTTAGAGAGGCCACTTTAGAATAGTCCAATGTTTTCCTTTTTGCTGTGTGTTCTGGGTCGTTGTCTTGTTGCAATACCCATGACCTGCGACTGACCAGCACAATTTTCTCCAGAATCCCTTGATAGTCTTGAGATTTTATTTTACCCTGCACAGATTCCAGACACCCAATGTCAGATGTGGCAAAGCAGACCCCAAACATAACAGAGCCTCCTCCATATTTCACAGTAGGGACAGTGTTCTTTTCTTGATATGCTTCATTTTTCCGTCTGTGAACATAAAGCTGATGTGCCTTGGCAAAAAGTTCTCCACAGGCCATTCTCCCAGAAGCTTTGTGGCTTGTCAAGATGTACTTTGGCAAATTCCAATTGGTCTTTTTATGATTGGTTCTCAAAAATGGTGTCCTCCTTGGTTGTCCCTCATGACGTCTACTTTGGCTTATGGTGCGATCTGACATTAATGTTCCTTGAGCTTGAAGCTGACCTTAAATCTCTTTAGAAGTTTCTTTTATCCATCTCTTTGACTTGTTATCAATTTTCCTCCTGCGGCCACATTCAGGGAGTTTGGCTACAGTCCCATGGATTTGAAATTTCTGAATGATTTATGCAACTACCCGTGACCCTAATGAGGATAAGCGGTATAGAAAATGAATGAATTTATCCAACTCTAGTCACAGAAACATCACAATTACACACCTGGATTAACATGTCCCTTTGGCCACATTGTTTTCAGTCGTTTCTTTTGTACAGGCCTGCTTCATGTGTTTTTAAAAACTATTTTTAATAGTTCTGCTGAAGCATGGTTGAAAAGCAATGTCTGACTTTCATTGGTTAAATTTCATACAATTTTGATTCATTACTTTTGTCAGATTCAAGTTCCTTCTGTGCACATTGACAGTTTTTCTTTCATTAACCAAAGGATACCAACAATTTTGTCCACGTGTGTATATGACAAACCTTGGTTGCACCCATTTGTGTTGGAATGTAAGCGAGATTTGAGCAGAAGAGCACTTAAACCGGAGTATCAGTAGAGTCTAAAATAAGTTTATGAATTTAAGGCCTTAAAAAGTCTCTTAAAATCCTTATGTCTTAAATGTGATCTGGAAATGTATTAAAATTGCATTTAAAACAAATGCATGAACTTCGTTCTCGCATTCAAAGGTTTTGATTTATGAGGACGCTATAACCATTCCATTTTCCTCCGCTTATCCGGGGGCAGCAGTCTAAGTAGGCATGTCCAGATTTCCTGGTCTCTGGCCACCTTTTCCACTTCCACCGGGAGGACCTCAAGGCGTTCCCCCATAATCCTTCCAGCGTGTCCTAGGTCTTCCCCTGGAACACTTCACCAGGGAGGCATCCGGACTAGATGCCCGAGCCACCTCAAACTGGCTCCTCTCGATGTGAAGGAGCAGCGGCTCTACTCTGAGCTCCTCCCGGATGGCCGAGCTCCTCACCCTATTTCTTGGGGTCAGTCCAGCGACCCTAAGGAGGAAACTTTCTTCTGCCGCATGTATCCGCGATCTCGTTCTTTCATCCATGACCCATAACTCATGACCATAGGTGAGGGTGGGAACGTAGATCGATCGGTAAACAGAGAGCTTTGCCTTCAGGCTCAGCTCTCTCTTCACCACGATCCGGTACGACGACTGCATAACTACAGACGCTGTACCAATCAATAGGTCGACCTCACGCTCTGACCTTCCCTCACTCGTGAACAAGACCCTGAGATACTTGAACTCCTCCACCAAGACCTCACTTATCTCACCTTTTGACACTAAGGACGCCTTAAGAGTTCCGTTTTGTGGTTATCTACAAAAATGAACTTTAGTACAGTAACTGCGCAGTCTCGTCAGAATTAATTGAGCGCAACCAGCTAATGTGTTTTTGTCTTCCAAGGTGAAAGAGCTGTGCATAAATTCATATAATTTGCAAATAATTCCGGTCCTCAGAATTTCCTTATTGTCGCTTGTACTTTTTTTTGCCAGTATGGATGTGAAAGTCTTAGCAGAGACCCTGTTAAATGACGGTCTCACCATTGTTTGTTTTTTTTGTTGTTTTTGCCATTTATGAGCACAATTCGATCTGGCACAGAAAGAAACGGAAGTTTGAAGTTTTAATGTGGACAACAAGGCTTAAACCAAGGTTAAAATGACATCAAGGCCTGGCTGCTGACCAGCCAACTAGTAAGAGTTGAGGAATGACAGACAGATGGAGGGAAAACGGCAACAAGAAAACTCAAGCTGTCAACTCAAGTTACACTTCAAATAAGGATTCACAAATGCAAGGAGACCAAAATTACAAAACCATATTTTTTCTAAAAATAAAAAAGGGGCCTGAGCCTTGAAAATGATGCTTAGAATCTATGTACATTGTTCTCAGTTCATGTATGCATACAAAAAGGAATCCACATCACATGATGCTTGTGTTCAAGTATATTCAACAACTTCATCTCCATGATTTAGCATTCATCTTCATCTTTCCACATTTTTTTCAAAAGAAAATGCCCTTCAAAACAAAAACTAAAATTCTGAAAAACACATTTCATGTTCTACCAATACATATATACTGTATAAATACATACATAAATATATTTTACATACAACAACCATAAATTTGAAAAGGGGGATGTACAGAGCAAAGGGGAGGCGGTGGTAGTGTGTGTGTTTTAGCTTTTGTTGGAAAATGGTTTGTCCCTCCATTATTTTGTCAGTCAGACGCATAAGTGTGGCACGTGTCCACACACACTCGCGCACGCACACAAACAAACATCCTGTCACACACACACTCACATGCACACACGTATAGAGTAGCAAGCTCAGTTGGCCCAGTAGGGAGAGCTGCCGTAGCTCGGCTTATTGACTTGGCTCTTCTGCTGCAGGCTGCTGGACTGCCCACGCTGACTTGGACCACCCTGAACACACACACACACACACACACACACACGGGTCAAACACAGCTGCAAATATGATTCACACATTTATCAGAGGGAGGACTTCATAATACATTTTTAATTAGTATTTCATAATTTTACCCCCACAAAAAAAATGTCATTTTTAGTGCACAAGCTGCTACTTATTTCTCAGCGATGTGGTTAATTTATGGCTATGTTAGAATTTCGTGACTTCAGAATTACTATTACATCACAAGTCAAATGAGGAAATGATAATACTCTATAGTATTAATATCTGTGATTTTTTAAAATATGATTCTACATTTTTAAATATCCCATCATACATTATAAATAATTATTACTATGCATACTACATACAAGTCCATCTCAATAAATTAAAATATTGTGCAAAAGTTAAATAAATGTCTTGAGTTCAATTCATAACAAAAAGGTGCTGTTATTTGCTGATTTGAACACTAACTTATTGACAATGACAAGGCATTTTCAATTTTTATTAGCTGTAAGCTATAATTATCCATTTTTTTTTACTTTAAAAAATACATTCTTTAAATATTTCACTTTGTGTGTATTGAATCTTTTTCACTTTTTGAATTGTACTACTGACATAATTAAACTTTTCAAAAGTTATATGGAAACAGGTTTTCTATACTATATAAATACAATAATATTCCACTTATAAATAAGGAATCCTACTTCGCAGAAATTCACTTATCACAGCTGGATGTGAAATCAATCAACTGTGCTAAATAAGGCATTACTGTATAAATCACTGATATGCGGTAGTGTGTATATATTATATTATAGAACATATTACTTTTTCAACTAATTGCCCAATTGCACAGCCTTAAGAGTGTGCACATCATGAATGCAGTGTCTTGTTTGTTTTCTGAGAATCTACTGCACCTACTGGTAACTTGTTTGCCATGTAGCAGTAAAAATATACGAACAGTTATTTATCTGGTTAGTCGCAATGGAGCGCTATTATTTTGAACACTACTGTACATCAGCAGAAAGATGTTCACAATGACGTGTAACCAAAGGTAGAAGAATGCATTCGTTTTTTTTGTCCCACTACATTTCTGCAATGTTTGTATAGAAAGACCACTGTATAGTCACGTGTGCATGTGTTACCACGTGTGCATGTGTTACCTGTCCATCCTGAGCCAGATGGTGGTGCAGCAGCTGAGAATGTGGTTGCTGGTGAGGCAGGATGTGAAGGAACGGCGCCGGTGCATATCCTCCAGGGGCTGCTCCAGGATTCAGAGGCCCTGGACCCCCCAGTGCAGATGGCAGGCTGAAGGGAGGGGGGGTCGCTCCATGGAAACCCTGCTTATCAAAAGCCTAAGAGAGCAAAGTTTTACTATCGGTTAATCATTATTGAAAAACTATTTTTCCATAATTTATCAGAATAATATTGGTAGACATGACAAACTCAGTGGTATCCTACTTTGTTGTAATCCACAAGTACTGGTCCAAAACCCAGTACTTATGTACCCTTAACCGCTCCGAACTGAACAATTTTACAGTACATAGGATAAGATCAAATATTCCACATTGGTGTAATTCCACTGTTAATTCACATATAAAAACGGTACAAAATAAACATGACTAAAATGAAAATAGAATGAAAGAAACAAGAAAATGCTTATATTTGAGCCAATTATTAATAAGTTACTTTTAAAGTCATAATACTGTATAAAGTGGATGTGGAGTGCATGAGAAAGTGGAAGGAAAACGTACTGTAGACATAACTGGAACAGAACCAATGGTGTAATACTGGCAAGGAGCAAATTGCTCAGCCAGCATTTTTCAAATGCAGCTGCTTTCCTGATATAAAGTTGATTGGGAAAAAAAAAAAAGACACCAGGAGGTTGTCTACAGCCACAGCTGTTAATGCCAATACTTGGTGCTAATTTCAGACCCCGGCA
Organism: Oostethus manadensis; assembly: GCA_024372805.1. Classification (NCBI taxonomy): domain Eukaryota; kingdom Metazoa; phylum Chordata; class Actinopteri; order Syngnathiformes; family Syngnathidae; genus Oostethus; species Oostethus manadensis. The sequence continues at coordinate 1,291,585 of QODF01000049.1, read as the reverse complement.
GTTATTTACTTCTGTAGACCATGTACCCGCTGAATAAATAAGACTGAAATGTTAATACACACCTGGGTCTTATTGTAAACACTTCCGCTGATGTCTGGCACACCAGAGTTACTGGATGTCACTGAAACGCCTGACAGCAGAAGAGAGATCAAGATCAATACACACACAACAAGTAATGATGCATTCTTTCCTATGACCCACAATACCTTTGCCAGGCCCGCTAGCAGCAGTTTTGGCTTGTGCCTGAGAGGAGGAATTGTAGCCTTTACTGTAGTCCACTCCAGCTGGTCCTGCTGTCAGCTCCTCATACCCTGTAAAGGAGAACACCAGTATGCACTGTACAGTATATATTATTTGCAAGGGAATCAAGTATCTAAATGGGTCCGTTTTCCACACTTGGTGTTGCTTTGTCATTGACCTGAGCTGAAGGTGTGCTGGCCATAACCGCTGGGCTGCTGTTGTGTCTGCTGCTGGAAGGGGCTCGCCGACGGGTTACCCAGACCGAGTCCCATGCTGTGCTGCTTGGCTGAGGCTGGTCCCGGGCCCCCCGGAGGAACAAACATGGTGGGGCCATACTGGAATGCAGCAGCGCTTGGAACGGCACCGGGAACCCCGGCATAGTAAGGCAGTCCTGTGTAGCTGTAGCCGGGAGGCAGGAAGGCCTGCTGACTGCTGTGGTGCTGTGGCTGGCCCTGTGGCTGAGGCTGAGCCTGAGGAGGTTGAGGCTGGGCCTGGCTCTGGCCCTGACTTTGGCCCTGTGGGGGTTGCTGCTGAGCTGCCAGGCTTGTGGGTGGTGCTGGAGAGGTGGAGTCATTCCTTCCAAACTTTGTGACTTCACCTGAACCGCAGGGAGATATGTTAAGTCAGAACTAGTTTGGATGCCTGCTAAGGTCTGACCAAAGTAGGTGGTCTTACCTGAGTAGGGGTTGTTGGCGAGGCTCGCATCTCTGCTAGACAGAGTAGCGGTGGGGCCAGGGAATGTGATTCCGTAGTAATCCTGCAGAGATGGCTAAGGGGGCAAAGAGCATTGGGAACTGCCCAAAATTGGGAACTGTGTTAAAGGAGTGAGGGAATTATGATTCAAGGCTCACCATGGGCAGTCTGGACTGGAGCATATGGAGGTCCTCATAGCCATAGATCTGCTGTAAAAACAAATCCAGTCTTTTTTTTGTAGTGCAAATTAACAATAAAATATCATCTTTTAAAAATAAAAATCTTCACTCCAGCAACTCAACTGTCTGTTATTTACTTGGTGGAAGTACCTGGTCTGACTACTTACTGGGTATGCTGGCAGCAGTCCCCCTGGTCCCATGATATACTGGTTGGGGAGCAGAGGAGGAACTCCTTGGGAGAGGTTAGGAGGGGCTTTACCTGTTGACAGCATACATATTACTTTCAATTACCATTTGTATGAGACCCTTTTCTATGAGGACTTTCTCTAGCTTAGCTCTAGATTACATTTTGTACACTACTGTTTCTATTTCCATTTTATAGTGCATTCTTAGCCAATCAGAAACACATACACCACATATATAGTACATGTATAACAACAGCAACAACTACTACTAAACAACCTGCTTGGTTGTGTTCATGTGTGTACCAGTAGAGGAGGAGAGCAGGGGTGTGGTTCTTGGTACAGAAAGGTTAGATATGCCAGTAGCTCCATTGGAGCCAAGTCCCAGCGCTGAGCTGGTGGCAGCAGAGTGAAGTCCGCTGGAGCCTGCGATACCGCCGACATTGCTGTTCATGTTGCTGCCCATGTTGGACATGCCAGGCAGGTGGCTGATGCTGTTGCTGCTACTGTTGCTGCTGTTGTGCACTGAGTGGAGGGCTGAGGGTGTCTGCTGTGATGACGTGTAGGAGCCAGAGGAGGGAGTGAGAGCGCTCACACTGTTGCTGTCAACACTGCTGTACTGAGGAGCAACAGCAGCAAATTATTTGCCAATATACGTTTGTGCTGGCATTCATAGTTAAGTCAGTGGTCTTGTACCCTGTTGGTCAATACCTGATTTCTGACGCTGAATAAACAGAATTTCAGCCATTGTTACTTTATCAAACTAAGAAGTACTTACAGTGAGGGCACTGGAGCCATGCACTGAGGAATGGCTGCTAGCATGACTGCAGACACAGCACAAGAACATAATTATGATCCATTTACGCAACATTTTTCACCCATCCATCTACTCTAACCTAAAGTTAGTCCACACACTCGCTCATTATGCATTTAGGAATTTAAAAAATACATTAAGAAAATGTGATAGCTGTCAGTTTAAGAAGGTCAAACATTTGCAGATTTTTAAGTAAAAAAAGCACTACCAAAATTCATTTTTTTCCTGTCTGGATTTATGTGAGCATTTCACCTGTTGATTGAATTGAGTTGGCTGGCAGAGGGAAGGTCCTGTGCCAGGTTGGAGAGCGTGGTAGAGCCCTGTGCAGGCAAGGTTTGAGGGGCTAAGTGGGAGGAGTGGGTCGCACCACCGTTGGCGTTGACATTAAGAGACGGAGATTCAGGCTTTGGTGTGGGGGATGCTGAGGAAACTGAGAAGAGTATGACAAAATTCATTGGTTTAAAAAAAAAAATAAAAAAACATTAAAATATTATACTACTTTGCTGTGTGTAAAATTCCACATTTTCAAATTCGGAAACTATATTTCCAAAATATATAGAGATTTACAGGAATCCACGGGAATCAATTGGAATCTGGAAAAAAAAATCATGCATGTATAAAGGAAACTAAATTGAATCTTTCATGTTAAGGTTTTACACTCAATAAGCAAAAAAACCTAAAACCTAACAGTAACTAGCACATAGTATCCTGGCTATGTCATAACCTCCAAGCTTACTGGAGGTTATTCAGTCAATAAATGTGGCCAAGATTACTTACTGTCTAAAGCTGCAGAGCTCCTAACTCCATTCAGACCATTCTAGTGAGGAAAAAAGTTGACAGTTTACTTAAAGGGACTGTTTGCAACTGGCTCAAAATGTAATTGTTTTTAAACCAAAAAATATCAACACACCGCTAGTGGTTATTGTGGTAATTACAAAATGAATTGAACAAAAATTGTCGTACAGCATGAGTCATTAATGACTTGCGTTCATGGCTGTCACTCACAGCTTTCTCATACACACGTACATGTCTGTAGTGCGTGCACATACACAAAATCCTCAGAGACGCAACCAATCAATCGCAAGCAGTCATGATGTACAACCATACCTAATGTTAGTAGCTAAACTTTGCCAAATCCCTATCACTGGGTGACAGCAAACATAACTAGTGGGTATGTGTGTGAGAGGAGTAGCTTACATGCTTGGTGGGATAAAATGCTCACAGCACTTTTGAAAGTTAGCGCCCTCTAGGCAGCCGGGTAACCGTTGCAAACAGTCCTTTTAACTTAACACATGTTAAACTGAATAAAATAAATATTAAACTTCTTTTATTTTTAATTTTGGCTCACCATAACTGGCCCAGGGGCTTCTTTGCCCTGGGAGTAAGACAGTCGAGTGTGAGGCGGCATGGGCCCATCAAAACTTCCCCCCACTGCAGAGAAGGGGGAGGCCGAGGGTACAGAGCATGAGGAAGTGGTGGATGTGGTAAGTGACAAAGAGGGAGGATTGGCGGAGCTGGCCGTCCCTAATGAAGAAGGCGTGAGACTGGGGAGCGTTGCTGAGGAAGAGTGATACGCTGGCTCAGACGATGAAAGAGGGGGCGGGAGGTCGACGGAGAGAGAGTTCCCCAGCGACTCACTACAAGAGGAATAAAAAACATTCTGGTCATTTTCTTAATTTGAATCTTTTTCGTTTAAATTTTATGAACTCTCATGGTACCTGCGTGGTTTGGAGTACATGCTTGTCTGGCTTTGCGTCCCTGGTCCTGATGCAGATGGCACGGGGCCAGGAGCTGAAGAGGAATCCCTGGATGTTGCACTTATAGAGCCATCTACAACTCCAAACTCTGGCAGTGCAGACTCAGAGCCAAAGTCTAGTGCCCCAAACTGAAGGTTTAGACCGGGGACGTCAGTGGAGCCAGGCATCTCTACTGCTGTGGAGGGGATCTGCCACATAGAGAGAATGTGTTTGGACAACAGTTTTATTTTCTACACTGATTGTTCTCATTAGGGTCCCACCTATGGGCACCGTAGAACATGTTTTTGAACTAAGAGAAAACCCTTGCACACACACGGAGATCATGCAAACTCCACAAAGTCATGCTCCAACAGAGATTCAAACTGCTGACTGTGACACTGACATGCTGACCACTACGACACCCTGCGGTTGTTTGGACAAGACTGATGTTAAATTCATGGAAAAACTGTAAACGGTACAAAGGTCTTAGGATGTATTTAGGTTAGTTGTTTAAGCAGTTTATAATTACCATGTGTGCCTAAAATAGCACTCGGTGAAGTACAGACCTCCAACAGAATTGAGCTATAAACCAAAGTAAAAATTTTGTGATTTTGGAGGTAGATTCCATCATGATACGGTGGAAATTAATTAGTCGAGGTTCTATGTAATTCTTTGGAGAAATTGGTTTTGTATTTTTTGGATCAGTCTATAATTCATGTCAAAATGACTGACGTGAATAAGGTAATCAAAACCGCAAAGCTTGTCGTGTTTTAAGACATTTTAGTAATATTTGCCATTTTACTTTTCCCATAAAATAGTCACAGCACAACACCGGAGTAGACAAAAACCTTTACCTTTGAAGTTGGAGGTATCCTTCGTTTCTGGACTTTTAGCTGTGCCCGTTGCTGCTGTGGTGTAGCGCAGCCCTGAGCTTCCAGCCCTGCCCCTGGGGCTGGATGTTTGGCACCAGCAGCAGCCATCACCGGGCCTGCCTGTGTCAAAGAGCCGCTGTGCTGGGAAGCAGAAGAAACGGATGCAGGAGGAGCTTGTTGTTGCGATGTGGGACTGGGCTGACGTGCCAAAGGCAACGAGGGGCCTGTGTGCCTCTGAATGAGCTGGCTCAGCACAAGTGAAGGCTCTGGCTGAAGGCCAAACTCACCTGCACATACACAAAAACCCATTAACATATATATTAAAAAAATAAATAAATAAAAAAACTTGTCCAGTACCGAGCTGACATGAATACTTACGGCTGAACTGCGAAGACAGTGAGGTGGTGTTAGATTCTGGCACCTTCATGTCCCAGCTGGAGGAGGAGTGCGGAGGTACAGGTGCTCCCAGGGCTGGCAGACGACCAATTGACGGGTTTCTTTCCTGGGTGATGGCAAGAGGGGCCACTTGCGATGATGGCAAAGGACCCAAGCCAGGACCCTTCAGCTGTTCCAGTATCTGAGCTCCAGCACTTGGCTGAGACCTCTTGGCCTGGCCCAGGTCTCCAAAACCTGCTCCCAGAACTGACGACTAGCACAGTGAAGGAGGAGGACGTTTTTCTGATCAACTGTTTTATAAGTCTATCATAAAAGAAGAAGAGCGTTTAAATTTTTTTTTTTTTTTTACCAAAGCAGCGTGAGCATAGCTTGTGCCGCTAGTGGTGTTGCGGTTGGGAGGAGGCTGCTGATGTTGCTGCTGTTGTGGCTGGTGGTGGTGAGAGTTAGTGAAAACCAGACTCTGCGAGGAAGAGGAGGCAGGTGCTTCTCTCCCTCCGACCACAGGCTTCTGCAGCAGCGAGGCAAGGTCCAAACTACAAAACAATGACAAAGTCAATGACAATGTATGGAAGACACGAATTAAAATTTTTTATTTCTTTAATTTGTTCAGCAGGTAATGTATTCACCTTTGTCCCGGAGTGATGTGGTTCTCAGCAGGAGGTGCACATGAGGAAGTGAACACTTTGGTCTCAGAGAGCTTTAAGAGAAGAAAAATATCAAAAATACACACAATTCTGTTAAATAAATACACATACCATCATTTTAGTTCCAAACTTTAAATGCAAAACTCACACTAACATCCTCACTCCAGTCCTCAGATCCATAGTCTTCCACGGGGTTCCTCCAGTTAGCTATAGAACAGTAAACAATGAGTCAAAGACGAACGAGACAGGAGGAAAATTTGTCAACAACAGATGATGCCTGGAGGAGCATTGTATCAAATACAGTTCTGCTTTGCAACATAAACACAAAACGAACCCATCTCATCCGTATTGTTGCTAGCTGCTGTGTCCCAAGCCTCACTCTGTGTGGTCCCTGTCCCTGTCCCAGCCTCTGAGGTATAGTCTGCAGGATTGAAGGTTCTGGAAAATTGAAAATATTTATAATGCTAAAAAGCTAGCTGAATGTTACTGAAGTTGATAGAGAAATCTGTAACAAAATGGTATATACCCCATTCCTTGGGCTGTGAATCTGCTCGCTGTTGATGCTCTCCCTCTGCCTCGACCTCCGGACCCTGCGTAAAGTTTACACAGACTCTAACACTGACCAAAACGAAGAGACAAATCAGTATAGACTTTTTACACCAATCTCACCTCGCCCACCTTTCGCCCGCCGCCCTCGATCAGAACTTCGGTCGGCTGGTGTCACCTCTACGCCATTTTCCTCTGGACGAACTGCGCCTGGTGCCAACACACATGAATCTAAACATTGATGGCAAAACTATGCCATTAATTACAGTTTGAATCTGTAAGGATGATGTACCCTGTCGATTTCGATTGGCCCCTTTCCCCTTGCGGGTGGAAGCTGCACGACCTTTGCTGGCCTCCCTCTCGCCTTTCTTTTCCCGGTTCTCATTGTTCTCTTTGCTTTCTGAAGAACTGTCCTTTGTCAGCGGCTTCTTCTTCCCTACTGTCTCCCATGAGGTCTACACATGCAACACAAAACAGAAAGGGAAACACAAAAAGAAGGAGAGTGAGCAAACATTTTGCACTTGGGTGATTTGTATTTGCTGTAATGTATGCAAAACAATGTATACACTACTTTAAAAAAGACTGTGCATTTGCGAATACGGTCAGTGATATATGACCTATGTGATTTTCTACATGCTTTTTGTTATTTGAGGTGGAGAAAAGGGGTAGCAGCAAATGGACCACTGTATGAGAGCATGACTAGACAAGCAGCCATCATCTCTAGGAGAATGTTGGTGTTTTACCCAAGCCTTGTAGGGTAAATGGGACATGTAAACTTACACCTACCATGTCCGAGGTGCTCTCCAGAAGGAAGTTGATGGCTCTGCTCACATCCTCGTTGCAGTCATGAAGCGCAACCATACATTCATCCTGGTTCTTGCCAGTCACCTCCATCAGCTGAGGGGAACACCAAGACACCCATTCAATGTGCATATACACCAACGTACATATGCAAGGGCCAAATTGAAGCAAACAAGCTCAACATACACATCAAGTGTATAAATGTTCAAGCCGATGTATATGTTATTTTCCTTCAACTTTTTCAAGCACTGTAGCTAAATCCTGCTTTCATGTAAAATATATTTTATGCTATTTCAAAATGGTGTTTTACTATTACCGATATTTCATGCACCATGAGTGAGATCAGCTGTGGCGTGGAAGATACTCCTAGTATCCCACCTCTGTAGTGCGAAAAAGTGGTCGCCCCCTTTCCTGATTTACTATTTTTTTGCATGTTGTTACACTTTGAGATCAAACATTTTGAAATATTAGTCAATGGGAACACAACTGAGCACAAAATGCAGTTTTTTTAAATGATTTTTAATCTTTTTAATGGAGAAAAAAAATCCAAACATTCATGGCCCTGTGTGAAAAAGTGATTGCCCCCACATAACTTAACTGTGGTTTATCACACCTGAGTTCAGGTGGAAAAGGATAATGAAGCTATTTTTAATGCATTGGGATGCAAACCACAATGGGAGCCATTATTCACAAATGGCAAAAACATGGAACGGTGGAGAAGCTTTTCCGGAGTGGTCGGACAACCAAAATTACCCCAAGAGTACAGCGATGACCTATCCAAGAGGACCCAAAACAACATCCAAAGAACTGGAGGCCTCACATGGCAGTTAAGATGAGTGTTCATGATTCCACCATAAAAAAAGACACTGGGCAAAAACGGCCAGGATGGTAGAGTTCACAGACCAAAACCACTGGTGAACAAAAAGATCTTTAAGGCTTGTCTCAATTTTGCCAGAAAACTTCTTGATGCTGCCCAAGACCTTTGGAAAAATACTCAAATTTTGAAAAAATGTTGGTAGTTAAGAAAGGTGTGTCTCATATTACAACTAGCGTAAAGAAGTGCCGCATTTCAGAAAAAGAACATCCTACCAACAGTAAATCATGGTGGTGGTGTGATGGTCTGGGGCTGTTGACTTGCTGTCATAAATGGAACCATGAATTCTGCTGTCTACAAAAAAAATCTTCAGGGAGAATGTCCGGCCATCTGTTCGTGACGTCAAACTGAAATCAACCTGGGTTCTGCAGCAGGACAATGATCCGAAACACCCCACCAAATCCACATTTTAATGGCTAAGAAAAACAAAATAATGACTTTGGAGTAGCCTGATCAAAGTGCTGACCTGAATTCGATTGGTCGAGTGGGTAGCACATAGGCCTCACAGTCAGGAGGTTCAAGGTTCGAATCACCGTTGGGCATCTCTGTGTGGAATTTGCATGTTCTCCCTGTGTGTGTGTGGGTTTTCGCCAGGTACTCCGGTTTCCTCCCACATTCCAAAAACATGCATGTTTGGTTAATTGGTGACTCTAAATTCCTCATAGGTATGAATGTGAGTGTGAATGTTTGTTTGTCTGCCCTGCAATTGACTGGTGACCAGTCCAGGGTGTACCCCGCCTCTCACCCAAAGCCAGTTGGGATAGGCTCCAGCATACCCGCGACCCTAGTGAGGATAAGCGGCATAGAAAACGAATGAATGAATGCTGTGGCATGACCTTGATGCTTAAAAAACCCTCCAATGTGGCTGAATTACAACAATCCCACAAAGATGAGTGGGCCAGAATTTTACCACTGCGCTGTAAGAGACTCATCGCAAATTATCGCAAACGCTTGATTGCAGTTGTTGCTGCTAAGGGTGACCCAGCCAGTTATGTTTACGGGACAATCACTTTTTCACACAAGGCCATGTAGAAATGCTTTTTTTTCTCCCTTAATAATACAAGTTTAATTTAAAAACTGCATTTTGTGTTTAGCTGTGTTGTCACTGACTGATATTTACATTTTTTAATGATCTGAAACTGACAAATCAGGAAAGGGGGCAAACACTTTTTTCACACCACTGTATATCGTCATTTTGGTGCATGTTTGTGACAATTGATTATCACTACAATGCATTTAAAGTGACAGATATGGATGATATAGATATACATATATTAAAGTGATACGTTATTTAAATATGCAAACTGGTTAGAAAATAACTTTGCTTAATTTTGCTTGGCTTTAGATACCCCTTTCAAGAGACTGACCCTATGAAGTTGTATTACAAAATGCAACCTGCAATTGTCATGACGCAAGTAATATGAAAGACTGCTCACCATATTGGACATGAAAACCAGTGAGGGTGTGGCATAAAACATTTTTTAATCACCCGAAACAGCTCAATACTGAATGTAAAAGACTGAACAGTTTTGGATAGGAAAACCTGTACCTGATTAACTTTGTCTTCAAAGTCAGCATCATTCTTGTCATAGATCATCTGGGCAAGCCGGATTTGCTCAGCAGTCGCCTGCAACACAAAAATACTAATTTGCAAACACTGTTTCCCACAAAATGGGACTCTAACTACAATTAAAAGCTTATGGGGATTGTTATTATTATAATATTACTTATTGGTGGGTGTAGGATGAGCAGTTGGCAAAAATATTTAACACAATCAATACACTGGACCCCAGTATTGGTGTGAAACAATAATACTACTACTACTGAACACCATATTTAATGTTAGAATTTACAGCACAACCCTGTGACATATGGATGTCTAGAGTGTAAACTGAAATGACAGCTTTAGATGCGATCTGTCAACTAACTCATGCTATTGTCCTGTACTGGTACAGCTAGGCAGAAATCATGTATCAAGCAAAGGGAAAATACTAGTTTCTGTGTTTAGACAAACACAGAAGCCTATAAAAATTTCTAAATTTTGCATTACTGTAAAAGAGCACTGCCTACGTGCTTTGAAGGAGCTTGACTCAGTCCTGATTTACATTACATATATGCAACCCCATAAAAAACATCTTATGCCTGGGAGACGCCTGGCAACTTCTGCAGCTAAGAAAATATACTACCAAAATCACCAGATGAAGAAATACTTTAACCACAGTTTATACGAGTTCTCCTGAAAATGTGAAATGTGAATTTATTGGCAAGAGTGTTTGGGTCCCTGATGTTTTCTTTAAAAACATTTGCAGCCGTGAGATGTGTGTGTGTGTGTGTGTGTGTTTGGTCTACAAATGTGTGAGTCTCACCTGTATCTGCTTTTGTGGCTGGGATGTGTGAGTGGCAGCAGGCGGGGCTTTTTCACGGGGGCCCCGGGCCTTTTCGCTGCCCAGTGAGCTCATCTTATACAGTATATACAAAACTCTGTATGTACAAAATAAAAAAATCTGCCAAAGAAACAAGAAACAAACAAAAAAAGCTGACAAATATGATTATACACACACTGCTCCATGACAGGCTTATTGTGTCTGTGCTTGGGAGGTGAATAATACTAAATATAATTATACTCTAAGGACATTATTATTAAGTAGGGCTGTCAAATGATTAAAAGTTTTAATACAATTAATCGTGATTAATTGCCATTTGCAACTACGTCTGAGAGATGCCCATTTTTACTGTATTTTATTGATAGAAATATAAATGACTGGACAGGAATATGCATATATAACAACAGCGCCAAATGAACTAGAACTAAATCAAGCTAAAGCACACATCTTCAATTTACGTTACACGTTTCTTTAATAACAGAACTTTAACCTTGCTATCATGAGCATCGAGGCAATGAGGGATTGCAAGACCCCACGTAAAGTAGGTTAAATTCACAATGTTTTTAGTTTATTGTTTGGGATTTCTGAGCATACCTAAATGCAGCACATTGTACTTAGGCAATAAGTGAGTATTAAGAATATCCGCTTTTTTTTTTCTTCTTCTTCGTTTTTCTGGTTATTTAAGACCACACATAATAAAGTATGCATCTTGCGGTAGTGACAATGAAGAAGTCCAATTCGTAACCTGACCAGAGTAGAGACGTGTTGAAGTTAGAGACACATATGGTGTTGCAATTGCACAGCGGTTGATGACTTCAGGTCAGAATTAAGCTATAAAAGAGCGTCAGACTCCGTGTGACCCTGCGAGTCTGACACCGTGCCGCCGTCTATCGTCATAACGGAGCGACGTGGCTTGCCATGATGGTATGCATTCATTACACATACATTGTTTTAACATAATTAACAAAATTAATTAGTTATCGCCGCTAACGCAGTATTTTGACAGCCTTATTTTTAATATATGTATCATTAGTCACATTCGATGTAATCGTTTTGCAGAAAATCTAGGTCGAGGACAGAGATTGACCTGGTGTCCGCTTACATACCACAAAGACTTGTGTGTGTGCGTGTGTGTGTGCGTGCGCGCGCAGCAGGAAAAATAACACCACAAATCTTCGGTATGCATCCTCTCATGGGTAAAGAAGAGCAAAAACATGCACACCATACTACACTGCCAAAAGTTGCAAACGAGACAAATGCAGTTATTTGGGATGCAAACAACTGTGTGCCTAGATGAGTAGGAACATTGCTACAAACGTCTAACTGCATACATATACTGTGCAAGTATACATGACGCACGTATCATGCCTGGAGTGAATAGCCGATATTCCTACTGACACTGTTGTTTTCTTGCGGGAACAATAGCAATGCAGTTGACATTGCCCCGTGACGTCATCCAACGCGCCGATACCATTGGCTGCTGCGCTGAACAAAGCTAACACCAGGACCTGGCTTGATTTCAATGGCACATTTCAACACTTGACACAAATTCATTTTTCAAACAAAAAATATTTAAATAAGGAAACCGCACCAGAAGCTGTAACTCTTGTTGAGCAACCAAATATTTATGAATTACCAACATCTCCCATTCCAACTGTCTTCGTCGGGACAATAAAGTCATTCATTGGAGGATCACAACACAGATACAACAAATGCATTCCAAACATATTTACATTTAGGATTGTATTCTGGATCATACACACTCCAACCTGACTGTAACACTTAAATGAAACGAAATCTAACAAAAATATCATTTTGTGTGTGTTTGGGGAACGCTAACGTTAGCCAATTGGTATACACGTATTTAAAGTGTGGCGATTAATTTTTCACACTTAGTCTTGCAATGGCGAGTTGGACTGTCGGGATGTCGCAGATAAAAGCACACAATTCCCAATTAGATGATGCTTGTACCAAGGGCCGCTTTGTCCAAGCTGGGCTAGCTAACATGCTAACAGCGGCACAGTCTCAGAGGAGAGGAGACTGGGAAGCTAACGTTAGCAAACGATGCTACCTAAATCTGCTACGAGTTGGTAATAATCGGCCGCCTATGCGTATTTTTCGACGGAATTAATGAACGCGCGGCGGTGGCTTAAGCGAGCCACTCGGCTGCATCGAATTAAAAGAAGGCCTTTCAGCGGAACTCCATCCCATCACGACATTGCTCGCTGGAAACCAAGACAACAGAAAAATTGCGAAAGACCCCCCGAGTAAGGGGAAACAACGGAGTCGGGGACTAAGCACATAAACGAGGGTACCACCTCGGACGGCGCACCGAACGCGGCGGGAAACGAAGGGCAAACTGGAGAAAACACGAGTAAAATGTTTTTATTACCTGCTAACACGCTTCACTCAGCCAGCGGCAGACAAGGTGGTCACGTGATTAAGGCTACCGAGGTGGATGCTCGGCTCTCCTCTCCGGACACAAACCACAATGCTTGTGCAGCCTTCCTTCCGCATTGGCGCTGCTCCTTAAAAAAATAAATAAATAAAAAACACACCACCACCAACTCTTCAATATACAATTGCTCTTTATTACTTTTCCTAATGTTGTTGCTTGGACCCCCAGCATCAGTAAAAACATTCATGTGGCGTGTATAAAAAGAACAGGGCATACACATCAAACCACACACTTCCTCAGAAATATACAGAAAATGTATGTGGGCGTCTCTATGTATTTCACACATACATATACACATTTATATTACAAAATACACTTCAGTGTGTTATTTGTTCAAACTGTCGGTGTAATCTTTTCAATCAGTCATGAAAACTTCAGATATGCAAGAAAAAAAAACAAAACCCTAAATCGCCTATGGCAGTCTTTCACAGAAAGACCTGAGCAAGGCAAAAGCTTAACTCAAGCCTACCCTGCCTCAACCAAACAAGGACATGAGAAAGAACACGCCTTGATACAAAAAGGAAGTTTTAAAACTGTGACCACAAGTGTATGCAGTATAGAAATCCAGGGTAAAACCCCAACAATGTTTGTTTTGTATCCTTCTAGGTGGCTTGTTGGTTTACAGAGCAACCACAGTTCTTTCCAGAGGGGTCTCGGAATCACATGAGTGTTAGCCAAAGAAAAAAATGGTCATGTATTATTTGACGCCAACACTAACACAAACAAAAGCAAAGTCGGGTGTCAATTCTCTCCTGACACCAGACTTGGCATCTGAACACGAACAGTGTGCAAATCTGCAGAAAGCGTTCTGATCAGATTGAACAGAAACATGGTGGGGTGAGGGGTGGGGGCACACAAAATGACAATACACCTTCAAAACTTTGATAGCAACCCAAACCACTGGAAGGGGGGGGGGGGCAGTGAATGGGGACAATAAATACAAATAAAGCAAATTAGCAGGTGTATGTCAGTCAAATCAGAGATGGAAATGAGAGATTGCGTCGCAGCAGAACATTGTATTTAGCAACCTAAATATTTCTTCTTTACATAATTTCAACCACAAATATTTTCATAAAAAGATCCATTTGGAATTGATAGGCCATTATCTTCATTTTGCTGCGGATGAAGAAAATTGTTCTGGGGACAGAAACTGAAACTGTTCCAACCAGTAAATATTCCCTATTGAAAGTCAAACCACTTAAGTCCTTCAAAATTGTCTTTTCTGTCCTCCTTCCTCTCCACCTCTTCCTATATTGCCATTCATTCCAGTGAGAAAGTGAAAAATATTAAAGCAGCAGACCTACTATTAAGCCAAAAAGAAATCAAAGTTGATTAAATGTTGGTAATGATTTAAAAGCCTCATTTGGGTTGCTTAATGGCAGATTCTTGTGGCAGTTTGCAGTTATTAAAATGACTGGTTTAAACATTTTAATAAAAAAAAAACGATTGGCTTCGGTAAAGAGTGAAGGAACAGTGGAGACAGGATGCTGAAAGGTGGACATGAAGATGCAGCATAATCAAAGCTGTGATATGATGGTGCAAGGTCATGCTCCTGAGTCCATCAGAGACAGTGATGTTGTTGAAAAAGGGGGGGGAATGAAGGGATTGGTTTACTAAAAATGTGGATAAAGATGTCATTATATAGTAATGACAAGGCTAGCTCCACAGTCCCGCGTAGTTCCCATGGAGGCCGGAACAGAGCGGTCCGCCTGCTACAAAAAGTTTGGTGCCGGAGTCATCGTAGCAGTGTGTGTACACTGCATTAGGAAAAGAATGAAGGTCTGAGAAGTAACTCCTCCATGTTTCATCATGATTCTGAACACAAAATAGAGTGGACTCAGTTTAGCAAATCTGTCGATGCACTGTAAAATTTAATAAACAGGTCCAAAGGTTAGATACCAGCCAGCCTTTCCCTGTCGTGAGCTTGAGAATGCCATCCCCCGAGCACCTCCGGTACCCTCCATTTGGAATCAGAGGATTCTCTAGGAATCTCTGGGCCCTGATGTCGAAGAAGAGAAGCGAACCTTGACCAGTGCCGACTGTCACAATGTGCTCATAGAAACTCACAGAACGGATCCCTGCACAGAAACACATACACACACACATATCCATGGGATATTTCATCTCTATTTTAAAAAGCTTGGGGGGTGGGGGGGGGGGGGGGGGGGGGGGGGGGGGGGGGGGGGGGGGGGGGGGGGGAATCACTCACCACTTCCTCGCTCTCTGGAATTGACTGACTTGACAGTGTGTGTCGGCTGTCGTGGATCCAAAAAAGAGACATGGGCCTGAGATCCTGCAGCATAAACTGACCAGTCCTGCCCATAGGCCAGACACACATTCTCTTTGCAGTGAGGCAGCTTGATAGACAGAAGCTGTGGGGAAGCAATACGCAACCCAAGTGAGACCCAAGTAACAATATCCAACCTGCAGAAACTTAAATCGTCAAGTCTAACCTTGGGATAGAATTAAGGGAGATATTTGGGGGTCTAATTTCGTAGACCAGGCACAGGCGAGGCGCCAATGGGCATGTTATAGGCGTATTTTGTAATTTCGTGCCAGGCGCATCTTGGAGTAAGTACGCCTCCATCCCTCCTACCGGCTCAAGTGGCAAAGAGGGAGGAGAGAAGGCGTGACTGGGTTTAACACAGCCGGAGCAAATCTTCACCAATCAAATGAGCTCCTGTCCTCACCATTAACTGTACCCGTGGCGAAGCGAATTGCAAGTTTTGTTGAATATGGATGAAGACAGCGGAAAACGGCCAAACTTCTCCCAGACGGAAAGTGATGTTTTGCTCCGGGAGGTTTAAGCTTGCAGTGGCCGAATATATGATCACACGAGCAGACCTCCACGAGCTGATGATGCAAAAGTGGCCTGGGAGGAGATTACAAGTCTCGTAAATCAGGTTTGCCCTGACGTACTGACAACAGTTGCCCAGTGAAAAAAACGGTTCAATCATGTCAGAAGAAGGGCAAAACAAAAACTTTCAGAGCACCGCAGGCACACGCTGACCACCGGTAAGGCAAGCATTTTTCCCCACTAATAAAGACACTCGTATTTAGTAATCTATATTTGTAATATGAATATGTAATATAATATGTATATTTAATATGAACAAACAAAAAATCTGCATAATTGGGATGACATTCGAAGCAACTGTGCATAAAAGACGCATTGCCAAGCTCGTGGTCTGGCCCTTTGTCACTTGTGTTTGCATGTGGGATGAACTTGTATTACCTAATTCATTATGATCATTTTTATAATTCTCGGTTAAACAAAGATGATAGTATGTTTAGTTAAATGTTTATTTAACCACATTATTAACCACATCCATATCAGATCCACTGGCCACTGATGAGGAAGAGGAGGAAGGTTGGGGCGATTCAGGGACAGATGAGCTGGTGGAGACGGCAAGGCAGAGGCAGACGGGACAGTTGGTATAGATCAAAATGTATGTGCTGATTCCAACAGTTCTTTTAAAACAGTGGTTGTTGAGATTATTAAATGCATTCAAATGTGTCTGACATTGTGCAAACCGGGCTGTGGGGTTTTAGTGACAAGCGCACACTGTGCGCCAGTCAGCCAAATTACCACCAGACCGGCTGCGCTTCGCCTTGCGCCGAGAGTAGACCAGGTTGAAGTTGGCGGGCTTTCAGCGCACCTTTGGCATGAAATTGTCACTATGCCAGGCGAATTCAGTCACCACCTCACCGTGCTGCGCCGCCACACCCATTGCAGCGCGCCTTGGCCTACTAATTTACCAAATGGGCTGTGCACTGTGTTACGCCAGACAAAATTACCACTGCACAGCTAGCACCAAGCTGCGCCACCTAGTAAATTAGAGCTCTTGGACTTAAAGTAGGTTGAAGAAAACAATACGTCAAAATAGACTTGCCTTGCACAAGGTGTGTTCAGCTTTCCAGAGGTGAAAGTAACCATCCAAAGATACAGCACCCAGTTCCTGAAAGAATATACACAGGAATCATAATATGCAATTGATTTAAGATAAGGGGTGTGAAGAAGCATTCACAAAAACCCAAACATATTTCCTTTCTGTGCATCTGTAAAAGTACACAGACTTATTAGACGTGAACACTTACTTTATGGTTGTTATTGAAGGCCAAAGCGCGGACTTTGCAGTTATATGGATTGGTGTATTCCTTTGGGATGTCTTTGAGGGCACGGTGAGAGATATGGGCATAGGAGGGCACAGACCCCTCACTTTGACTGTGCTGAGCTTGGCTCATTACTTCCTCCGTTACCTCCCACAAACCCATGGAGCCATCCCGAGAACCTATAAATTCAAGCATTAACAAGATGTAAGGAATGTGTTAAGTGCATCCGTAATGGTTAACAAACATGTGGTGGCCATCAGGGTATGTGCAGGGCAACAACTTTAGGAATGTTGAGAAAACACCACAGTATCACAGCAACACCACAGAACTGGCCGGGTGTGTGTGTGTGTGTGTGTGTGGTGGGGGGGGGGCTTGCAAAGAAAGTTTGGGAACCACTGCACTAGGCTAAAGCAATGGAACCAATTAACCAAGGGATGTCAGTATATTTATTTTTTAACGCCTTTCTTTTCACACAGGAAATGATAGTGTAAAAAAGTGAAATATTGTAAGGGTCAACATACAAAAGGTGTAAATTAAGTATTGGTAATAGACACAGAGGAGGGTTTCGTACTAATTAAGAACTCCTTCTTCCAATTACTTTCCAGACCTGTTCAATTGTGCAAATGTAACCATGCAATGTTCCCTAATGCAGTGGTTCCTGAATATTTTGCCACGCCCCCCCTTTTGGAGATAGTTATTTTTTATAGCAGCAGAGTTCTAAGGGAGAGAAAAAAGTAGCAGCTTGTAGTACGAAAAATACGTTAATAATGAAAAGTGTGCACCCCCCCCATCATAATGCCGCGCCCCCTGTTTGAAAACCACTGCCCTAATGTAACTTATTAAAATCAAGTCTGAAACAAATGAAGCATATCATACCAATAGGCTTTTTCACCTGCCTTTGCAGGATGAACAAAACCAAGATCGTAGGGACTCTTGTGTATTGCCCCAAAACACGCCATTCATATAGAGAACTCACCAGAAACAGCCATCCTGTCGCTGATCCAAGCTATTGAGAAGATCCAGTCATTGTGGCCATCCTAACAAACAAATGACTTCCATGTAAAAGCAAGGCAAGTCTCCTAACGGATTTGAATATATTAGCATGGACAGGACTACGCAAAAGTGTTTTTATTCTGTGGAAATGATAATTATTTTATTTCGACCGGTGTGAAGTTAGGGCTGTAAGAACACGCAGGAACAGTTTAAGTGTTTGTGAATAAGTGAAAACTCACATCTCCAACACAGACTGGGTCCAGTGTGGGCAGCTTGTAGATGGCTAAGCTGTTGGGGTTGTCTCCTCCAGTTGCTAGGAGGGTTCTGGAGGGGTTGATCTCTATAGCATGGATCCCACAACCTTGCTGGTCCAGCCGGGAATGAGAGCTTGCTGTGGAGTGGTAATGCTGCACTGCCCCCACCGCGGAACTTCCACTATGACAAACCCTGTCCTTGAGCATGGGAATGCGAGTTATCTGCCCAGTCATGACGTTGGTTACAAAAAGCTGCAAGGAAGCCGGAAAATAAAATGCAATTACACAACTCTACACAAACAAAATAGACAATGAGTAACTGCATAGATCAGGGATGTGCACATTTTTTGACTCGCACTTACTTAACAAAATTGGCCAAGGGGCCACACTATATATTTGATACACGCACACAATTTTCACTTGCAATTCTAACAGTGCACCTGGAATTATATGTCAACAAGCCTGCTTTTTTACTTATCAGACAGGGCATTGGGTAGGTCTGTTGTTGTTGTACTGTTGTTGTGTGTCACATATGGGTTGACTTGTGTTTTTTTGGCATTGTGGGCAAAAACATGCATGTTAGGTTAATTGGCGACTCTAAATTGTCCATAGGTATGAATGGTTGGCAACCAGTCCAGGTTGTACCCTGCCTCCCGCCCAAAGTCAGCTGGGATAGGCTCCAGCATACCCTAATGACGATAAGCGGCATAGAAAATGGATGGATGGATGGAGGTAGAAGTAGTTGTCTGGATTGTAGAAAATTACTAATGCATTGAAGAGTGTTTGTCATATATATATTGGCATATATATATATTATTAATCATACCACGAATTGATCAATAACCATGCAAATTATTAGTACTACCCTAAAAGTATTGTAATGACGGCTGAATAGTAAATCCACTTTCCTCCGCACTTGCACAGTTCGAAGACACATCCACTTCCTGTGTTTTCTTATTCTACACACTAGACTCCAAACACTTGCCCTAACCAGCATGCTGACCATCACCACCCTCTATAGCCCACAAACCAAACACTTATTTTCATTAGGGACCAGACTTGGCGGTTTGTTACAAAAGCCAAACAATATTGTTGGTCATACTGTGTAATAAAAAAAAATGTAAATTCAGCAATACTTGTCTAGATTTTCAAGATTTGCAATACTAGATTTTCAACCGCTCTTTATATGTAATAGTAATAATCATATATACACCAAATGATGCTTTCTGGTAGGTCCCGGCTGGATGGCGTACAAGTGTACACTGTCCAACAACCTCACACACTCAAAACAACATGTCTTATGGGTCACATACACGCTCTTAGACCTTTCCTTTCCATGTCAGATTTTTTCCCCAGTTGACATTTCACCAGCTGAAACATAATAAATACAATATAAATAAGATATCAAAAAGGTTCTTGGAGATGTGCGTTTCTGACAACTTCTCCAACATAATTACAAACATTTATCGAAATGAGACTGGTACATTTAAGTCTTAGGTTTTTGATGATCGCCTGGTTATGGTCATGTTTGGTAACATTATATCCAGTGTTTTAGTACATTGATGGAGTCAACATTCACACTTGCCTCATGCAGGGCTAGACTCCAATGGCAGGTGGATCAAAATGTCTCTCAGGCTGTCACAGACTGTTACCACAAACTGTACTAGTAGTGCTAACTACTTGTTTTAAACAAACCAAAGATTATGTTCAAATGCATTCTAATAGTGGGGTGAATAGTGTACCGAAGGCCACCGATCAATATCGGCTAACCCTTTCTCAATGGAGAAAGACTGCTTTCAGCTTGAGCCCGTCTACGTCACCTGGAAGTCCTGCTAGAGCTCCATCAGATAAGTTTCATGACTTATATATGTTCTATTGAAAAAGTAAAAAGTAAAGTATAGTATGTATGTCTAAATCGACTCTGAATTCAGAGTCCTAGGATATTAAATATATTTTTAAAATTACAAAACATTTGTTTTCACTGAACAATACAATGACAAAGGCTATCTAAAAACTTACTCTTGTAAAATTACGGGTATTTGCATGGGTGACACTAGATAGCAGGCATTTTATTGTAAAAATACTTTCATGGACTGATCTAGCTAACCTACAACTTGGGTCTTTGGAACGTGAAAGGAAAGTAAATTACTTAATGTAAAAATATAAGCATGTAAAAGCATATGTAAAAGCATTCTATTTATGGTGCTTGAGCACATTACTTTATTTTTGTTTACTTTATTTAAACTTTATTTTTGTTTTTCAAAAAAAAAGTTTAAGGTTACAAACATAAACACAACATTGGTGTAAAAAAAAGTTGAAAAACCCGGAAAAACATCTTACCGTGTTGCATTTGGTCCCGCACACAACCTGCTGTTGGTTGAGCCATTGTGAGGCAAATACTTTGTTGAGACGCCCAAGGGAGAACTCCCTCTCCTTCAGAATGCCAGGGAGCCTGCCAGCAGCAAAGCCACGCAAGCTCCGCTGGAGCTGCAATTCATGCTGCTGCTGAGGTCTGAACTCTCGCCCTCGGAGGGCACAGACGACTGAGTGTCTACTGCACCACCACTGCACATGACGCGATGAACAAGAGACACGGCTCCGCTTGTATGGTGACTGACACCAGCCCTGCTGATAAAAGAAAGGTACAAAAATAAACTCAAATATATACATCTACAGTAATCCATGTATAAGTGAGTTTCCCTAAAGCAGAATTATTTAATCATAAATCAAATATTTTCCTAGTTACTTTTTATTATCTTGTCTATCTATCTATATGTTTTTATTATTATTAGAGCCCTCTAGACATTAAATAACACCCCTTTACATTTCGTAGTACCCAGTATAGTACACATAAGAGTGAAGGCAATTTTAGACATTAATAAGACTCGTGCTCGGGTGTGTTGCGAAAAATGTTTTACTTCGGGGAGCGGAGTGGCAGATGGACATGAAGTGATGCTTGGGTTACAGCTTCAGCTATAGCCCATATTTTTATTAGGGATTACTGTGTCTGTTATGAGATCATTTAAACCTGCAAAAAAGCCTGTTGTTCTGGCAATCAAGTGCGTGTGTGTAGCTCACCAAACATTACAGGGACATTACTGACACCTAGTGACCAGTATGAAATACTACATTCCATTCACAGTCTTTGAAGGAGCCGCCTGAGTTCGTATTTTACATACAGTCTGGAATGAGACGCATACATTTGAAATACCCCAATCCACTAAAAATAAAGCTGATACAATCAAAAATGATTATCAAGTCATTGACTTAGTATTAACCTAACCTAACATGCATGTTTTTGGAATGTGGAAGGAAACCAGAGTACCCAGAGAAAACCCACGCACGCACGGGGAAAACATGCAAACTTCACACATAGATGCCCAAAGGAGATTCGAACCCTGAACCTCCTGACTGTGAGACCAACGTGCTACCCAGTCAGCTACCGTGCGGCCATGTTAGGTTAATTGGTGACTCTAAATTGTCCATAGGTATGAATGTGAGTGTGAATGCTTGTTTGTCTTTGTTTCTCTATATGTGCCAGCGATTGACTGGTGACCAGTCAAGGGTGTGCCACGCCTCCCGCTTAAAGTCAGCTGGGATGGGCTCCAGCATCCCCGTGACCCTAATGAGGACAAGCGGTATAGAAAATCAATGAAAGGACTTATTACAGGGATTTGACGGGAGGTGTGTGTTTAATCATTTGTTTGTCAAAATATAGTTTAAATTGTTTTTCCATAAACAACAGGCAGCGGCTGATAGACACCAAATAAATCATTTCTACCCTATCATAATAATAACTGATAGGGCATCTGACAGAGGCCATGTGGTAAGCAATGCAGTGCTATTTATTGTAATATTTTTGTCAAAATGCAGATAGACGCATACATAAAAACGGTGATGCGCAAACCGAAAGGACGCATGTGGAATAAAACCAATTGCGAGAATGGAAAGAAATATTTATTTTCTTCTTTGCAATACCAGTTTGCATGTTAGATATCGCTGCGTCAACTTCGCCAACCGGCTACCAAGTCTCCGCTACATTCAAACGCAAAGAACATCCCAAAGGCCAGCGTAAGTATGAATTTGATGTAAAAAGGGTTCAAACCGAATGGGTCTGGAGTCACACACGCTAACCTTAGCAGTCGCTGGTTTAGCTAACGCTTGCTAATATTAAGAGCTGCACTCTGACACATCATAAACAGAAGATAAATCTAACCTTGCCCAGCGAGTAGTTTTCTGACAGTTCGTTCCGGGGTTCGCAAAGTTTGTCTCCTTGCACAGATTCATTTCACTCAGAGCTCGCTTAGCACAATGCTAGCTAGCATGCTAACATCACAGTTCACAGGCTCGGTTTCCGCCTACCTGTTGTTGGTCCTTGGGCTCCCCTGCCTTTCTTTTCCTGCTAACTGTTTTTCTCGCCATAATCTGACACACACAGCTCCCTTACCCACATGGAGGGTATACCTGACTCGGGACGTTGGATCATATAATGTCGATAAACGATGTTGTTGCTTGGCCTTTGCTAGCGGCGTCCGATGACAAGCAAGGACGATCACATACGGGATACGTCGCTGACTGGCTCGTCGTTCAATGTCTCTCGTTAGCCTCTTATTGAATTTACAAACCGATATTCAACAATACAAAGTGTCGGGCCGCTATCTTAACTCGGCGGGTTGTTTTTCCTCCCCAGAGTAGCGTCAGCTACGGCGAGC
The DNA here is from genome assembly GCA_024372805.1 of Oostethus manadensis. Classification (NCBI taxonomy): domain Eukaryota; kingdom Metazoa; phylum Chordata; class Actinopteri; order Syngnathiformes; family Syngnathidae; genus Oostethus; species Oostethus manadensis. The sequence continues at coordinate 1,268,694 of QODF01000049.1, read as the reverse complement.
TCATTGGGCTGACGCGCAGGCGTACTCATTAAACATCAAGGTCGTATGTGAACGCGCGCGCTAAACGTGCTCGTTCACGACGATCGCCCTCTGCCATTGATACTTATTAGTGCGTTTATGTAGCAGATGGCCTTTTCACCCCCTGGAAGCCGTCATTAGCCGCCTTTATTGTATTCCTCTAACCTTTTAACATTAACGTACCTTATGATAAGAATACTTACATAATGTATTTGTTAAAGTCTATTATTTAATGGCTCAAAACACCGATCCCTCTGTAATCTATAGCATTGTTGCCTAACAAGTACTTCAGTATTTTAACAAAACGTTAGTATTCCACTTATAATGTATCGCATCGTCAATGTCTTAGAGAGGTAACACATTTAAAGCATGTTTTTCTTCAGGATTTTCTTTTTCTGAGACCTAGGTGCGTCAAACAATCTTCTTGCGCTTGTTGTTTGAACTGAATTTACTTAAGAAGAGTACATCTGCAGTGGTGCACAAACAAGATACCAGAGTGTTAATACCAAAACATACCCAGTAAAACTCTGTTTTTGGATGAAACAATTTGCTTATTTAATCATTGTGACTGTCCAAGTCAAAGAGGGAGTTGATCATTTATAACCCACAATCAAGGAACTCCAGAATGTCTTATTAGTCACTAGATATGTTAGAACAGACAGTCCTCTGGGTGATAAATTAGAACTATTTGCACACCCTTAAACTTGATTTTATAACATGGTGTGAGACACTAACAAATACAATCCAAACCCAACGGGCCCTTAGATACCAAATTCAGTCTGTCTATGCCGTTTTAGTGAGAAACAATTTGGTTTTAAGATTAAGGAAAAAACAGAATTGTTGACCTTTTTAGGTTGTAGTAAGTTTAAACAGACCGAACAAAAAAATAGAAAAAAAACCCAGACTACCCGTCCTGATAATTATGTTCTGAAAACAAGGTGTACAATGAAGGCCTACTCCTGCTTGTTCTCAAACCAGAAGACAGTCACCCAAGCGCCAAGTTGTGGTATGATTTTATAACTAAATGGGAGTGACAATCCTCATAATTTGCCACTTGACCTTTTAGCATAGCTATTTCAACCATCCATGGACAAATAAGCTTTTTAAGTGTATAGACCCAGGGTTTTGAGCAAACAATTGGCAGGATGTGTACTACTTTCAGCCTAGTTTCATAGAGCTGGCTATTTTTAAAGATGAATGTGGTTCTTGCTTTACACAATCTGTCTGTAGTTGTGAGTAGCAGCAGCCCTGTACGTTGGGAAGACAATGCAGTGAATATATCGACAGCAAAAGCTTCCCCTTCTATCCTTCATAATTATTGAAATCAATCAACATAACTTTGGAGCTTCTTGCATCTAAGAGATGTGAACAACTTTCAATAAGATGATCACTCACAACAACAAAGAAAATACATAATTGAACAAGTAACCAAAAAAGTCATGTTTTGATTAGACGCATCCAATGATGGAATGACATAAATCACCGAAATTGAAACATTTGTAATATACATCCACATTTCCAGCAAGGCTTGAAGACAATTTCATATCTCCCCTCAATAAGAGGGTCTTAAAGCGCCAGGTTTCGGTTACTTATGAAATCTCTATTGCACTGATGATGCTGGAAAATAAAAATGAACACATTTCCAGTATGCAAACAAAAGTAAGTTTTTTTGTAAATTATTATATCTACATTATATTAAACTGTGTTCAAAAGAAAAGTGTCAGTGTAGCTTTTAAATATCTTGATAAGAAATGTGTGTGTGCAGTTTGACAGGTCCATGCCAGTAGTGTATAGGTTTTATTATTTACACTACCACTTTATCTTGAGGGGACCTCCGAACAGTAGAAAAGCGAACTGGGGCAAGTAGTATCGCTTACTGTTGAGGTTCCAATAAAAAACTGTGTAGGATGTAAATTCAAATCAAAATCTAATGTCTGGTCACTAGGTCTTTGTACTTGTGGTGTGTCGATTAGTTGAGCTTCAGGAAAGCCTCCTTAAGGCCCTTCTACTACTCATTATTGTGAATCTGCACTGTGCAGTGGAAGATGGCAGCTTAGCTGTTATGACGTTTTGTGAGTTTAAGCCAGGACTGTAACCACCTCCTTGCATTTCTGACCTGCAGCTATACCTGCACTTAGCTCAACACTTCCAAGTGGAAGCAAATATAAACGGCATCAAAAAGGTGCCACAGCCCAAATTCTTCTAGTTTTCCTTAGCATTGTTCAATATCCTAGCAGTACCAGTTCGCGGAACTAAACCCCAGGCTTTATTAGAAAGAAACACTGCTGGAAGTATTGTTACTCTTGGCACACAGTCTTAAAAAGAAGTGCTTGAGACACAATACACTTTATCACAGAGAAACACAACTGTCTCTCGGCTGTCCCTTCCACAGCAAAGGCAAGCACATGTTGCAGGGCATGGTGTGACAGGGTGGGAAGAAAGAAAGGGGCTGTGTAAGGTGGTAACAGGAGTCTGGCCCCACAGTAGTTGGCTCATTGGCTTTGCTCAGCTAGCTGCAGCCCGAGCCATCAGATCCTCTAGTGCCTTGTCCTGATCATTGTTGTGAACCAGCAGTACTTCTTTGATGGCCTCCCGCTCGAATCCCATTTCACCAAATCTTGACATTAGCTCAAGAAACTGCAACGCCTGATGATGCAGAAAAATACATTAGTTAACCTAATATTGATCTCAGCATGATACATTCATATTTGTTCAACAATTTTGAAAGACAGTTTTGAACATTTAGTTTTATTGGCAAACTTTCAACATAACTGCCAAAAAGCACTCGCCTTTTCTTCTGAGCATTGGTACATCTCCAGACATTCCTCCACTGCACTTGCATCAAAGCCTCGCTCACACAGACGCCCGTGAACAAAGAGATAATCCAGCACCTTAGACAATGAGAACACATTGTTTTAAAGTTTGACACTTTCAAGCCCTCTTTCTGCCAAGAAGTATGTTTAAATTCACTTCAGAAGATATGAATTGCTTGGCTTTACAACTGCAGTCTAATCTGTACTGTCTCACTTTTTAGGAGTCTGATTTGAACTGTACTGCGGCAAACAAAACTGAGCTGTACTGTTTGGTGAAAAACTTTTTTTTTTAAATAAAATATCAAGCTGCACCCAATTTTACCATCTTCAATAGATACCATAATCACATGGCTATAACTGCAAAACTGTGACGACTGATTGAAGAAATTGATTGAAAGCGGGAGAAATGTATGCTGACATTTGACCCCAGCTATCTGAAGCATTTTTGCCATTAACATTGCAATCCCAGTCATAACACAACACAACACACGTACTTGGTTGATACACATCTCAATTATTAATGATCAAGGGTCACTGATGTTTTAAAAACAACTTTATATATTCTGGTATTTGCAGTGTTTTCCATACATTCATTTTTTTATGGCAGCCTGCAACTAATACATTTGGGCCACCAAAGATTTGTAGTCCAGTGGGAAACGTTGATTGGTCGTAGTCAAGGTGGCATATAATATCAGCCAATGTCAGTATCTGCACAATTCGCCCAAACTATTTATATTTTGAACATGTCAAAGAGTAAACGTGAAGTTATATATATTGTGTGAGTGGTCATTTGGGGTTGGGGTTACTTCACCTGCTCCACATTCTGCCCTTGTCTCTGCATGGCCCGGAGAACACCCTCATAAGAATATCCCATGCCTACCAGGGTTTCCACACATTGACGCTCACTGGGGGTCATGCTAAGCAGGGCTCCACCACATGGCAAACCAGCTGAACCTGACACCAAATTTCCCTGGTAATAAATATAATAAGAATATCAATTAAGTATGATGGAAATATTCATCACTAAATAAGCAGTCAGCATTGTATACATCTTTGTTCTCACCGGTTTTGGTCCACCACCCTTGTTGAAGCTGAGCGGCACAGGGGCAACTATGACTTGGGATTTGGGTATAATCGGGGGGCTGCCATTGGGTAGGTGGTGTCGGGGAGCAGAGATGGGTGCAGAGAGTGAGCTGTATCTTAGTGGATCAGGATCACCAGAATCCCAAAGTTTAGGAAAAGTCAGAGAGCGTATGTTGCAAGGTCGATCCTCTGCTTTAAATCCCGATCTCCCATGCTGCCCAACTTTGTCCATATCGAGCAAGGAAACTAAACCATTGGGTTTATGGGCAATGCCAGATTTTGCTGTGAGGCTGGCGTTGGTAGGAGGAGGCGGACTGTTTCCACGTGAAGTTGGCCCCAGTTGGGACACCTCTGGTGGAGACACAGAAGGTGCAGATTGAGGCTGGCTCTGGAGAATATTTCTAAGCTCTTCTTTATCGTCCAATGTTTTAAGTTCCAGTTTGTCAAAAGGGTCTTCTTCCCGCTCAAAGTCAGCAAGGTTGAGGCTATGTGGCTGAGGAATGCTCGGTTGGATTTTCCTTGGACCAAAACTTGGAGCAGGCAGAGGAGTTAGGATAGCATCATGGCTCAATCCTGCCAAAACAGGGTTCATTGCTGGAGGTGGAGGGTCCTGGTCTTCAATAGCAGAACGTTTCTTTCCTGCACCATTAATGTCCTGTGATTGACCCAAGCCTTCTCCGGTTTCTGTCTCCTGTTTGACTGAGGCGTCTTCTGCTCGAGCCTCTGCTGCTTGGACATCAGCAAGTTCAGTCCCCCAGCGAACACTCCGATTCTCCAAAGAAAAGTCATACTGTTGACAGGACATCGATTATGGTAAATATGAGAGTCATTCAGAACACCAAAACGTAGTATTCCTTTTACATATGATTTGACACAGATTGTGTACTGAATAGGCTGAGCCAATCCTGTATTGGTATTAATTGAATCTGAAATTGACCAAAAAACCTTTGGAAAAATCTGGAAAATCTATGGAAAAATGGATTGGACAGAGGTGTTTTGTTAAATACCCTCCACGTTCACCAGACCTCAAACCGTTACACTTATTTTTATGGGGATACCTACAAGACAAAGTCTATGCAATGAGACCTGCAACAGTCACTGAATTGAGGTCTCCAGGCACTCCGGTTTCCTCCCACATTTCAAAAACATGCATGTTAGGTTAACTGGTGACTAAATTTTCAATAGGTATGAATGCGAGTGTGAATGGTTGTCTGTCTGCCCTGCAAATGACTGGCGACCAGTCCAGGGTATACCCAGCCTCCCACCCAAAGTCACCTGGGATAGGTTCCAGCATACCCCCATGATCCTAATGAGGATAAGCGGCATAGAAAATGGACGGATTGATGTTTTGAAAGCAGCTACACTGTTTTGTATTAAGTGTAGTAACTAGGGCTGTCAATCAATTAAACTATTTAATCAGAATTAATTGCATTTTGTCCATAGTAAACTCATAATTAATCCCTTTTAATCACAGATAAAAATACGATTTTTTTAATCTATAATAAGTAGTGATGTAAATATCTGTGGTAAACCATTTGATACGCTACTATATAGATAGGGATGCTTCGATCAGGGTTTTATGCTGCCGATACCATCCATGAGTGAAATTGGCCGATACTGATCACAAAGTGTACATTTTTAATTTTACTATTAGCTATATCAGTGGTCACCAAAGTTTTTTCTTGAGCCCTATATTTACAAAATGAAAATGGCCAAAAGGTACTTATTTTCGTAACATTTATTTTCACTGTTTATTTCCAGACAAACAAATCAAGTATGCTTGTTTTACCAGAACATTAACAAAATGCTAGTATACACAATTCATATTTTGTATCTCAGAATGCATTTATTTCTTGTGTTCTCACATTAATACCGGTAACTGAAACTGTGAATGAAAAGCAGGCTTGCAGGTGACTCATTTGGCCATAGGGAGGCACCAGTTGGTGCCTGATTTTGGTATTATAAGAATTTATGTTCATTTACAGTCTATATACTGTGTCATATCGATGCACTTATTGTTACAAACAACAAAAATAGAAATCTGTTAATGACTTACCTGTGTGTCCACCAACAAGGAGCTGCAGTCTGGCAGACAAAAGCCAACAGGCAGGCCCACTTTGGCAGGGCAGCGAAACTTTTCATTGACCTTGAAGGGAACATCATCAAGGTAGCTGATGGGTCCTACAATTAAGAATGACAAAACAGTATATGCTAGTTTAACATCGGCTAACGCTAGCTGCAATTATATGATTGACAGCTCAAATAAACAAATCCTTACCATTGTTGTATGCATCCGATACAGACTTCCTTGTAGCCATTTAGATACACTGAAAAAGACATCTTATTACTGTATATGATTAGTTACAGAAGTAACTTGTGGAACAGCAGGAGATCCAGTGTTTGTAATTGACAAAAGGAGTCTCAAAGAGCAGACATACGTGTCATGTGTCAGTAAAAATGGTCTCAACTACTCAAATTCCAAATCCTCTCATTCAGCTTTGCACATTACCACTGCTTTGAATCTTAGCTCACACAATCCAGTATATTGTCATGCTGCACAACAATGCCTTATTTTATCAACACAGAGAAGCCATTTTGTACCCATGTGCAATGTATTGGATACACTTACACAAAAATATTGTAAATAATACCATATACAATCTATATTGTAAAAATCCCTGCTTTACAGCGAAGGCAAAGCAGCAAAATTGCTTAACTTGTAGCCACCTAGGACAAAATGATCACCGACACAACAAAACATCAGGGAAAGTCAATCTACAATTTTGAGCATATCGATTGAATAAAAGACCCCCAGTCATCTAAAACAAGAACCACTAGACATATGGACTGCAAGTAATGCACTAATCCAAGGTTGATATGCATTGATAATTGACACAAGATGCTGTTCTGTTGCCAGGTAGATAATGGGCAAACGATAGTTGGTGGAAGAGTATTTTTTGCCAGGTAGACAATGGGCAAACGATAGTTGGTGGAAGAGTATTTTTTGCCAGGTAGACAATGGGCAAACGATAGTTGGTGGAAGAGTATTTTCAAAGACACCAGTGTAAAAAAAATAAGCCATTGGTCTTTTTTGGTAACCCCAAGGGAGGTTGAGATGACTTTGAAGAAAACTTTCCACCACTGTTGACACATAGGTAAATACTGGTGGGAGTCATCAGTTTGGAGCCCTAAAAAAGGTTTCAATTGCTATAATTTGGCATACAAAACATCACTTTCTCTACGACAACACGCGTTCAAAGATTGACATTTGCTAGGCCTACTTAGATCACGTTAGGGAAAGATAAGATGGAAGTTAGTCATAATAAAATAAGCACGCCACTTCCAGATAACAACCGCTTAGGGTAGACGTTGCCTTTAATTCAAGCACACCAACCATGACAGCAGCATTTGCAGAGCAAGACATCTCTGGTAAGTTCAACGCTCTCACGTCGTCTATCGCTGGGTCACAAGGAACGACAACAACGTCAGCACGAGACATCTAAGTTATTGATTAGCAACAGGCTAAGCTATCATATTCTGTGATGAACCACTGTGGTCTGAACTCGCCGACGTCAATAAAACACGGCTGGATATTATTTTGTTAGTGGATAGTCATAAAAAGTGAATAGTGGCTAACATTTCGGAGGGAAACTAAAGCGGTTTGGCTTCGCAAGTGGCCTGACTTAACACTGTTGCCACCGCCCCGTAACGAAACTGGGAAAATACATAAATAAACATTCCACTCACCTGTATCCGCTCCGTCCTGCTCTTACAAATGTGACTCTGTTTCAATGTGATATGCTGCTTGGATTTGAATTACAGCCAAATATGCTTTATTTATTATGAAATCTCTTTCCTGGTCTGCCGTGGGACGCCATCTTGATTTGTCAGTCTCACTGGTTCCTGTCTGACGTCACACACCCATATGACGTCGCATTCATGCCCGAATTGTTCTTCCATGTTTTGTTTTGTTGTTGTTGTTTTTTTTTTAAAAACAAAATAGATTAAATGAACACAAATGGCAAATAATGTGCGCTATGCTATAATTGCATTTATAACAGAATGGTGTCACAAAAGGACCAACGTTCGTCAGTGAAAAAGAAAATAGGCATGACTATTTCAGTAAAACCATCAACGGAATGCGTTAAGCAAATCTCGAAAATACAAACAACTTTGAACATGCTGCGAATGACATGCAGATCATGAAGGCATGCAGTATCTACTACAGTACTTAGATACAATTTCCTATTTCTATATCCGTTTTATGTTGAACTTCAAACTCTCTCGCGGTTGTGAAATAAGCAAAGAAAAAACCTCTGAGTTGTATTGTTTTACTGTACACTTACGACGTGTAGTTCCGTTCCATTCCATGCGCGGCATCGAGTGCGCGCACGCAAGTCACGTTTCGGACGTCGATGACGCACCGCAGACACGCGCAATGGTAACCGGAAGCACCGATGAGAGGAAAATAAAAATCGATCAAAACCCTTGTTATTCTTGAGGGGAACTCTTGTCACCTGCTGTCATTTCCACAGCGAAGGCTCGCCGCTGGTGGCCCCTTACACTACCGCTTTGTCGGAAGGGACGGCAGAGCGCAGAAAAAACTGTCTCGTTTGACCGAAGTTGCTCGCTAACTGGTTTAGCTGACGTGTGGAGAAGTTGAGACTGCCAGGGACCAGATAGACAAACACAAACAAGCCGGGATCAGCTGAGCGCCTGTCCGAACCGAACCAGCAGCGCGGGGAGATGTCACGGAGAGCGGCTGTGCTTTTCTGATCCCAAGAATGACCCACGGGAGACGGTGACTGCCACCGAAACTAGCTCCATGTAGACTGTCAACACTGGCACCCAAAGAATTCCGGCAACACAACACGAGGATCAGCCATAAGCAGTAGAGGAACATCCACGGCTTCTGTCACTTTGGCCAAACACAAGCAGGCTAGCATGGTCAGCCAATGACTTTGTCCTCCAGTTTTCATCAGTAACCAAACGATTGTATATTACATTGCAACAATACAGGTAAATGTTTCTTTTTGTTGGGCACAGTTAATGGCCAGAGAACCAAACTTAAACACCTTAGCTAGCAAAATACCCTTTTTGGTGTGCGATTTTGTTGTTTGCGTATATTGCCACTGGAACTGTTATCGGTTGATTTTTTTTTCACCCACTGGCACTGAAGCCTGTTGGCTGCTTTGCAATGTCAACAGTATCTTGATCTGTATGAGAAGTCCAACGGTACCATTAAGCCAATAATGTTCCTCTAACGTCCCCATTTTCTTGTATGGCCACTGGTGTCAGAAGTGGGATCAACATGGCCCACCAGGCAACCCCTAGTTCCCAAAAGGCCCTGATGATGGAGTTGAAGTCCCTGCAGGAGCAGCCGGTGGAGGGCTTCCGTATCACTCTTGTGCAGGAGTCTGATCTCTACAACTGGGAAGTGGCCATATTTGGGCCCCCAAACACCCTGTATGAGGGCGGCTACTTTAAGGTATTTATACAAACACATCATCAAAATTCAATGGCAACATTCCCAAGGCATATTTAAATGACCAAATATTCATTATATTTAAATAATCAAACATTCTTCTCTTCTCTCACAACGGCATTCACTTTTGAAAGTCACTATCGGATACAATTTTAGAGAGATGTGACACACAGAAATATGATATTTCAGCTATATTGCATTTATCGTTTTATAATTGAATAATGTATAGCCTTCATTGTGCAGTTCATTGCCGCCATTTAATGGGACCGTTCCTGCTGGACTATCTGCCCATTCTGAAATGTTAAATTCCAAGAATCAAAAATTGTGATATCAATATAAGTCCGTTTGAATTAGTTCCTGACAATTAGTTCCTACAAAGCACAGTACTCTGATAGTAAAATGCACAACTTGTGCTCTGACAGTTATGTGCTCTCAGCGGCACAAAAATACTGCTTTTATTTAAAAACATTTCACTTTTAAGATATGAGTCACAGCTGCTTCACTCAAGGGAGCTTGGGTAAATAAAAACAAAAGACTTGTTAACAGGCAAAGCATTTAAACTTCACTCATACCTAGCCATAGACAGTTGATAGATACATTTACAGCTGACGTAGCACTGTATGTTAAACATACAGAATATATATATACTCACAGCTTATGAGTAGTTTAATTATTATAAAGTTGCTAAAACGAAGATAAAACCGTGTAAGGCAAATCTTGGGCAGATTTTAGTAACAATACACTTGAAGCTGCATTTTTTTTCCCATTCCAGCCATTGTTAGATGCATTACATCAAAGGTTAAGCGTGTATGGCGTTTGTTCATAATAATAACTTTAAAGTGTCAGAAGGGATGGGCCAACAGAGTATCTGTTTCCATGTACATGTTGCTAAAACAATTCTGTTTGCTGGAATGCCCCTGCAGCAAAGACTGCGGACAGCTACAAGTGCTAATATATGTAGTACCTCTGTACATAAAATGCAAGACAAGGCACATCTTTCGTTGACCTTCCTCACTGCGTTAAAGAAAACCCAGTAAACAGAGACTGTGTTCAAGTTGGGACAACGCAAACAATGCTTTTTTCCCCTTCTGGAATGCTTCAGTATTACTGAGTGGGTGTTGCTCTCATCTAGTCTCTTATTGTTGGTTTTATGTTTTATGGTAGCAATAATATTAGTCCTACGACCCTAATGAGGATAAAGGGTATAGAAAATGGATGGATGGAGTATTAGTTTATTCATCAAAGTTGCATTCAACTTTTTATCAAAAGTTTGCATCCACACTGCCATTGTGACGTTAAAGCCTTCCATTATGAGATCTTGCCAAACAGGTGGATTGGAAACCCCTTAGCGTTCACCAGACCTCACATCACTAGACTTAAAAAATAAATTTAAAAAATGACGCTACAAGAACTGCAACAGTCACTGAATTGAGACCAGCCATTCAACGTGAATGCACACCAATAGATTTAGCTTTTGTTTTGCGGTCCTTTAATGCAACATAGTTGTATGATGCCTGTAAAGTTTGTTTGGTTGTGGAAAAACTGGCCTCAACAGTCAAACCGGCCTCAAAACTTGCATCAATGTGAGTACAAGTTAATATATTCTTGGGGTGCACGATATTTATTGGACTGATAATTATCAGGCTGATGTGAGGAATAATGATGTCATACCAATACATTTGATAACATTAAAAAAAAAATAGCTCTGATAACTGATTAAAAAAAAAAGTTCACTTGTAAACAAACATGGCGTAGAACATGTGGGACATTCACTGTTTCAGAGAAAGACGTGTTTTGCCTTCTCTCCAAATGCCTTGCAAACATTCTGTGAAGAGGGAAAAAAAACATACCTACTCAACACATCAAATGTTATAAGCCACCTGAAACTCCAGCATTGTTACGACGCCCGGGGCTTGTTCATAACGCTACAGCTTTTGAAAATTGCAAAAAAATGTTTGCCAAGGACATCCCCAGGGCTGAAGCGATCTCTAATTTTATCATGGAAATAATGGCGCTAGATGACCAGCCCTTTACCATCGTTGAAGATACCAGCTTTCGTCGGCTAGTAACACCCTTTGAGTGTATTTGTATTTGTTAATATATATCCTTACTCTAATTACAACAAGCATGCAGTGTCAATGATATAGCCGTGGCTCGGAGAAACGCCTTCTCTAGGTTGCTGGGCTAGAGACCAGGCTTAATGTTACATCGTCCATCTGTTCATTGATTATCTTACGTTATCATTCATTAGCGCTGAGCGGGGCGGACTTACTATTAGGTAAACACAGGCGATTGCCTAGGGCCCTGTGATTTCCAGGAAACCCCAAACATCTCACATTACTGTTGTAGTCTTAATTCACGTGCTTCAAACTACATCCGAATGTGTCGTCTATCCCAATCATTTCAATCTCACCCGCTCCCTTTTCGTGGACTGAATTACTCCTTGTTACTGCGCATGTGCAAATTAATTCTGGAAGACGGGAGCGAAACAAACTTGTTGGCGTGGAGTTTCCCCAGTGAAGAGGAGAGGAAAACCAACAGATTTGATCAGTACTACTAAAAGTATCAACCTTTTTCACAGTCACAACAAAGTAGACACACGAGGGAAGTAGCACCGCTACGTCAGTGTTGGTGATGAAGCTGAGAGTGACACTTTTCATCCCAAAGATGTACAAAGCATAGAGTTTGTAAACGACGAGATGCCACGGTACTGATTGAGTAAGACTGTAGACTTCTCAGGTGCTGAGTGCTCGTTCTTGTCAAAACAGGTTGATGCCAGCAATTAAGAATTTAGCTTGTGTGGATCTTGTTGGTACTCAAACCAAGGAATGCATTGGTTCTTGTGTGATTAATAATAGGATAAGTGCATCTCTCTTAATCCATAGCTTGAGTTAAAGTTTAAGTGAAACGAAATGTAAAGCAGTTTAGTGAGCACTAGGGTGTCAGTCACACAAACCCTATAATCCAATCCATTCATTAATTTATTTATTTATTTTTTACATTTGTAATGATAGACACATGTAGATGACTGTAAAGTCTGTCTGTCAGTCAGGTTTCACAGAAAGAGCCCGCAAAATAGCCGTAACATAAGGTCCCTGGATACGGGCTGGCCTCAACAATTCAACCCTTTACACTGCCGCTCTTATTTACACTCTGAAGTTAATATGGAAAATTGGTGGGATAACTTCGTCCCCCGATTCAGTGCCAGTGCCATTGATACAAAACAGTGAAACGGGGGGGGGAGTGAATGAATCCTGGCTTTAACCATCATGTAAAAGGGGCTATAGAGTGCACAAACCCAGACACTGTTATTGTAACTTACAGTACACAACACAGCTTTTGACCTGCAGACTTGAGGGCTCAAACTGTGAATGTGTGTTCTTCCAGGCTCACATCAAATTCCCAGTTGATTACCCGTACTCCCCACCTACCTTCCGTTTCATCACCAAGATGTGGCACCCCAACATCTATGAGGTATTTGTCTTATAATGTATGTTTCAGCCTATACTAAAAGCACTCTTGTAGTATACATATATATGTTATTTTATATACTCTATTTTAACTATGCTGTGAAGCACTTTGGTCAACTTTGTTGGTTTTAAATGTGCTATACAAATAAAATTGATTTGGATTTAGATATAATGTATTTTTGTGTTTAGTTTAGCAACCTCTTGTGGCATTTTTTGGATCTTGTGCCTTTTTCTGTGTGGAGGCTAAATTGCATAGAGTTTGACTAACTTTGATGCCCCCTCCACCAACCCCGCACCCAGAATGGTGACGTGTGCATCTCCATCCTGCATCCCCCAGTTGATGATCCTCAGAGCGGTGAGCTGCCCTCTGAAAGATGGAATCCCACCCAGAATGTCAGGTAAAATATTGTACAGTCATATAAGCCAATGTGTAGTTTTGATGTTAAAATTTGATGTTAAAACTTGCGCTAATATCAAGCCAATTGTAAGTCTAACTATTCAGTTAAAGAACTCACTGTATGTGACGAACCTTGAAGAAGTTAGGCTGGTGTAGCACTCAACATGAGTGCTGCTCCTGCCAATCAAGAACAAGAATTACAAATCCCTTGTTCTGGGTGTGTAGCGCTGTTTCTCAATAACCTTTCTTGTCTGCGCTCTTGTAAAATACCATCATTCACAGACAAGTACTCTTCCAATTATGATCTTGGCATGATTGGCCAAACTGCCCCTTTATGTTCTTCTTCTTTGCCTTTTTAATAAGCGAGGAGGTGTCAAAAGTGTTTTTTATTGTCAAACTGTGGATGGTGTGCTCATGTTTGCATGTTTTTCTTTTATTAGGACAATCCTGCTTAGTGTCATCTCTCTCCTCAATGAACCAAACACCTTTTCGCCTGCCAATGTGGACGCTTCTGTCATGTTTCGCAGATGGAGGGACAGCAAAGGCAAAGACAAAGAGTATGCAGAGATCATCAGGTAATGTTTCATAGAAGTCACCCGTGTTCTGACATACAAAGTTATCTGCATATTCTGATCTAAATGAGAGGCAGGGGGGACTTTCAGTTTTAGTGCAGACGTGCCTGTACTCAGCATGCAATTTGACTCTTGAATACGTATATGTATGCTGCACTGCTATCTATTTTATTGCATTAGCTGGTTTCAGTTTTGAGTTAGGTCTGTATAACACAGAAAATAAATAGGGTATTAGCAGTTTCTCAATAGTATTTCAAACTGAGAACAACTGGCTCAATTGGAGACCCATAGGCGTGCAGGCAAATGCATGGATGCTGGGTGATTTCCATGAATGGCCATGACGAAAAACTCCGTGTAGAGTGGAGATGTTCAAAAACTCCAATTGTTTGTGTCATAAGAAATGTGTAACATTATTTGGCGTATTTAACAGAACATAAAGTTGGCTGGTAGAAGTGTGTGCATGCGCCTTATGACATGCACGGGCATGGGAACATTCATGGTGCCTCCTGGGCTCCATGTAAGTGTGATGTTATATTTTACTGCAAATTTACTAGGGCTGTCAAAAATAGCGTGTTAATGGTGGTAACTAATTTATTCAATTAAGTTAAAATGTTTAGCGTAATTAACACATGCAGTGTAATGTCCTAAGACTTTATTCTTACCTGAAAACATCAACAGCAGTGTAATTCCAACACCATATATGTATTTCCAACTCACAGACACGTCTCTAGTCCTCCTCAGATCGACTCTTCCTCATTGTCACCAGAGACCCGTGAGATGCGGTCACAGACACTTCAAAAATCCCAATAATCAGTTGATTAACAATAAGTGGATAAACTCACTCGCTAATGTAACTTTTGCTACGGAAGCACAATCTTAATGCATTGACGTATTCTGGGAAATCCCGGAAAATACGTACATCTACACTCAATACGTGAATTCATGTTCTGTTCTAATTTTGTTGTAGAACAGAACTCTTCATGGCTTGTAGTAACATGGTTGAAGTGTTTATCAAATGTTGTGGTACTATCAAAGAGAGTGTTAGGCAAATAGACTTTGAGATACGTGTGTTGTCTCTAGCTGGAGTTAAATTTTCAGTTCATTTGGAGTTGTTGATACATACAAATACTAATGGCCCCCTTTTTAAAAAAGGGGGCCAGAGGATGTGTTCCAACTATCGTGGGATCACACTCCTCAGCCTTCCCGGTAAGGTCTATTCAGGGGTTCTGGACAGGAGGATCTGCCGGATTGTCAGATCTCTGATTCAGGAGGAGCAGTGTGATTTTCGTCCTGGTCGTGGAACTGTGGACCAACTCTCGGCAGGGTCCTTGAGGGTGCATGGGAGTTTGCCCAACCAGTCTACAGGGGTTTTGTGGACTTGGAAAAGGCATTTGACCGTGTTCCTCGGGGAATACTGTGGGGAGTGCTCCGGGAATATGGGGTATCAGACCACCTAACCCAGGCGGTTCGTTCCCTGTATGACCAGTGTCAGAGTTTGGTTAGCATTGCCGGCAATAAGTCTGACCCATTTTCAGTGAGGGTTGAACTCAAACCCTTTGTCACCAATTCTGTTCATTACTTTCATGGACAGAATTTCTAGGCACAGCCAGGGCGTCGAGGGGTTCCGTTTTGGTGGCCACAGGATTGGGTCTCTGTTGGCTTCATCAAGCCATGACCTTCAACTCTCGCTGGATCGATTTTCAGCTGAGTGTGTAGCGGCTGGGATGAGAATCAGCACCTCCAAGTCAAGAGTCCGTGGTCCTCGCCCAGAAAAGGGTGGAGTGCCATCTCCAGGTCAGGAATGAGATCCTGCCCCAAGTGGAGGAGTTTACGTATTTCGGGGTCTTGTTCACGAGTGAGGGAAGGATGGAACACGAGATGGACAGACGGATTGGTGATGCGTACTCTGCATCGGTCCATTGTGGTGAAGGGGGAGCTGAGCCGAAAGGCAAAGCCCTCAGTTCACCGGTCCATCTACGTTACTACCTTTGCACCATTTCAAGCTATTCATTTGACTTGAATTTCAAACCTTTCACCGATAGTGTATATAATTGTGTCCTGTCAAATATCTTTGTTCATAAAATACATAAAATTAAGTAAAAAAGGGAATATTTCACACACACTTGCAAATGGTGATTAATCATGATTAATTTATTTGAAAACTGGTTAATTTGATTAAACTTTTTAACCATTTCACTATATTGTATGTAATGCATGATCAAGTCAGTTACGTGCGTATGAGTGCTATAATCCATTGTAATTCAATTCTGTTAATCACGGTTGCTGTGCCTGCCGGAAAATTACTTATATTTCAGTTTTAAGGTTTTTTTTTATGAACCACATTTCTGTGGTCTACGTGATTTACAACATTGCCATTGAAGGACAAATTAGAATTTAAATAGGTGCTTGCAGAGGACCGCAATGCCAAACTAAAAATACTGTATGTCACCGAGAGAGCCTTCTTTTTGCTGTGACTCACTACGACCAATGAAATGTAAGAACAAGACCTAACCTTTTCAGTCACAGGTCTCTTTTACCCGTACAGTGACTTAATTCCCATTTAACCACAGGAAACAGGTGACATCCACAGCGGCGGACGCAGAACGAGATGGCGTAAAAGTGCCAACCACATTGGCGGAGTACTGCGTCCAGACCAGGGTTCCATCCCAGGACAGCAGCTCAGACCTTCTTTATGATGACCTTTATGACGACGACATGGAGGAGGACGAGGACGATGATGACGAGAGTGAGATGGAGTCCATTGGCGAAGCTGGAGGGGCCAGCACTGCAGAGGATGGTGAGACATCCACCAGATGTTATGACAACCAAGACGACTCCGGCAACGAAGACTCATGATGATCTGGATAATAACTGCTCCTTGCCAACTCTCCCAGTCCCCCTCCCTACTTTTCTGTGTGTTTGCGTGTGTGTGTGTGTGTGTGTGTGTGTATGTATGTATACAGTGGGGTCAATAGTCTACTGCCAAAAAACTTTTCATCATTTATTAAACAAGTAAGTCAAATAATGTCCAATACGTTTTATGTAAGGTTTCACTTAAAGGTCCGTTGCTGAGTCAGAATTTTATATTGCCACCATTTGCCTTAATTCCAGCTTGCACTCTGTTTGGTACAAATGTGTTGCAGAAAAATTTCCAGCATTGCTTGAAAGCACCCCCAAAAGTGGTTTAGATTTGCAATATGTTTGGCATTTGTTAAATGTTGCAAATGAGATAAACACGTTCCGTAGTTCCCCCATATTGTAATTTACACCAAAATAATAATCCTACATGTTTTGGATCATTGGTAGAACCTGTTGGAGACTTGCCTCGGATTCTTTCCCCGAGTTCTCTGACCATTTTTTGTGGAGTTATATGCACAAATGGTGAAAATGGTCCTATCGAGCAATGTTATCCTTTAAATCCTTTAAAAAATTCCTGGATCCAGACGGTGATCCGGATCACCCTCGAAATTGAATCAGTTCTTCCATAGATAGATGTCATCCAAATCCATTTAGAACTTTTCAAGTTATGACTTCTGCGCTGCGCTGGTGCTGGGCGAAGGTAAAATGTATTTGCACATACTTCGATAGTTCTCGCCGATGAAGTACATATGCATGTTCTAGTGAGAACCAATACCGGATCAAAAATTCAGTTTTGATTCACATTGTAGCGTTGACTGATAGTGGCGTTTTTTTTATGGATTGACTCTCTTTAGATTTTGCAAGTGTATTTACCAAAGTTGGAACTGACGTATCGATTTTGCAAAGCTTAGCATTTGATAAATGATGAAAATACCAGTCCTTGTGGTGTTCTCTTCAACCCCACTGTTTGTCTGCTTATCCACCATGTCTCCTTGTCACTTTTTCATGTCCCCCCAAGTGTGTGTGTTGAGCTAATGAATGAGCCTATAAAGTCTGGCAAACGGAGAAACTGATGGCAAACCCGTAGGCCACCAGGCGGCCGGGCATCGTGTCCGAAGGCGGTATATCTGCTCCCGCCTGTCTTGTTTGATGCAATCAACAAAACTTTGTAAACACAAGCTCTGCTGTGAACTGTCCACCGCAGCATCCATCACCACTGATCCCTCAAAGGGGCGAGCAAGTTGAAGACTTTGCCTCCTACACCTCTCTCTGCCTCTTAAACCTCAGGGCCTCTAAAGACTTCGACTGAGAGAGGAGAAAACAAGGAACCCACACAAACTGATCGTCACCTCTGTGTTCTTGCTTCTTTTCTGTGTCACTGGTGTTTTTAGAGGGGCAAAAGGTGGCTTGAAAGTATTCAATCCCACCGCCGGAATGTTTACAATTATTGATGTTGGCTCTGTTGCTTTTTGCTCCTAAATCACCAGAATCCTGACATTATAAGAGGCTGCTCACACAATGTTGCGATCGATGTGATAATGTTACATTTCGATTTGAGTGAACATTTGACTCCAGTCCTGTGCTGCTACACCACATCCTGTCAATCAGGACAAAATGCAGTGTGAATGAAAATGACACCGCTGCCTGTGTGGTGTGTGTGATTACATGAACAGGACCAGGTCAGGGTTTTGGTGTTCATGCCCTGACGGAGCTGGTGCAGACATCCATGGCCCCATTGAGTTTGTTCAGTTGAGTGTGTTTGCAGTGTGGGACATTTTAAGTTGTGTTTAGAGGCCAGAGGATGCGATTAAGTCACCCTTGGAGCGATACATTTTTAAACACACGAAACTGTGTGTCGTTACTGACATCAAGCAACCCACCCCATGTAGGTTGACTCATTCAACACATGAGGGCCTCAAACGGATTATATGCCAAGGAATTAAAAGTACAGTAGAATCATTTCATTTGAAAGCGGAGCAACAAGCTGTTTGAATTGACACGTTTTCATTTTAATGTGAAACCTAAGGAGCTTTCTACTTTGCATTAGAAAATCACTGAGAACAGAAAGAAGAAATCAACTTGGATTATGGACAGAGTTGATTTAAATGTACAATGTGATTTACCTACCTGACGTGTTCTGGGCGCCCCTTTTTTGTTTTGTTTTGTAGAAAAGTCACAATAAGACAGGCGAGCTGTCACACCATCACTTGCTCAGCAGCTTGCCTGCTTCTGTCTGAAAATGACTAAACCGACAACGAGGATAACATGGATGTGGAGGAGTAGCCAGTTGGGCTCTTGCTTGACAGTGACAGCTAACGTGGTCCTTGTAGTTCTTGACACATAGGTATATATTATGTGAGGTTTTTTTTTTAATCTTCCAAATTTTACAGAAATGTATAAATGAGTCAAGTATGCTGGTTAGCAACCCTCAGTGTTGCACATATTTAATGTATTTGTGTACTCGGACAGGCAGATTGACACATGCTTGCCAGTTGTCCTAAAGAGACATCATTGACTTTGTTAATGCTGTCTGGGAGTGTGATTGAAATTTCCCCAAGCCAACATGATATGATTCTCTTGAGGATGTCACATGCTCACACCTAACAGACTGCACGTGTGTTGGCCTTTTCTTTATTCTGTCCACAGATGTGTTTCTTTTGTTGGGTTTTTTTGAGGATGCAAGATCTATGGATACACCATGTATTTGTAAACAAAATGGAATTGTTTGTCACAAGGTAGCTTTGAGTGACGCTTGCAGGTCATGGAAACAGTTGTAAACTGTTTTTTTTAGAGGGTTGAGATAAGGAGTGACATACTCAATGAGGCACAGTGGTAACATTTGGAGTTCATCAATAAAGCAGTATGCTATCAAACCACGCTGAAATATAATTACCTTATTTTATACCATCATAGATGAAAATTATTTTTTTTCACAGAATTTATGGCGTCTCAGAAAAGTGAGTACCCATTTTTACATTTATCATTAATACTTATATTAATCAATACTATTAGCAAAGATTTACTAGCCACTGAAAAGTCAACAGTCATTGTCTAAATTGGTGGCAACACAAGTACCAAGATGAGTGCGTCTTGCCTATAATGAAGCATGGTGGTGGCAGCGTCACTTATCTGGGACTGCATGAGTGCTGCCAGCACTTAACAGCCCTGGTTCATTGAAGGAAACATGCGTTCCAACACACACTGTGACATTCTGAAGCAGAGCATGATCCCGTTGTTGACATTAATTCATTTCAGCACCAGCGAGACATCCTCAAGCGGAAGGTAGAGAAGCACAGTGTGTCTTAACATTCATCAGCTCAAAAACTGTATGCAACTCCTGGCAATATTAGCAGCTGGTCCACCATTTATTAGGTGTTTCCTGAAATTGCAGCCTCAACTCTAATAGATGCCATATCTCTTATTAATTGCTGGGTAGATGATCCACTTGAATTAAACACCACACCTTAAAAGGAATGCAAATAACAGGTGGTTGTAATTCTACCAGTCTAATTCTACTACATATATTGTAATAAAGAAAATGTAACAGATTATTGTAATAACATATGATTTGTGTTTAACAATGTAAATACAGTGGAACCTCTATTTTCATTATTTATCTGTTCCATAAGAGCAGACAATAACCCAAGCTATGGTTACCATAAGAAATAATGTAAATCCAATTAATCCGTTCCATTCATTCATTTTCTGTACCGCTTATCAGACGTCCAAAAATAATACAAAAAATAGATTTTATAGAGAATAATTATAGTTAAAATGCAGATGACGATGCAAAAAGAAGGTCTGGGTTTGAATCTCCGTTTAGGCATCTGTGGTGAAGAGCGAGCTGAGCCAAAGGCAAAGCTCTAAATTTACCGATCGATCTATGTTCCCACTCTCACCTATGGTCCTCAGCTATGGGTCATGACCGAAAGAACGAGATCCCGGATACAAGCGGCGATAGTCCTCCGTAGGGTGGCTGGACTCACCCTAAGAGATAGGGTGAGGAGCTCAGACTAGAGCCGCTGCTGCTTCACATCAAGAGGAGCCAGTTGAGGTGGCATCTAGTCTGGATGCCCAGCCCGGAGAACACCTACGACACACTGGAGGTATTATGTCCGGCCTGGGAATGCCTTGATGTCCTCCTGGTGGAACTGGAAGAGGTGGCTGAAGACCTGGAAGTCTGAACTACCCTACTGAAACTGCTGCCCCCATGACTCAGAATGAAATCTTTGTGTGGAGTTTGCATGTTCTCCCCTAGCGTGTGTGGGTTTTCTCCAGGTAATCACACATTCCAAAAAATATGCATGCTAGGTTAACTGGAGACTAAATTGTCCATGAATGTGAGTGTGAATGGTTGTCTATATGTTCACCAAGGCCTTGTACCTTTCCAGATTATGAGTGTGCATGCAGACTGAGCTGTTGTTGACGTGTTGTTTCCTTGTTAAGTGAAGGCTGCATTAGCAAGTGCAAAATTGCATGCTTCTTATGCAGATGATGGCTCACATCCTGTAATCCTGCCCTGTTTGGGGACTAAACCTCTCAAACTGAAGCCGACCCCTCGCTTGGAAAAATTGGCTGTGGGAAAATGTATGATAAAGCACAGCGGGTGTTTCTTACACGAGGGAGAGTATAAATCCCTTTGAACAACATCATTATAAACTAATGGCTGAAACTCACCATTAAATCAAAAGAGAAAGATTCATTTCCACACCAGGATGGAACCTACTGTTGATGCAAACCTCACATAAATCCTGGGGAAATCGGCCATGTGTACGTCATCTTTGTACCTTACAGTAAGTTCTTTCTTGAATTCAATTGTGTTTCTAACTTTCTTTATAAAATTGCTGGCAAATTGCTGGAATTTTCTTTGGCTCCATGGTGGGTTATTTAGCAGTCTCAGTCAATTGAAAAATGCATGGACAATGAGTCACCAATGCATTGGGTGCTTTGTTTGGGCGCTCAATTCTGTGGAATGATACTGCACGGGGCAAACGGACTATTTTGTTACGCGCAATGTTAATATTGATGACCAAGATGGTCAAAAACCAAATGACAGTATATATACAGGTCAATCCTTCAGTTAGACCGTAATAAAGTAGGATATTATTTATATTATAATTTGTAACATTTGTTATATTATTTATTTGTGAACAAATGAACCATATTTAATAATAGGTATCTTAAAGCTATCTTCTCAAGAAACCCTTTACCCTGTTGCTCTGTACAGTTAGGAAAATGCAGTACATGCCATTTAGGCATAAATAACATTGTCAGTGTTATTCCTCAGGGAATTGAATTGTTTCCAACTGTCAAGACTCTAATTCAAGCAGACTTTACAAGTTCATCCTCAAAGGCTAGACAGGACAGCTCAAGTGTGATCCTGGTGTGGTGAACCTGAAGAGTCCAGTATTCGACTCAATACCCTGAGAATACAATGACCTGGATCAACATTATACATTATTCATTCATTCATTCGTTTTCTATGCCACTTATCCTCATTAGGGTCGCAGGTATGCAGGAGCCTATCCCAGCTGAATTTGAGCGGGAGGCGGGGTACACCCTGGACTGGTCGCCAGCCAATCGCATGGCACAGAATGACAAACAAAGACATACAAACATTCACATTCACACCCATGGACAATTTAGAGTCACCAATTAACTTAACATGCATGTTTTTGGAATGTGGGAGGAAACCGGAGTACCTGGAGAAAACCTACAGAGAGAGAACACGGTAGAACATGCAAACTCCAAACAGAGATGCCCAACGGAGATTCGAAACCTGAACCTCCTGACTGTGAGGCCAATGTGCTACCCACTCGACCACCGTCCGGCCATTATACATTATTAAACATTACAATTTAGCAATGATGGTGCCCCTTGCCACTTATACTACGGTTTCGAGGAGATATCAGAAAATAGAATAATGGTGTATTTTTCATATTATGTGCTGTTTATCACGGAACACTGAGGATACCATTAATGACCTACGGTGTGTTGTAGCTGTAGTGAAAACGTTTATGTCTCCCTCTTGTGGCCATATTGCCGACTTACTTGAAAAAGAGAATGATATCATCTTACAACAGCAATACATATATTTATTCCAAATCTATTTCATACTACTTACAGATAAAAGTCTGATTTGACCATTCTACTGCTACTGGAACTAAATGATCAATCACAGTTCATATAACAGTGACTATGTCGAAACAGAGGTGGTCCACTAGTCAGTAATAAATAACCGTACTAGTAGTAGTGGTGATCTCTTCCTTTTTTTAATAACATGATTTCACTTGTTGGTGGCATCTGAGACAACAAAAGATGTGCCTAAATAGGTTTATTTATAATTTAGGTTGAAGTAATACTTTCATCGACTGAGGTGAAAGGGCTCATACAATTGCAACCAATTTCATTATTAATGTTGTAAAAATCCCAATTACCAACGTTTGACAGTGTGCTAGGTGCATCTACGTTGGTACTAGCTTGATAAGAAGGAGATACTTCTAAAGGTCAGACCCAAGACTGCCCAATGTGTCACTTGTCCTGCTGAGTTTTTAAGTGTCTGTGTGCTTCTCTCAGAGTGTCCTGCATCTCTTTGTACTGGGCAAGAGAGCACGCATCTTCCAGTGGCGCCCAGCGGTAGTTCTGATGCTCATTAGATAAAATGACCTTCGTCCCAGGGTCTTTCAGCTCAGCCAGCCAGTACAGAACTTCCTTGGGTCGACCTCTCACCTCATAGTGCAGCTCCTTCAGGAAGCCTTCAACCACCTTAAGGTCCTCTGCGCCTAGCCCTGCCTCCTCCTTGGTTTCCCTAAGAGCTGTGGTGAGGTCATCCTCACCTGGGTCCACATGGCCTGATGGTGAACAGGTTCTGAGTTCATAGTGTTTCATAGTGGGAGGAGCTATGAAAGTCAAGTACTGTTTTATACCTTTAGGTGGGGTCCAGTGGTGATGCCCATAGGAGGTCTGCAAGAGGAGGTACTCAATGTTGTCTTGTGGAGGAACACAGTTTGCAAGACGCCGAAACACGATGAATCCACAGGCACGGAGCGCCATCTTATGTTATTAGGCAACAAATGAGTTAGCTCTTAAGAAGAGCTACTGAAGATCAGTTCAAGCTTTTTAGATGTTTTAAAGTTTACAGAATGTATAAACTACAGTCACTTAACAACACAGACCAACCCACTATAATTTGGATCTGCACTAGATTTCAGGATTCCAATCATTATGAGTATTTTTTTTAACTTTGTCCTGTGGTCACACCAATTTATTTAATTTCTGAGTTATGCAAACACATACAGAGGAGAAACAGGAACTTCCTCCAGTGGCATTATTACCTCTATCCATTTTTACAGTTGAAAGCATAAGTTAAATATTTTTTTATAATGGCAAAGGATAAGGGAAACACCAGGAAACACACACACACATAAGCACCTGTATAGGCGTCTGACCATATGTTGGATTAGTAAAATTCAAGCAAGCCTGTTTAGAAGTGCAAGAAGCGCTTAACAGTACCTGCAAGCACAGTCCTGCAATATTTTAAAGCATTGCTTCGATAATAACACTTATATCAAAACTACAGTGTTTACTACAACGTTAGTCCATCCATCCATTTTCTTCCGCTTATCCGAGGTCGGGTCGCGGGGGCAGCAACCTAAGCAGGGAAGCCCAGAGGTCCCTCTCCCCGGCCACTTCGTCTAGCTCTTCCCAGCGGATGCCGAGGCGTTCCCAGGGCAGCTGAGAGACATAGTCTCTCCAACGTGTCCTGGGTCTTCCCCGAGGCCTCCTACCGCTTGGACGTGCCCTGAACACCTCCCCAGGAAGGCGTTCAGGAGGCATCCTAACCAGATGCCCGATCTCATCTGACTCCTCTCGATGCGGAGGAGCAGCGGTTCTACTCCGAGTCTCTCCCGGATGACAGTGCTTCTCACCCTATCTCTAAGGGAGAGCCCAGCCACCCTGCGGAGAAAACTTATTTCGGTTGCTTGTACCCGCGATCTTGTCCTTTCGGTCACTACCCAAAGCTCATGACCATAGGTGAGGGTAGGA
The DNA here is from genome assembly GCA_024372805.1 of Oostethus manadensis. Taxonomy (NCBI): domain Eukaryota; kingdom Metazoa; phylum Chordata; class Actinopteri; order Syngnathiformes; family Syngnathidae; genus Oostethus; species Oostethus manadensis. The sequence continues at coordinate 1,243,951 of QODF01000049.1, read as the reverse complement.
ACTTAGATCGACCGGTGAATCGAGAGCTTTGCCTTTTGGCTCAGCTCTCTTTTCACCACGACAGATCGGTGCAGAGTCCGCATCACTTCAGTCGCTGCACCAATCCGCCTGTCCATCTCCCGTTCCATCCTTCCATCACTCGTGAACAAGACCCCGAGGTACTTTTACTCCTCCACTTGAGGCAGGACCTCATCCCCGACCTGGAGATGGCACTCCACCCTTTCCCGGGCGAGAACCATGGACTCGGACTTGGAGGTGCTGATTTTGGAGCCCCGGACAACTTAGCTCCCAGGATCATTGGGACACGCAAACTCCTCCACCACGATAAGGTGGTGACTCAGGGAGGACTTTAGTGTTGTTTAATAATCAAGCATACCTCCAAAACGCCCATTATTATTATTATATTATTATTTACTTGGTACATATTGAGAAGGCCGGGCCCCTTTAACGTTCAGCATGGACTTGACATACCTACAATATTGACGAAACTTTACAATATTGACGAAACTTTACGAAATTAAAAGGCACAAATGGGTAAGACTGGCCAGAGAAACATAAAACGACACTTACGGTTTACTGACGTTTGTTTCTTGTTTCGTTATTTGGTTTATTTAGTTTGTTCCTTATCGGCGCGAACCGCTGAGCAACGTTGCATCAAGAAGTTAGTCCGGGCTAAACTCAGTGCACACGTATTCGGTTCCGCTTTGTACACCGCAACAAAAACGTTACATGCAAAAATGCACATAAAGTTGAATGCACGGACTTTATATGGAGGTGGTCTATCACTACTACTGAAAATAATATTAAAGCACAACAACAATGCTGCTGCTGGTGGTGGTAGGTAATAATTATGATCATTGTATTCATTTTTCCTCATTAGGGTCACCGGGATGCTGGAGCCTATCTCGCCCAAAGTCTGCTGGGATAGGCTCCAGCATCCCCGTGATCCTAATGAGGATAAGCGGCATAGAAAATGGATGGATGGATGGTATTCATTTTTATATACTGTATTTGTATACTGATATATTTTTGATATATTTTTAACATATTTTTTATACTGCATTCAGTAATTTACATTGATGAGATATTTTTAAAAAAAACTTCCACTTTGACTAAGACATAATGAGAGAATGATGTCTCATTAAGAAAGACATTTTAAGATTATGAGAATTAAATGAATCAGGCTTTTGTTGTCCACATGGAAAGAGTATGTTGGTTGGTAGTTGAAGCCGTTGTGCATGTAGGAAACAGGAAAGCCGGGGCGTCGATAAGACCCTCTGAAAACAGCTTCTTTCTGAAGATAACATACAAGGGCCCCTCCTCCACACAGTGTGGAGTTGTGAGCGTTTGCTCGTTTTCACAGAGAGGACATTGACGCTCAACTTGAAGGTAAAGTCCAAAACAGGGATGCATTCTCATTTTCAAGCAAACCTGTAACTGGAAGAGATAAGCTGAGAAAGTAAGTACAGAAGATTATGCAGTTTGCCTGCGTTTAGCAGAAGTACATCCAATCAACAGGTATTGACAAAAACCTTATTCGGCTTTTCTCTTTTCCTCATCTAATGGGAATCATCTCACAAATCAGCTGGAGGCTTCTTTACATGTGACCTTCATTGCTACTACTGTGTTTACTCAGCCTGCACTGAAATGCTCATTATTCCACTCCGTGACACATTCTTGGGGTCTTGCATGGAGATATTTTTAGAATAATGTCACAAAGATTGCACATGGAGACAAGTCAGATTTTAGTTTCTGGATGGAATGCTGACAGCCAAATGTAATGCGGTTCAGCCGACTTGTCGCTTTATGTAGGTCACAAATCCTGTTCTCAAAGTACTGCAGTTATTTGCTATTTGAACTGAGAAACTGCAGTATTTTTATATAATTCAGGTTTGAATGTAGTTTGACAAAGATGTTATTATTATTATATGATATTACAAAATAATATTCATGTATTATTCATATTGGCATATAATGACATATCATATCACATGGGTTAGTGAAGGGGTGTTCAAAGTGTGGCCTGCGGGCCATTTGCAGTGTGTGACTCATTTATTATTGGCCCGTGGCATGTTGTAAGAATGAAATCAAACACTAAAAAAACAGAAACAAATTTATAAATACAGCAAAAAGGCAAAATGTAAAGAAAAAGGCTGATATGTTGATACGAATAATTAATAGCACAAATTGGAATTGGAATACAATATATGTAAATTGGGTTTTTTAGGCTTTTTATAAAATATAAAAAATATCAAAGCGGCCCCCTGCATCCTTTGAGTTTTCAATATGCGGCCCTCGGTGGAAAAAGTTTGAGAGCTCATCCAACTGCAGCAACAAAGCTCGCTGGCTCAGTACGTCCAAAGTCAGGGAATTATTTCCAAAGTTTGCCTTTGGTTTGTAAATATGCAATATTTGCAATGACTGTTAAGCACCGGTTATGTGAGGGGAGAGTATTCCGTCAATACTTCTAACAGCACACCTCAGGAAGAATCACAAAGTCATCGGCAGTGCTACGCATCAAAATAATTATAAGCACAGCAATAAAAAAAAACGTTTATAACTTCACCAATTGTATTTGGTCCAGAGTTTCATACTTTGCACTTTACTTTGTTTTTATACTGATGTTTGTGCCACATAGTGATGTGCAACTTTCAAATGCGCATTGTTGCTGTTGACAGTAAGATGACATATACAGTATAAAAGCCGATATCGAGTTATTGTAATTTCATCAGCACTCAATGATGTAATATAGCAAAGATATGAATAGGAATTATTATCCATCAACGTTCAGATTAGATTGGTACAGGTGAACACTAAAATCATGTTTGCTGAATTTCGCAGTGCCATGGAGCAGAACGGGCCTCCGCGAGAGTTCTATTTTGTGGGAAAGAAAGACGAATTGATCGAAGCGAAGCGCACTTTCCGAACAGTGGAGGATCGGGATATACTGATCATCTACCACCAGGAAGGATTCTACGCTATGGACTCTTACTGTTATCGTGAGTTGCATTTTTTGCGGTGCTGCTATCAAGCAAGCTGCTTTGAGAGATGGCTTTGCAAATGTGATATTTGGCACATTCATTAATTACGCTACAATAGATATTCATGTCATTATGTGCGTGTTTTCACTTAAACCAAAAAATAATCATTTCTGATATCCGTACGACTCTATTCAAATATGTTGATTCCAGATTATGTTCTACCTCTTCTAACAGATGCTGGTGGGATGCTGTGCAACGGGGACATTGAGGTGAAGTTTGGATACAAAGAAAATCTTTGATGATGCATTTTACCATCAATCAGAGCAAAAATGTTGAAAAGTCCTACTGTTGTTTGTCAATGAGCTTGATTGCCTGTGTCTTCTCCAACGCATTTGCAGGAAATCGATGGCAAGATGTGCATAATTTGTCCCAACCACAAGTACAAGATTTCCCTAGCCAAAGGTGAAGGTTTATACAAGGGCATTGACCCCACCCAAGAAACACCTAAGCCCAAATGGTTCTCAAAAGGAGTGAAGCAGCGAGTCCACACACTAAAAGAGACCAATGGGGACATCTATGTAAAGCTCTCCAAGGAGCCAGCATGGATCGACTCTGATTACTTCCAAGGAGAGAAGGGCAAAGTGGAGAGGGCCAGAGCTGAGGCCCTTGAAAAGATGGCATCTTCCTCAGTGGATGATGCATGACGCTATCCTCTTGCCTCATCTGACCTCCTCTCCACGAGTTTTGTGTTTACATGAAGGCTGCAAATACGGTAGAGCATTTTAGCCCTTTGGTGGCCCAATAAGCCATGTGTGGGAATGATCCAGCTTTTGAAAGACTCAAAATTATATTGAGATTCAATAGTGTTTCCTATCCATTCATTGATTTTCCATGAATACATTTGGGCCACCACAAATACCTGTTTGCTGTTGTTCATGAACACATCATAACCGCACTGTGAGTGTAGCGTGTGCTTCCATTTTCATACACCAGAAAGGATTGGCATTCCGCTTCTACACACCCAGGGGCCTCATTTAGTGTAAATGGATTCCTATAAACTATTCAATTGATTAGTAATGAATCCTATTTGAACCAGTTAACCACAATAAACAAGGGACAACTGTGCATAATAAAAATTTAATTCTAATCTCACCTACAGTGAATTGTGCGCACAAGATCTCAACTCTAGCAACAAATGTAACGACTTTTTATGGTCTTAATGGACACTGTCGGAGGCTCCTAACATGTATTGCTCTTCTCAATGAGCGGCATGTGCTGCTGTTGCTCCACCTTGCTGGTGACATAAACAAATACAAAAAGAAGCGAGAAAAGAAAGTTAATTTCTATTTCTAGACATATTTGTTGAGCTTTTCATGTTTTTTGTTCACTTTTTTATGACATACACATGCATCAATTAGACAATGACTCCGCTATGATTTCACTAAGTGTTTTGCAAATTATTTATATGGTTATTTTTATGATAATCGTACTGATCTTCAATGCAAATGTCACACAACGTCACATAATTTTTGATTTGTTATAATCGTCCAGAAGTGAAGTGAAATTCTTATATTGTGTTACACACAATTCATATAAGTGTAACTACAGATTGTCCAATGAGTGCATGATTGTTGTAGTTCACCTACTAATATTTGAATAAAAGAGATGCTCCTTGTTATCAGTGTTGGGAAAATTATTTCCAAAAGGTAATAGGTGTATGTGTGGACCCAAAATGCATAGGTAAGAGGCTAAAAAACAGTCATAATCTTTAATGATAGTGAGAAAAAAGTACAACAAAGCCAACAAAGGAGGGAGCAGCAGACTAGCTGATCTTTGTCTTGAGCTGACGAAAGGCATCGTGATAACATACTGAAAAGCAGAGAGAGCCATGCTGGATGGCAGAGAAACAACTGAGCATATTGCTAGAAGACATAATGACCATTAAATGTCCAAAAAGTACAAAAAGTTCAAGCGAGCTTGTCTTCTAAGTAGCCAGACGGCCAGTCAGCAGCAGGAGGGCGCACTTGTCCTGCCTGCAGCTGGAGTGAGGACCTCTGAATACAGAATAACAACCAGATGGGGAAGGCAAGGAGGAGCAAAAGTGAAAAGTAACCATAACACAGTATATCACATTACAAGTTACTGAAAGTCATTTGAATGTAGCTTGATGAATTTTAATATTCGGGAATTGTTATGCATTGTTTGTTACTAATTTTCAGAGGAATTTCAACCTTTAATACACAGATATTCTTTAACAAGACTACAATGCCAAAACAACAGATTATAAATTATACTAATTTTACAGGGACTACTGTGTATTGATTTAAAAAAATCAAATCATTAACTATGTGTTTTTATTAGAGATTTGAATAACAACATATTTGGTAAAATAATTGTGGTTTCCCATAGCCTGTTCTCAGCAGATGGATATTTATAACTAAACTTAAATGTTGTCTATACAACATTGGGTGTCACTGAATGATTGATCTATTTCCTCAACAATCGACAAGCCAGCCAATGACAGCACAGGAAGGCGGGACTTAAACAAAAATCCATATTGCAGCAACAAGAATTATATGTGCCGAATGAGTTATGGAATTGCGCAGCATTTTAAAAATCCAGCAGCATGCTTAGGTTATAAACCGTGAACATGTCACCACAATACACACTCAGGTCCTCAAGTGGCATGTAAAGATTATGCCATTACCCGTGTGTGTTCATGAAAGTGTATAGCACAGCAAAACTATAAACAACTTAAGTACTGAGATGTAGTTTATGTGACACTTTGAATTCATTCAGGCTTATGGTGTGCGTGTGGTGAACTCTAGTGAAATGGTATGCTTGTTAAATATTAAACTGTCAAATTGAAAGTCTATGCTGGGGCAGTGATGTTTTTGTGGTCTTTTGAGCACTCTGAGACAGCTTCCCCTAAAATGCCCCCCCCCTAAAAACGTGGTGAAATATGCACTGCGAGGTGTACATTTCAGTGACTAAATATGTGCTAGAATACCTTCATTTTTTGTTGCTCCTCATCACAGGTAACTGACAGGACTTCATTGTATGTATGTTGCTGTATGAAGATTGGCTGATCTGTCTGAGGCAGGATCCCTTTTTGATTGACAGTGAAATGAGCGAACCAGCACTCTTGCAGTATTAACCTCCACCCGGAGCATTTTCCAAGTTTTTAATTCCATTGTTCTCAACTGATCCGGAGACTTTACCGACCCCCGGTGAATTTGTCTCGGTTAAAAACGACTAGTTGTGTTGGCCGACTCTCACTCTGTGGTTTCTTTCCTTAACAAGCAGCGGAAAAGATGCCTTGTTGGTACGACAGGGTCGAAGATCATTGAAAAGGAATGCAGGGTAGAATTTACATATAAATAAATAAATACATTCATGATGTAGGCTGGAAAAAATGAGCTTCCCATCTTTGAATGACCAGCAGCCGCCACTGCTGTTGTTTGTCGGGCTAATAAGCACTGCTTGAGGAATATGTCGGCTGGGGCTAAGGTACATGCAGTATTGCACGGCGTGGAAGCAGCATGGATACGATTGTTCTGAGATATTCCGCTGGTCCATTCTGTAGCATTAACCATCATGCAGGGTATGGGGAGGAAGTAATGGGCTTTAACTTTTAAACCTTCATATAGCTCCTCAAGTGTATAATATGGAGCCCAGAACAGGACCTCAAACACATTTGATATAATGAGATTTGTGAGCCAACATAAGTGATCCCTGACCTCATAAATGTTCTTCTGTATGACAAAAACCACCACAAAAGATTATATTTAACTTACATTTCATTCCTATATCAGCAAACAGTCATTTGTGGGTATTAACATTGCATCCCATGCTCAATTTTTTGTGTGTTATTTGTGTCTATGAAAGAGTCAGAGCAAGTTGAATGGAAGTTATGGAACTTAAAAAGATTTACCACAATTATTGTCACAAATACAGAAAAGTAGGGATGTTTAAGACGTGTTGCCATGTTGCTCGCATACAATGCATTGTTGGATGCTCTGTGTCAGTCCAAACAGATTAATGCTGGCTCTTTGCAGATAGTATTAGGAATGCATGACGCAATGGTATGCCGCTTATCCTCACAAGGGTCGCGGGGTATGCTGGAGCCTATCCCAGCTGAATTCGGGCGAGAGGCGGGGTACAGCCTGGACTGGTCAACAGTAATTTACAGGGCACATATAGACAAACGACCATTCATACGGTACCTATGAATACCTGGAGAAATCCCACAGATAGATAGATGCCCAAGCAGAGATTCAAACCTAGATCTTCCAGAAATCCTGACTGTGCAGCCAACATACTAACTACACTTGACCCGGTTCTGTAATGTCAACATTCATTTCTGTTCAGAGTTGCATTCATTTTTCACCAAGCTCTGGTATCAATGACGGGAGAGTCGCATCAAGATCAGATTCCTAACCCGAATTTAGTAGTTTCTGAAATCTTGAACATCTTTTCCATGACCACAGGATGTTTCTTTCAATCGGGTTTCTTAACAAATGAGAAGCTACTTATTGTATTAGTTGGTTGCCAGCTAAAACATAATCACCCATGCAAAAATCATCAAATAACATCAAATAGAAGATTCTCAATGGGGTTAAGGTCTGGACTCTGTAGTGTGAAAAGGATGTCTCATGGTCCCTGAACCACTCTTTCACAATTTGAGCCCGATGAATCCTGGCAATGTCATCTTGGAATATGCCCGCGCCATCAGGGAAGAAAAAATCCTTGGATGGAATAGCCTGCTCATTCAGTATATTCGGCTGACCTCATTCTTTGAGCACATAGTGCTGCTGAACCTAGACCTGACCAACTGCAGCAACCTTGTACCAATTTGCTTAGTTCAAATAGTTTTTTTGGGCCAGGTAGTGTATATATACATTGAGGGAAAAAGCAATTTGAACCCCAGCTGATTTTGTTAGTTTGCCCACTAACAAAGAAATGATCAGTCTATAATTTCAATGGTAGGTTTATTTGAACACTGAGAGACAACAATGACAAAAAAAAATCCCCAAAAAATGCGTTTCAAAAAGAGTTATAAATTAATTTGCATTTCCATGAAGGAAATAAGTATTTGATCCCTTAGAAAAACGTGCTTCAGTACTTGGTGGCAAAACCTTTGTTGGCAATCACAGAGGTCAGCCGTTTGCACACATCTCAGGGGGATTTTGGCCCACTCCTCTTTGCAGATCTTCACCAAGTCATTAATGTTTCGTGGGTGATGTTTGGCAACTCGAACCTTCAGCTCCCTCCACAGATTTTCTATGAGATTAAGGTCTGGAGACTGACTATGACCTTAATATGCTTCTTCTTGAGCCAATCTTTTGTTGCCTTGGCCATGTGTTTTGGATCATTGTCATGCTGGAATACCCAACCACGACCCATCTCACCCAACACTTGACGGTACATGGCCCCATCCATCCTCCCTTTGATGCGGTGCAATTGTCCTGTCCCCTTGGCAGAAAAACACCCCCAAAGCATAATGTTTCCACCTCCATATTTGACGGTGGGGATGGTGTTTTTGGAGTCATAGGCAGCATTCCTCCTCCTCCAAACACGGCGAGTTGAGTTGATGCCAAAGAGCTCAATTTTGGTCTCATCTGACCACAACACTTTCACCCAGTCTTCCTCTGAATCAGTCAGATGTTCAGTGGCAAACTTCAAACGGGCCTGTAGATGGACTTTCTTGAGCAGGGGGACCTTGCGGGCACAGCAGGATTTCAGTCCTTCACGGCGTAGTGTGTTACCAACTGTTTTTGTGGTGACTATGGTCCCAGCTGCCTTGAGATCATTGACAAGTTCCTCCCGAGTGGTTCTGGGCTGATTCCTCACCGTTCTCATTATCATTGAAACTCCACGAGGTGAGATCTTGCATGGAGCTCCAGACCGAGGGAGATTGGCAGTTAATTTATGTTTCTTCCATTTGTGAATAATTACACCAACTGTTGTCACCTTCTCACCCAGCTGCTTGGCGATGGTCTTGTAGCCCATTCCAGCCTTGTGTAGGTCCACAATCTTGTCCCTGACATCCTTGGAAAGCTCTTTGGTCTTGGCCATGGTGCAGAGTTTGGCATCTGGATTGATTGATTGCTTCTGTGGACAGGTCTCTTTTATACAGGTAACGAGCTGAGAGGGCTGCCAATGTCATCTCGTTACCTGTATAAGATCCACCTGGGAGCTAGAGATCTTGCTGATGGATAGGGGATCAAATACTTATTTCCTTCATGGAAATGCAAATTATTTATAACTCTTTTTTAAACACATTTTTCTGTATTTTTGGTCATTGTTATCTCTCAGTGTTCAAACAAACCTACCATTGAAATTATAGACTGATCATTTCTTTGCTAGTGAGCAAACTTACAAAATCAGATGGGGTTCAAATACAGTGGTGTGAAAAACTGTTTGCCCCTTTCTGACTTTTTGTCACACTTAAATGTTTCTGCTCATAAAATTAGTTAACTGTTAGTCAAAGAACATAATTGAACACAAAATGATGACTGCCAAGACTTTTGGGGAAATATCTTGTGGACTGACGGGACCAAAGTTAAACTTTTTGGAAGGTGCGTGTTCCGTTACATCTGGCGTAAAAGTAACACAGCATTTCATAAAAAGAACATCATACCAACAGTAAAATATGGTGGTGGTAGTGTGATGGTCTGGGGTTGTTTTGCTGCTTCAGGACCTGGACGGCTTGCTGTGATAGATGGAAGGATGAATTCTACGGTCTACCAAAAAATCCTGAAGGGGAATGTCCGGCCATCTGTTGGTCAACTCAAGCTAAAGCCATCTTGGGTGCTGCAGCAGGACAATGACCCAAAACACACCAGCAAATCCACCTCTGAATGGCTGAAGAAAAACTAAATGAAGACTTTAGAGTGGCCTAGTCAAAGTCCTGACCTGAATCCCATTGAGATGCTGTGGCATGACCTTAAGAAGGCGGTTCGTGCTAGAAAATCCTCAAATAAAGCTGAATTACAACAATTCTGCAAAGATGAGTGGGCCAAAATTCCTCCAGAGCGTGTAAAAGACTTGTTGCAAGTTATCGCAAACGTTTGATTGCAAAGGGTGGCCCAACCAGTTATTAGGTTATTTTTTCACACAGAACTATGTGGGTTTGGATTTTTTTCTCCCTAAATAATAAATACATTCATTTCAAAACTGCATTTTGTGTTTACTTGTGTTATCTTTGACTAATATTAAAATGTGTTTGATGATCAGAAACATTTTGTGTGGCAAACATGCAAAAGAATAAAAAGTCAGGAAGGGGGCAAATAGTTTTTCACACCACTGTATATTGATACATTGTTTACAAACTCAGGGAAACAAGGTCTTGGGCACAAGGTGGATTGGGTGGTTTAAAGTCATAGGAGTTTGGAGCCATGTGTTCCACCAGTTTTAAGTAATTTGGACGTTCGATCAATACTTTTTCGTACGTTTCTGGTTGTTTATTTTAAAACATGCACATTCTAAACATAAAGTCTGTCATTTTGGTTTGGAACGCTCATTTGGGGGCCAAACTAAGGGTCATATTTTGACAACACCACCATTCAATGAAGTCGATCATTTTGAGAACAAGTAATTAGTAAGTAAGTAGTAGGTAATTAGTAACTGTGGTGACATACTGGGGAGCCCAATGTGATTTTTGGCGCAATCTGATACCAAACTTTGCAGTATCGGCCACCCTGTATAAATATTTGACTGGTTGAAACCATCACTAAATTGCAGCTCTGCACGTCAGCGTCTCTGCACGTGTGCGTGCTGAGTCAGGCTCCTCGTTCATTCCATTGCTCTCTCTCTCTCCCTCCCTCTCGCTGGTGATGTGTTGCCATTAATACTTAGTTTTGCCGCCCTACGTCAGAAACGTGGTCTGGACGTCGCTGAGCGAGGCTGTTGTCTGGTCGTTAACATCGCCTACCCGCTGCCAACTTGCTCCTGTGTTGCCGAAACACCGTGGCTCGTCCGCTTGCCGAGCGCCGCTTTTATGAATGAATAACGATGCGGCGGGGACGCCGGTTAGCGCGGCCGGGCTTCACGGGGACCAGCCGCCGATGAGAGCGACTGACGGCGGAGCGGAGCCGCGGCTGGCTCACTGCGGAAAAAGGCGAGCCCGACTGCCGCAGACTGGCGTGTAGACGCACGGGGAGGAGGAGAACCACAGCACCGCGACCACAATGTAAGTTCCTGTCGGCCTACAACTCATAACGGAGGCGTCACATAAGGATGCTTTTATGTTGGATGCTCTCAATATTGTCATTTGGGGGGGGATCACTGTGGCCACTCAGGCGTCTCTTGTCTCAGTATCTCCTGCGTAAACGGGAATGAAGAGTGCATGGTGCCCCATCATCTGCTTACACCTCCCAGGTCCATTCACATTGTGGCTCTGGGCAGTGAGTGTCCTGGCGGAGTCGGGCCAGGAGAAGAGATCATGGGCCAAGGCCAGCTCCAAGGAGGGTTGCTGTGGAGCTACCTGGGTCACGGGGCGCTGGTGGGTCCCAGTGATCTGGAGAGCAGCCTGCACAACCCAGCCTTCATGGAGTACACCTCACGTGTCTTTGGAGATGTTACCGTTGTGGTCCAAGACTGTCCTAGCTGGGTAAGTCATGTCTGCTGTTGGACTTTGGTATTAGGTTTAAACGATGAGAGGAAACTTGATAAAGGGAGTCTTAAAAGCTACGGCGGGACATGAGCTGTTGCTGGGACGCTGTTATTTAGAATTTAAATTCCCCTCCAGGAGCCTATCCCAGCTGACTTCGGGCGAGAGGCAGGGAACGCCCTGGACTGGTGGTGGACAGGGCAGACATACAACCATTCATACTAATGCCCAACGGTGATTCAAACCCAGGTCTTCAAAATCTCCTGAGTGTGTGGCCAACGTTCTAACCGCTCGGCCACCAGCTTAACGTTTAAATACATTCATTTAAGAAATTAACATTTGATATGTTTTTTTTTACATGATTAATTATTAGTAGTTCATTTTACACTATACACATAATTTTGACAGTGGTGCTGAATTATTTTCCATCACCGAAGCCGTAGAAATACTGTAGAGAAACTGATAATATCTATTTATTTATCTGTACTGCACAGACTGAACTTGAAACTCAAACCAGGAAAATGCAACACAATGAAGAGCAGTGACACATACAAGCGTATTCATCAGTCAAATTGCATGGGGGATTTAAGACAACAAGAAAATCTGAGGAGCCACTCGGGCTCCTTTAATGAGCCGAGCCATTATGACATTATCTGTCGTACAGGTGCAAAAAGAGTTGCAGTTACAGTTTTTTACTGCCATTAAGCACTGAAACGAAGCTCACTGCTGTTATATAAAGCATTCATTTGGATTCTTTTGTTGTTGTTCATAGCCATCTTGTACTGAGCAGCCAGGACAGAGACATGTTTACTACTTTACCTACATTTTGGTTCTCTTTTGCCATCACTTCTACTCTTCTGTGGCAGCATCACAAAAACTACTGAAAAGCCAAACTAAAAGCGTAAAGTCTCACATGACATTAGAAGACTCTCCTGGTGTTTTGGCTTGTTGTAGTTTGAATGTTTTGGACTTTTGAAAGAGTGTTTTACTAAGATTATGGTTGAATTCCGAATTGGTGCGTTATGTTGTCCTATACTGTATATACTGTTTTAAGATGAATTTGATGGGTGAAGTTGCGTATTTAGGTTGTAAAGTGCATACTTTAACTTCAGATAGCAGTGAGGATTATTACATAAAAAATATGGATAACTGGATTTGTGGAGAATGGTTCAGATCCACTTTAGATATATACATTATTTTTTTCAGTTGATTTAGTTGTATGGATTATTCTCAGTAAAAGAATATTTAAAGAAAAATCTCACTCTGATTGAGGATAAGCGGTATAGAAAATGGATGGATGGATGAATGGATGGATGTTTTAAAATGTTATGGGTTCATCCCTGTTTTTATGTTGTCTTGTGAAAGTCCTTTTGGTATTTCTTTATCCATAAATACGCCAATAAAACAATAGTCACCTTGGCGGAAGTAATCACAGTACAATAAATAGATGCCACCACACTAATATGGTCTCTCAGCACACTGCTTGCTTGTAGCCCAAGGCCACTTGGTCTTTCTGCATGCTGATTGCAGTTTTCGCTTTACTAAAAAAAGAACAAAAGCTTAACAGCATTTGAAATGAAGAAGTGTTTTCATTTTGCAGCATCACAGTAGTGTGCTATTGTAGAGCTGGCTTTCTCTCACAAATGTCACCCTGACTGGTTTCTTTATATTTATTCAAATGATTTTCAAGCTGTCTTTCAAACAGGATTTGCCTGCTTTTTGAGTTGAATCAAGTTGGTCAGTAACTGTAAGCCTCACGCACTGAAGGGCTTCTATTCATACATGTACATGTTGTACATCTCTTTGTGATAAACTATTTCCTCCCTGAGTCACCACCTTATTGTGGTGGAGGAGTTTGCGTGTCCCAATGATCCTAGGAGCTAAGTTGTCGGGGGCTGTCATGCCCCTGGTAGGGTCACCCATGACAAACAGGTCCTAGGGGTGAGACCAGACAAAGAGTGGCTCAAAAGACCCTAATGATGAATAATACAATTGGACTTCGTTTTCCCTCGGATGCGGGTCACCGGGGCCCCCCTCTGGAGCCAGGCCCGGAGGCGGGGCATGATGGCGAGCGTCTGGTGGCCGGGCCTGCACGCATGGGCACAGCGCGAAAAGGTAACGTGGGTCCCCCCCATGAGCTTACCACTCGTGGAAGGGGCCAAAGGGGTCGGGTGCAAAGAGAGCTGGGTGGCGGCCGGAGGCAGAGTCCTTGGCGGTCCGATCCACGGCTACAGAAGCTAGTTGTCGGTACGTGGAATGTCACCTCTCTGGCGGGGAAGGAGCCTGAGCTGGTGCGTGAGGTGGAGAAATTTTGGCTAGATATAGTCGGACTCACCTCAACGCACAGCAAGGGCTCTGGAACTAGTCCTCTCGAGAGGGGCTGGACTTCATTCCACTCTGGTGGAATGAAGAGGCGACGGGCAGGGGTGGCAATTCTTGTTGCCCCCTGACTCCAAGCCTGCACGTTGGAGTTTAACCCAGTAAACGAGAGGGTAGTTTCCCTACGCCTTTGGGTGGGGGGACGGGTCCTGACTGTTGTTTGTGCTTCTGCACCAAACAGTAGTTCAGAATACCCACCCTTTATCGAGTCCTTAGAGGAAGTACAAGAGAGCGCTCCCTCGGGGGATTCCTTTGTTCTGCTGGGTGACTTCAACGCTCATGTTGGCAGCGACAGTGAGACCTGGAGAGGTGTGATTGGGACGAACGTCACCCCTGATCTTAACCCGAGCGGTGTCTTGTTGTTGGACTTCTGTGCTCGTCACGGATTGTCTATAACAAACACCATGTTCAAGCATAAGGGTGTCCACATGTGCACTTGGTACCAGGACACCCTGGGCCGCAGTTTGATGATTGACTTTGTGGTTGTGTCATCGGACTTGCGGCCACATGTTTTGAACACTCGGGTGAAGAAAGGGACAGAGCTGTCAACCGATCACCACCTGGTGGTGAGTTGGTTCCGATGGGGGAGGATGCCGGTCAGACCTGGCAGACCCAAACGCATTGTGAGGGTCTGCTGGAAAACGACTTCCGGATGGCTTCAAAGAGATTCTGGACCACCATCCGCCGTCTCCGGCTGGGGAAGCAGTGCAGAGTCAACACCGTGTATGGTGGAGGCGGTGTGCTGCTGAACTCGACTCAAGGTGTTGTGGGCCGGTGGAGGGAATACTTTGATGACCTCTTTAATCCCACCGACACGCCTTCCAACATGGAAGAAGTGCCTGGGCACTTTGAGTCGGGTTTGCATATCTTTGGGGCTGAGGTCACCAAGGTGGTCAAAAAGCTCCTTGGTGGCAAGGCCCCGGGGGTGGATGAGATCCGGCCGGAGTTCCTTAAGACCCTGGATGCTGTGGGCGTGTCTTGGTTGACACGACTCTGCAGCATTGCTTGGATGTCGGGGTTGGTGGCCCTGGACTGGCAGACCGGGGTGGTGGTCCCGCTTTTCTAGAAGGGGGACCGGAGGGTGTGTTCTAACTATCGTGGGATCACACTCCTCAGCCTTCCCGGTAAGGTCTATTCAGGTGTTCTGGACAGGAGGATCCGCCCGATAGTCGAATCTCGGAATCAGGAGGTGCAGTGTGGTTTTCGTCCTGGTCGTGGAACTGTGGACCAGCTCTATACTCTCGGCAGGGTCCTTGAGCGTGCATGGGAGTTTGCCCAACCAGTTTACATGTGTTTTGGAGAAGGCATTTGACCGTGTTCCTCGGGGAATACTGTGGGTAGTGCTTCGGAATATGGGGTATCGGACCACCTAACCCAGGCGGTTCGTTCCCTGTATGACCGGTGTCAGAGTTTGGTTCGCATTGCCGGCAATAAGTCAGACCCATTTTCAGTGAGGGTTGGACTCCGACAGGACTGCCCTTTGTCACCGATTCTGTTAACTACTTTCATGGACAGCATTTCTAGGCGCAGCCAGGGCGTTGAGGGGTTTCAGTTTGGTGGCAGCAGGATTCGATCTCTGCTTTTTGCAGATGATGTGGTCCTGTTGGGTTCATCGAGCAGTGACCTTCAACTCTCACTGGATCGGTTTGCAGCTGAGTGTGAAGCGGCTGGGATGAGAATCATCACCTCCAAGTCCGAGTCCATGGTACTCGCCCGGGAAAGGGTGCAGTCCCATTTCCGGGTCGGGGATGATGTCCTGCCTCAAGTGTAAGAGTTTAAGTATCTCGGGGTCCTGTTCACGAGTGATGGAAGAATTTAACACAAGATGGACAGGCAGATTGGTGCAGCGTCTGCATTAATGCGGACTCTGCAACGGTCTGTCGTGGTGAAAAGAGAGCTGAGCCATCCGGGCTCATCCGGGAGAGACTTGGAGTAGAACCGCTGGTCCTGCGCATTGAGAGAAGTCAGATGTGGTGGCTCGGGCATATGGTTAGGATGCCTCCCGAAGGCCTTCCTGGGGAGGTGTTCAGGGCACGTCCAACCGGTAGGAGGCCTCGGGGAAGACCCAGGACAGGCTGGAGAGACTACGTCTCTCAGCTGGCCTGGGAACGCCTCGGCATCCGCCTGGAAGACCTGGACAAAGTGGCCCGGGAGAGGGACGTCTGGGCTTCCCTGCTTAGGCTGCTGCCCCCGTGACCCGACCTCGGAAGAAAATGGATGGATGGATGGAAACTATTTGATACACAGATAGAAACACGGGTCACAATACCATTCAAAACCAATATATTTTAAACAATTCAGTACAGTGTACGAACAATCCGATTTAATTCGATAGGACTGTATGGTTAATATTTGTTTATGTGGACATTAGGCCCTCTATGATTTCCGCGTTAACAGAATCGCAAAATTGGCCAATAAAAATGTAATTTACTGTTAAACGCTGAATCTCATGGAAATTGAAAAATGTGACTGAAATGCTGTGAGGAGAAGTATATCCCTGGCGGACGGCTCAATTGTGGCGGAATCTCATAACAAACACTTAACTGACCTGCTGAAATGGCGATAAACACCGGTGAAAGTTGGCGCAACCTCCTCTGATGGAGTTGAATGGAAGCTAGCGGGGTTAGTTTAGTTTAACATGCTTGTGCGGCTGTGTGTGTTTTATATTTTCACCGCTTAGTGTTTTAGCGCTTTAACGTAAAGAGCGTTTAACAATGCCCGATGATGACGTGCAGGTTCTGAGTAAAAAAAGGCAGGAAACTTTCTTGCTCATCTTAGACATTCAACAGACATTTGTCAGTTGACATTGTCAACACACAGAACACCCTTCCAGCCTTCAGAATAAGAGCGCTGGTTGCCCAATGTTGTCTAACTGTGTAAACAAAATAAGCGTGACTTACAAAAATATCTTACATATGCTGTTGGAATAGCATGGGTGACTACATCGTCCTTAATCCCAAACTCCAGCGTTCACAGTTTTTGAAGATTTTGAAGCAATGTGTGCAGAGGCATCCCATTAGAAATGTAAGCCAGGCTAAATCAATTTCTCAATTATTGGGCAAAATTGTCTATTGTTGTATTGCATCAATATATGTAAGTATTTTCTACATTTAATTAAGGGGCATTTTATTGACTAATGCAAAAAGCACACACTCTTTGCTGGTAAAAATAAAAGTAAAATGTACAAAACAGAATTCTAAAAAATGAAAATGAAAAAAAAAAAAAAAAACGGAATTTGGGAAAAAATAAAACAGATCTCATGTGACCCTACCTTTTATGGAATAAATCAAAAATAAATGAGGGTATGCTGGAGCCTATCCCAGCTGACTTAGGGCGAGAAGCGGGGTACACCCTAGACTGGTTGGCAGCCAATCGCAGGGCACATTAAGACAACCAACCATTCACACCTATCGACAATTTTATAGTCTCCAATTAACGTAACATGCATATTTTTGGAATATGGGAAGAAGCCAAAGTACCTGCACAAACCCCCCAACACACACACACACGGAGAGCATGCAACCTCCACACAGAGATGTCCCAATGAAGACGCAAACCCAGAATCCAGATCTCTCTCTACTGTGTGGCCAACATGCTAACCACTAGGCTATTGTGCGACACTGACTCACATAACTTTTGGGGGACAGGGGCCATCTGTGGAAACTTGCTCTTTGCAGAAATAAAATAAACAAAAACCAAAAGACAAAAAAAAGCAAAAACAAATCTGTCTCTAAATATATGAATAATGTTTTCTTTTTATTCTAAATTGTTATTAGAGGACAGCTGGACAGACTTGATGACAGGAAGACATGAGAAAAACATTTTCATATATATTATAATCGCAGTGGTTTATTTGGTTTCCAAAATCCAAATATCTTTGAGCATGAAATTGTGGGACAATACAGTAGACTTTTCAAAACACACTTGCATTCTTTTTTTTAATCGGTTAAATAAAAAATACTTTGTTTGCCTAGTCATTATTTTCATTGTACTGTTTGTAAAATTATATGTTAAAATTTCGTCTCGCTCTCATGGACCCAATTTTATGCATCGTCCCGTCTCGTGAGTTAGATGTCTCGTGACACCCCAATCCAAAGACGTCCCAAACTTTAGATTTTTGTTTTGCTATTGTGTTAAAAATCTTTCTGACTGGCTAGGCAGTAGCACGCTTCTCCTGTTTACATCCTTTTTGGTCTACAGCCACGGTAAGCCATGGCTGTGAGACACACTCAACCGCATCAACCGATTGCTAGTCTTGCGATACCCAGTGCATGTTTCTACAATCTATTGATCGATGATTTATGACTGATTCTTATCGATTCAGGGGCTGTATCACTCACTTGTCAAACCAGATATTCGGTCGTATTGGTTTACAACTAATTTATAATAAGATGAGACATAAGGGAACTGAGGTTGGATCCATAATGGTCTTTACTGACATAATTAGTCTGATTTGTTGTCCTTTTTTCCCTCTTTAGGACTTGTTAGACAGCGACTGGGCCAGCGTACGGAAAGTTCTTGAGCAGGCGGACATCCTGGTCATAAAGTACTCCGTCACAGACAAGCTGGTCTTTCAACAGGTCAGGAATGGTTACGCCCCAAGGCTCCGCCCCCTCTTGAGGCACTGGGGTGTGCCCGTCATCCTTGTTGCAGTCGGAGCACGGCTAAACGGTGAGGCTATGTGCGAGTTTGTAAAGGATTAGCGTTTAGTTTTTTAAGAAGCGACAGGCTTTGCTTCTGCTTTTAGTCAGCTAAAATAGACTTTGAGAGACTCCTCCTTATATTCTCCTTGTGGCCTCTAGCACATCCTAAAATAAAATAACATATTGATATTTCACTGGAGTTTTGACTTTAAAAGAAAAACACCACCAATGAAGGAGAAATTAACTCCCTGCTTACTTTGTTGGTGCTTTTGATTTAACCAACAATATAGACACCGTGCGTTTAATTACCTTTAATTGATGCAAAAGATTAGAAACACCTCTTGGTGTGAACTCGTAGTTTTGGATCCCATGAGAGTCTTATTCCTAATGTGACAAGTGAGCGAATGTACACAGACACTGTAACCCTCATTGAATCCAGTTTGTGTAAACAAGCCACTCAAATGCACCAGAGTTGTATTTTTAGAATTTCTGCTCAACATTCTTTGAGATCCTGTCAGAGGAGTGTTGCAGAAAGATCATATCAAGTTGTCCTGGGAGCTTGGGGGTATGTTTGCGGTGGTGCATGAGGGCAGAGAGGAGGGCAGTTGTGAACCAGAGCCGCTTGTCTTTTACTGTGTTGCTGCTGCCGTGACGAGTATGTCGACCCTATGCCCTCATGACTGCAGAGAGCGAGGGCTGCGTTTGGAGCACTTCCCACTGCTCGGCTTAGACCACCTCAGGCACAGCTGTAGCGCACAGCGCTGCGGCACGTGCATTAAG
The DNA here is from genome assembly GCA_024372805.1 of Oostethus manadensis. Lineage (NCBI taxonomy): Eukaryota > Metazoa > Chordata > Actinopteri > Syngnathiformes > Syngnathidae > Oostethus > Oostethus manadensis. The sequence continues at coordinate 1,224,554 of QODF01000049.1, read as the reverse complement.
GCGGCCATTAAACCAGCTTCTAGCGCACTGATTCAGCCAAGGGCACACGCTTGCACGCGTGCAGGCGCGCGCACAGATAAACACAACACTGACGTGCCAAGTCACGGCCCGACAGACGCTTGCTTGCACACATTTTTATTGTCTCTCAAACACACACACACACATGCACTCACGCACTGGCTATGGCTGAGTGCCTGCAGGTTATTAGCAGTATAATTTATCAAATGCCTCAGCACTTAGCCGTGTCCCGCTCATTCATTCTGGCTCTGTCCTTTGTCTTTGTTCTGTCTCTCTGTGGCCCTTCCCCTGCTGCAAATTAATCCTACTAATTTTCTGTCTGATTCTGTCCTTTGGCTCCCCATGCGTACATAGCTCAGCATGGCTGATCCTTGCCAGGCTGCACACATTACATGACAGGAAATGAAAACCAGTGTCTCCATTTAATAATGGTCATCTTTTAGCCCCCTAATGTAATGTACCATTTGAAACCATTTGGAAAAAACAAGCCTTCCCACTTTTTTTTTTTTTTGACAAAATAATCAGATCATACCTTCTGGTAGTCTTGGAGGACAAGGTGTTCTCGTGGAAATGTAGTAGGATATTAAAGTTAATCACTAGAATAAGTTAAAATTGGACTATTTTCCATCAGCATGAGCTCTGCACATGTGCAAACTCCTGCAGTTACTAACTTCAAAAACCTGAGAGAAATGCTACATTAAAAATACATATATACACTGAAATGCTGTGCGTTGCCATGGTTTTGTAGCAAACAAAGTTAGGGACTCATTAATGAAAAGACAAAGCATGTTTTTATGTGTTTTCGACTAATCCCAGCGCTTTTTGTATTTCTGTAAGAATATGCCCTCAAGGACGTTTCTTTCAGGGCACAGACTAAACAAATACTTAGCAACACTTATCAACAATATTTTATAAGCACGTCTTTGCAATTTAAGACAAAAACTATTTGATCCCGGTACGGGGCTAATTATAGTGACTCATAAGACATTTGTACATCATGGATGTGAACTGTTGTCTTTTTACCAGATTACTTTTTACAGTCGCATACCCTCATGTACCTCCTACTCCTGGCCACTTAAAAAACATAACCCTTTTTCATTTATTCATTGTCTATAGCACTTATCCTCATTAGGGTCGCGGGTATGCTGGAGCCTATCACAGCCGACTTTGGGCGAGAGGCGGGGTACACCCTGGACCGGTTGCCAGTCAATCACAGGGCACATATAGACAAACAAGTATTCACACTCACATTCATACCTGTGGGCAATTTAGAGTCACCAATTTACCTAACATGCATGTTTTTTGGAATGTGGGAGGAAACAGGAGTACCCGTAGAAAACCCATGCACGCACAGGGAAAACATGGAAACTCCACACAGAGATGCCCAACGAAGATTCGAACCCTGAACCTCCTGATTGTGAGGCCAATGTGCTTCCCACCATAACCCTTTTAAAAAATCTTAATTAACTTGAAATTGACAATAATTAATTGGTTGAAAAATGTTTCTCTGCTTTCATCAAGCCTGGTCGATGTCACACCCCTGAGAGCCATATACCCCAACGTGTTTGGTAGGTTAGTCAGTTCTGCACACAACACTGTAAAGAGTGCCATTCATATAAAACTAAATGGCGCACTAACATTAAGCTTTCATTTAAGGTGAGAGACACAAAATATTGTATTGCGAGCCGCAAGTTTGAGACCCCTGGTATAGCCTATCGTAACAACAACATGAATGTAAATTGTTTGTTGCCTCTCAGAGACTGCATTTGTGTGTTTGCATGCGCTACAAAATGTGCATAATTACCAGACAGCTGTGAGTTGACAACCATGAACGTTATTTTATTCGGGGCAAATTCCACAACTTTTATGCAGCGTAACACATAATTGTGAAACATTTGGACATTTTTTGTGCAATCTGTTGTTTCAAACCTAGTTTCCCAAAGTGGGGTACGCATACCCCCAGGGCTACACCAATTGTAATAGGGGTAATGTGAATAATAATGAAATAATAATTGCTCTTTGTGCATTGTATGAACTAATAAGTATGTTTGATTATTTAATTATTTTGTGCAGTAGGAATGTTTCATCTTAAAAATTTCATTTCAGTTCAAATCCCCGCTTGGTGCAGTGGTGAAAGCCTATCACTGTGGGTGGGAATTCCCCGCAAAATGAGGCTTCATCGTTGTTGTATCATATCGTTGGTTGTATGCAGATATTGCTTTAATATGATTTTTAAACGCCCGCCCTGAATTTTTTTTCAATTAATATGCAGACTTAAACGGAAAAAAATGGAAAAAAGAGATGCACAAATTAAAGCCATTCAAATGTAAAAATGCTGAGTGGTTAAGTGGGTAGCACACTGGTCTCACAGTCAGGAGGTTCGGGGCTCGAATCTAAGTTGGGCATCTCTGTGTGGAGTTTGCATGTTCTCCCTGTGTGTGTGTGGGTTTTCTCCGGGTACTCCGGTTTCCTCCCACATTCCAAAAACATGCATGTTAGGTTAATTGGCGACTCTAAATTGTCCATTAGAGTATGAATGTGAGTGTGAATGGTTGTATGTCTTCCCTGCGATTGACTGCCGACCAGTCCAGGGTGTACACCGCCTCCCGCCTGAAGTCAGCTGGGATAGGCTCCAGCATACCTGCGACCCTAATGAGAATCAGCGGTATAGAAAATGGATGGATGGGCATTTTTGACTCAGAATTACTACGAAATGAATGAGCCCATTAATTATATTCAATATTTCAAGTTAATTGACATTTAGTGTGCCGGAATAGGGGCTACATGGCTTCAGGTTAAATGTCTGAAGGTGGACGCCACTGTAAAAAGGAACCCTTGGTGCCCTTAGATTTTTTTTTTGGATGAAAAAAAATGTTGCCTCCATTCCCTTTACTGCAGTCATTCTTGGCCAATAAAAATTGTCTTGTCTGCACACAGACGAGGGCCCTCCTTGTACGTGCCCGCTGTGTGCGTCTGACTGGAGCAGCTGCGTGCCTCACAGTGAAGGTCTGCAGCTGTCCCGGGACCTGGGGGCCACCTACCTGGAGTTACCCTCGCTCAACCATGTGTTCGTGGGTCGCTACTTTGGCAGCGTGGTACATACACACACACACACACACGCATGCGCACACACACATTCACACATACTTTATAACGATGTTGAGTCGCAGCTCACCTCAGGCTTATTTATTTTTAAGATAACACAACTTATGATGAAGGGGGGGATTTGTTGGCTAAGCAAAGAACCGATGACATAACAACACTTATTTTTCTATCTTGTTTTTGAACAAGTGTGTGTCTTCTTCTGTATTGTTCAGTTGGAGTACTTCATGATTCAGTGTTTGAAACACAAAGTCAAGGAGAAGCCAGAAAAGAGGCGAGGAAATAAAGTCAACGAGCTTCATCCGCCTCATTTGGAGCAACCAGGTCAGAGGAGTAAAAGAGAATCTAAAAACGAATGATAGTTGTATCGCTATGGCAGTAGCATTGAGTTTTACTATTTTGAATTTTCATTGACTGCTTGCCTTTGTCATCCAGAGGAACTTAATAGCAAGTCCCCTCTCAATCTTGCATAGCCATAAAAAAGCTTAGCGCTAAGGTTTGTGCCAGATCAATATCGCCTTTTTCAAACTGGAAATTAGTGGAGAAACGAAGTGCGGAGTAGACTACTTTGTTTCGCTGATGTTTAAATCAATATTAGTCTGGACTGTTGCCATCACACTGTTGTTGTGGAATTAGACATAGTAATCTTATCTTTGACCAACCTAATTTAATCAGGGTTGCAATTTGACCCAAGCGCAATACAATAAAACGTTTGTTTTGGTAAAGAACAGTACTTTTTCTCAGATATTTTTTGTAGACTTGCTGTCGGCCTTAACTACGTGACTGCCCAGGGTGCGCTCGCTTTAGAATGTACTGCAAGCATTACACCCCCGCCTCGTCCTGCTTTGAGTACAAAAGCTACGATGAAACACACATCGTCACACAAGTTTGTTGTTGCTAAATAGGCCAAATAATTAGACTTTAAATGTAATGTTCACCCATAACTTTAGATTTGATGACTATTGGAGCAGCCTTTCGCATTTAAATGATCATTTCAACTATTCCATGAACCGTACAGTTATCTGTCTGCTTTGCTGCTGTAGTAGTAAGTCTGTCATGATGACTGACAGTTTGAAGTCCTGCCAAAAAGCTCCAAAGCACTCAATCTACTTGTGGTGTCGCTTGCTCTCCTTCTACTGTAAAGAATGCTGTCTTTTCACCAAAATGCTGAGCAGACATAATACACGAATGGCGACCTAATGGGACAATGATTGATGATTTGTTAATTCATTCTCTGTCACCACTCTTGTTTGTCTCCATCCTGTTACTTATTGCTGTTAAACATAACCAAAACATTTTATAAACATAATCAGTGTGAGTGTATTTTATACATTTCTGAACAAAGTAAAGATTGTCATTTTTCTAATATGATTACTTTTTTAAACTTGAAGGCATTATTCATTTTGTGGCCCAAAACTTCTGAAATCACTAAGTGAATATACAAAATCAAGCAAAACGAGATATACTGAATAACATGCACTCTCACTCTCCCACTCTCACCTGTTATCCTTCCTCGTCCTTCCTCTGCTCAGCTCGCCTGCCTCCTATTCGAGTAGAGGAGTCAAGCTTCTCCCAAGACATGCAGTGGTTGCTGGAACGTGGCGTACAGTTTGCCGATGTGGCCTTCTATGCAGGGGACACTGGGAAAGAACTGGGATGGGCTCATGCGTCCGTGCTCTGCGCTGTGAGTCCGTATTTCAGACAGCTGCTCCTGGGGCCCAAGGCCAGGTAGGGGAGATATTATTGTATGTTGTCAGCTTTATCGCCATCTGTTCCTACCAGGTGCTTACTTCCTTGTGCAGACACTGCTTTGGTTTGTGCTGAATGTTGTCTGGTTTGACAGGGAACGGCCACAATCCCGCTGTGTCTGCAGGGAGAGGGATGGTGCACCCCATTCTTTGCTCTCCACCTGGGACGGGGGAATTATTGATGACATGCCCAGGTCTGACGGACACTTGGCAGGACGGCTCTCTCGTCTGGTGGTGAAGGACCCCCTTCTGTGTATGTGCTTATGGGAGACTCTCATGTTTATCTACAGAGGTAAATGACAACACTGTGAAATATGATCATACTATTCAAAACATACACTCTATGAAACACAATCTTGGGATACACCTTAATTAATTAATTAATCATGAAGTGGGGGCTGCACTGCATCCCTGACTTCCCCTGAATCTCAGTTTCTGATCTTATTGTTTGAAGATTTCAGGAACGATCTTTTTCTGTTTCAGTATAATTGCCCTCAGTGTAGGAAGCAATTGTCCTCATTCAATAGACATCCCAAACGCAAACATCACCCAAATAATGTACAGGCTGCATTCCAATGGCAGTTTGATTTGCCCTCATTGACTTCCTCTAGGCACTTGCCCTCGAGGGAATCCCTGCCGCCATCCTAAGTGTCGTTCTGTTTCTCCGAAAAGCTCAAGTGAATTTGGTAAGATCTATTGTACCCCTGGAGGGGCTGAGGGAGCGAGTCAGAATTGATTGCCACTCGAGAGTTGTATATTACCCACATTGCATTGCAGTGATGCAAGAAAAATACATCCATGGGGAGGCAGTAATAAACATCAGACCCCAGTTGTTTGGAAAAAGAAGATGAGCAAGGTAATTATTACTATATTTGCAGTTGCAACATGTCAGAGCAAACAGTTATAAACAAACAAAACATGGTAATATACAAATAGGGCTGATTAAATTAAAAAAATCATCATTCAGCATATATTTCTTATTATTTGGAAGCAGTATAGCTCTACACTTACAGCTAGTAGTCCTAATAGGTTTGCTTGGGCTGACTGTAAACGGGCTGGTGGGTTCCATTTGTTCTTTCTACTACTCCAACATCAACTTTCCCTTGGCTCTACAGGTGGCCTCCAAATTACGTCATACTGTCACCAAAGGCAATTTAAACCTTAAACTGCCATTGGAAGTCAGCCTATGTTTAACTAGAAAGGCGGTTGTTAATGCAGTACTTCTACGCTCTGTAGGGGGAATATGTGTATGTTTGTATGGTAGCTTTTTATTTTACAGGAGCCAATCTTTAACTATGAGAAAACTCACAACGAGCTTGCCAACCCAATAGAAATTGTTAGAGGTCATTACTCAATAAAACTCATGGTGTGAAAGAAAGAAAGAAAATCATCACACAGCAACTTAACACGCAACTGGGAGGGTAAAAAACTGTGCCGGTTGTAGGCATGCACATATGGGGTGGCAGTCAGAAATGTGAAAGGGGCTTTATGCATACACATCATGCACCATCACATTTATTTCTTTTTTGATAAGTGTTTTGTTCATCGCATGGGTTGTTAGCCGTGTGTCCAGCCCTCAATCTGCAGCAGTGGATTGCACTTTGTCAGGCCTCTACCATGAGAAGTTTTCAACTTGGGTGTCCCAGCTGAAGACTCAACTCTTGCTGGTATAGCTCTGAAGGTCTCTGAGGAATGCAAACTCTCTGTCCACAATAACGTGGCTGAGAAACGTTGTTACACGGGAAAAAACAGCAACAGCTATTTATTAACTATTCGCTCAGTTGCCTGAACAAATATATTACATAGTCGTTATATTAACCTTGGTTTTTAGTTGTTAATTATTAGTTGTCTAACGGGTTGTATCTCTATCTGTATTTCCTCAAAAGTCCGCTCTGTCTTGAAACCTGACACCACACTGCTGGGTCTGGGCTTATTTGCATGTCAACAGTGATTGGATGTTTACTGAGAGGTGGAGAGAGAGGTGCGATTTGCGCTGTGAAGACGCATGCAACATCACCACAGAGCTGAGAGTCGGGGTGAGCTGTCTTGGGCTTTGTCTGGCGGGGGCGGGGTTGTAAAAAATATAACCCAGTAAAAAATATACAAGTACTAATACAAGTGTAAATTATTGAACAATAATTGTCTTGGCCGCACGGTGGATGAATGGGTAGCATGTTGGCCTCACAGTCAGGAGGTTCTGGGTTCGAATCTCCGTTGGGCATTTCTGTGTGGAGTTTGCATGTTCTCCCAGTGCGTGCATGAGTTTTCTCCGGGTGCTCCGGTTTCCCCCCACATTCCAAAAACATGCATGTTAGGTTAATTGGTGACTCTAAATTGTCCGTAGGTGTGAATGGTTGTATGTCTTTGTTGTCTATATGTGCACTGCGAATGACTGGCAAACAGTCCAGGCTGTACCCCGCCTTCTTCCCAAAGTCAGCTGGGTAGGCTCCAGCATACCCGCGAGGATAAGCGGCATAGAAAATGAATGAATGAATGAACAATTGTCTTAACTTAATTGGCTTCCTACCATACATTGCTTTGCTTGGCTTAGAATCAGGCTCCCTTTATTGGACACAGGCCATCATTGCAACTGAATGAACTGCAACAGCTTTGCTTTGCTGGGAAGCGTTATGGGAAGCAGTTAAGATAGTTGTTGTTTATCATTCTACATTTGTATTCGTACTTGTCTTGTGTATTTCTTACGTAGCTGTTGCATGTTCAATTGCAGTGTGATGATTTTAGTGTTCTTTCTTAGATGAGCCAGACTGTTATGTTGAGCAATTACCTTGTGCAATTTTTGACGGGTTGACAACCTCGTCATGAGTTCTTTTGTAGCTTGTCATTGGCTAATGCCAAAGCAAGCGGTACCGCTTCTTCACTGTGTGAGCGGCACAGTATTTAAACGATTAGTAGTAATTCTGAAGTATATGAAATGTGACAAGATTAGAGCACGGTCATAAATCAGCCGCACTGCTGTAAAAGCTGCAGGGTTCAAAGTTTAAGAAAAAAAGTAGCATCTTATACACCAGAAATTACGATATATATAATTTATATATCTTTTAAAGTTATTATTATTGTTTCAGCAATACCATGTAGTCTTCAGCTTCTGCTGAGAAAAATGTTGGCCCTTGGACAAATGTAATTTCGGACCTTGGCATAAAGCTAGGCCCATATTACCATGTTTGAATGAGTTGGTGTGGAAGACCTTGAGAGTCCTGATCTCAATCATAATCTACATTTTATGACCTCAGTTGAATGGACAACATTCTCAGTTTTCCCAGTAAAGTGAAAGTTCTTACACCAGCAAAAGTGGTAGAGACCAATTTGCATTTTTAGTCAAAGCTGTGGGTTTTATAAAATTGTTCCAATACTTTTGTTCATACAGTATATAATCAAACTAGACTGTCAGGCAAAACTGATTTCATATTTATAACATGAATGACAAAACAGGCAATTTAACAGGTTTTGCTTGTCTTATTCTGTTACCTCTCACACGCATACACACACACACACGCAGTGTCTTGATATGAGGGTATATTTTGGGCACACCGGACCCAAAGAAGTCTAAATTACATTTGCTCCAATCAGTGGATTTTTCAATTCAGAGCAAAACTCACCAGGCTTGACAAGAAATTATTGCACCACTTCTGAGAAAGTGTGCTTCTTTTTGCTGTTGTTTTCAGTGTGTCTAGTAACAATCACTTTATTTTGACATCTTGTGCTCTCCTTCCCATGATTGACACTTGCGACACTTGTGACCACACATCACAATGCTTCATTGACTGAAAAGAATGTCTGTTCATGTCTCTTCAGCTGTAGTTAGTAGTGAACCTCCACAGGCTTCCACTGGCTGACATTTTCATCGAACTGTAAATTATTATCTCTTTAATTCTGCTATGTCCTCCCAAGTGTTACAAAATAGTTTTTGCTGTAGTTTATCAGCTCCGGTGGGAATGTAAATCAGATTGCATGCAAAGTAGGCCGCAGTTAGACGTAATAATGAATGTATGCTGGCAGCAGCAGTGGTAGGCTGTTTTTGGGTGAGGTCCAATGTTACATTTTGCCAGAGGAAGTTTGAATAGCAGTCAGTCAAATTAGAGGTGTTTAATACTAACTAGGGGGAGCCAGTGTGTGCCTGCCTGTTTTCAGTAACCCCCCCCCACCCCCCCCCGCCCCCCGCGCGGTGAGCGAACCATGTCTACCCCCCCCCAAAAAAAAAAACAACACAGAAGAAATCAGAGTTTAACTGAGATTTTTGTCTTTTATGCCAAGAATGCTGGCTTACTTGTTTTTTTTACCTGCATGAAATGTGAATGAAATGAATGAAAAATTAGTCAGAAAAAAACATTGTAGGACATTTTCCCAACAAGCACTTCATATTTTTTCTGAAAAGTTGTGATTTATTTGAAAGTAAATCAACATATGTTGGTCTGACCACCAACAGTGGTCATCCTGATAGTCCAGCCCTGCACACAGCAGGTTTGAACCTGCGACCACATATATTTGCTGATGGAGAGTTAAGTCAAGCAGTATTATCCTGCTTGGGTTTTTGCGCCCGCAGACTTTCTTTCTGGGAGAGTGGGCATAATGGC
>QODF01000049.1:1068604-1214647 GCA_024372805.1 Oostethus manadensis | reverse complement strand
GGGCCGCACGGTGGCTGAGTGGTTAGCACATTGGCCACACAGTCAGGAGATCTGGAAGACCTGGGTTCAAATCTCCGTTGGGCATCTCTGTGTGGAGTTTGCATGTTCTCCCCGTGCGTGTGTGGGTTTTCTCCGGGTACTCCGGTTTCCTCCCACATTCCAAAAACATGCATGTTAGGTTAATTGGCGATTCTAAAATTGTCCATCGGTATGAATGTGAGTGTGAATGGTTGTTTGTCTATATGTGCCCTGCGATTGACTGGCGACCAGTCCAGGGTGTACCCCGCCTCTCGCCCAAAGCCAGCTGGTATAGGCTCCAGCATCCCCGTGACCCTAATGAGGATAAGAGGTATAGAAAATGAATAAATGAATGAATGAATAAAAAGCTGTCATTATGAGGAGAACAAACATTCGTTTGGTTAAGTAATTCCCCAGGCGGACGGCGCAATCGTGACGTACAAACACTAAACGTCCCCCTCCCGAACTGCACATGTTGAAACGGCAATAAACACCGGGGAAAGTTGGCGAAACCTCCACTTAGCTCCTCTTTTTGTGTGGTTGTGCGTGCTTTGTGTGAGCTTTAATGTAAGGAGCGTTTTACAATGCCTGATGCGATGTGCTGGTTCTCAGTGGAAAAGTAAGCATGTTTATTTTTGTACCCAGCTCGTCTAAGCTGTGACGAGACATTCTTTACAGTTTGTTGAAGATCGTGTAGCAATGTGTGCATAACAATAGAAAAGTTAGTCAAGCTACATTTCTCATTTACTGGGCTGAATTGTGCATTGAGGAGTTGCATCAGTAAATGTAAGGTTTTTTGCATTTAATTCACTAACACACAAATCTCACACTCTATGCTGGACAAAAAGTAATTTGGGAAAAAATAATTTGGATTTTATAGGGCCCTACCTGTGATTGACTAGTGACCAGTCCAGGGTGCAACCCCCTTTCACCCGAGGTCAGCTGGGATAGGCTGCATCCCACCCATGACCCTGAGCAAGATAAGCGGTAGAAAATGAATGAATGAATGAATGAATGAATGAGTTAAGCCCGCCTACCCCAACATCCAAAAGACATGTAACCATCACATTTAAAAAGCTGTAAAATGTAAAGCATTCTCAGCTGGTGCTTTCCTTCAAGAGCAGGAAGCCTAGTTTAAGAAGTGTGGGATATAGTCAGCACCGCAGTGAGAATCTTCTCCGAGTGTGGCTTAAAGTCTGCAGCGCTGTGCTCGCTGCATGTCAAGATTGCTGCGACTATCACTGAAGACGTGATGCAAGAATCTGCTTTCCTGTGTCTTTGAGTAGAACAGATAGTGTGCGTGAACACACGCTCACATTTGTTATCACGCTGGCACAAATACATAAGCTGTGCTGTAAGCGTGCTGATGAAGTGTGAGTGGAGAAGGAAAGAAGATTATAGGGCGGGAGTGAGTATTTTAGAGGAAGTGCATGAATAAGAATAAGAAGTGCACACTCCTTGAGAGACGGGTGGCGCAGCGGGCTTTGTGGATTTTTCTCATGTGGGAGAGGATGAGGATGGGGTAAGGAAGGCGGAGAAAGTTGTGAAGAAGGTACAAAAAAAGGGAGGATGATGAAGGGAAGTGCTACTCGGAGGATAATACGATGAATGTGTGTTGCTCTGGAGCTGGAGGAGAGAGGAAGCAGGAGCGGAATACAAATGTTACCTTTCCGAGTATATCACTGCAAGGAGACAATGTTAGGTCTTGTATAAAAAATGACTTTTAACATTGAACATGTTGCTTTTGCGTCCACCTCTGCTGTGTTTGTGGAAATGTCTGAGCGGATGTGTACCGTACGTGTGCTGCCTTTGCCCACGGAAACATGCAGGGCTTTGGGAGCAGTTGTTTGATGTTCATTCATGTGAAGACCCACAACAAAACAATACTTCTCCCTTTTGACTCATCATTTCTTTATCTGTGGAGAAAAAAAAATCCCCCTCGTGTAGTAATTTCACGCTCTGGTTTGTCACATGACTGTGTGTGCAGTCACAGAGGCCGTGGCTTAACTAGGGTGATGTTAACGCTGTAAGACTGTGTCTCCTTGTGTCGCGTGCGGCTGAGTTATTTGGTTTGTCAATGGCTTGCTATTGTGTCTATTCACATGTATCACATATTATGGGCAAAGGGATTATTGTATGTTTGTAAACACTCTAGTGAGTCATTGAGACAACAAACCAAGAGATTTTTTTTGTTGGTTAGAAGGTGATCTATCAAATGACAGGACTGGTTTGATGTGTTTGTGATTGTCTTGATCAGTCGCACCGTGCTTGGGGCCACTTCACACCCAAGCACATTTGTCTAGTGTGTACACTGATGCGCCCCCATGCACAGCACACTTCCCCTACTTTGGCACAGTTGGAAAAGGTGGGCTAGAGTACGGCAGGATTCCATGTACGCGCAGCGTTGCCTAGTCATAGAATGACTGCAATGCGTTTGCTCCGTGCATGTGACAACTGACATTTCATTATGGGAAAAAAATACTCAAAATAATTCACAAATCAGACCCACAGCATGCCAGCCATAACATTTGTGTATACGTAACATAAACGTGCGATTTAATTCATGCCATTGCTCTCATAAGTAAATAATGGCAGCTGCCCTGGCACAAATAAAATAATCGAAACAACTCAAAATAAGCCTGGAAATAATCCACAATGTTACACGTACAATGGAATCTTCAAATGTAATCGCAATCCTGTCATTTATTTGTCCTCATTTTGTTCCATTCCATTTTCTTCCGCTTATTCGGATCCGGGTCGCGGGGGCAGCAGTCTCAGTAGGGAAGTTCAGACTTCCCGGTCTCTGGCGACCTCTTCCAGCTTTCCAGGCCGGCTGTGAGACATAGTCCCTCCAGCGTGTCCTAGGTCTTCCCCTGGGCTTCTCCCGGCTGGGCATGCCCGAAACACCTCACCAGGGAGGCGCCCGGGAGGCATCCGGACTAGATGCCCGAGCCACCTCAACTGGCTCCTCTCGATGTGAAGGAGCAGCAGCTCTACTCTGAGCTCCTCCCGGATGGCCGTGCTCCTCACCCTATTTCTTAGGGTGAGTCCAGCCACCCTACAAAGAAAACTCATTTCCGCTTGTATCTGCAATCTCGTTCTTTCGGTCATAACTCATGACCGTAGGTGAGGGTGGGAACGTAGATCGATCGGTAAACAGAGAGCTTTGCCTTCCGGGTCAGCTCTCTCTTCACCACGACGGTCCGGTACAGCGACCGCATTACTGCAAATGCTGCACCGATCCGTCTGTCGATCTCACGCTCCAACCTTCCCTCACTCGTGAACAAGAACCCGAGATACTTGAACTCCTCCACCTGAGGCAAGACCTCACTCCCAACCCGGAGGGTACAGTCCACCCGTTTCCGACTGAGAACCATGGCCTCGGATTTGGAGGTGCTGAGTCTCATCCCAGAAGCTTCACACTCAGCTGCAAACCGCTCCAGTAAACGCTGAAGGTCACAGCCTGATGAGGCCATAAGGACCACATCGTCTGCAAATAGCAGAGACGAGATCCTAAGGTCACCAAGCTGGACTCCCTCAACACCTTGACTGCGCCTAGAAATTCTGTCCATGAAGATTATGAACAGAATCGGTGACAAAGGGCAGCCTTGGCGGAGGCCAACGTTCACCGGAAACAAGCTCGACTTACTGCTGGCAATGCTGGCAATGTTCCTGCTTCGATTGTACAAGGACCGAATGGCACGTAGTAGCGGGCCACCAATCCCGTACTCCCGGAGCACCCCCCACAGGACACCACAAGGGACACGGTCGAATGCCTTTTCCAAGTCTACAAAGCACATGTAGACCGGTTGGGCAAACTCCCACATACCCTTTAAGGGCTACCTTGTAAGGGTGTAGAGCTGGTCCAGTGTTCCGCGACCGGGACAAAAACCACATTGCAACTTCTGTACCCAAGGTTCGACTAACGGTCGTACCCTTCTCTCCAGCACCCTGGAGTAGACTTTCCCAGGGAGGCCGCGGAGTGTGATCCCCCTATAGTTGGAACACACCCTCCGGTCACCCTTTTTAAAAATGGGGACCACCACCCTAGTCTGCTAGTCCAGAGGTACTGTTCCCGACTTCAATGCAATGTTGTAGAGGCGTGTCGCCAGTCAATCGTAGGGCACATATAGACAAACAACCAGTCACACTCACATTCATAGCTATGGACAATTTAGAGTCACCAATTAACCTAACATGCATGTTTTTGGAATGTGGGAGGAAACCGGAGTACCCGGAGAAAACCCACACACGCACGGGAAAAACATGCAAACTCCACACAGAGATGCCCAATGGAGATTTGAACCCAGGTCTTCCAGATCTCCTGACTGTGTGGCCAATGTGCTAACCACTCAGCCACCGTGCGGCCACTGTAATTACAAATGAACTCAAACTCAGGGAAAATAATAAATGACAAAAGTTGGGGGGGGAGTTTCCAGGGGTATTTTTCCCCAACTTCTTACGTTAGAAGCATTAAACTTCCAATATACTTTTGTTTATTTCATTTAAGTGGCTTTTAATGTGCTTGCATATCATACTACTGTATATGTCAGCACTATGTACATTAAGGTATCTATGTTGTATTAGGCAACGCTGTGCTGCGATAATCCCTGATGAGCCAAAGAATGAAGATAAATCCCCACCATTTTGCCTCGCTTCTTCCCTCGACAGTGTGATTTATGTCCCATTGAGACAGAGCTGCAACATCCCAGTCAAGCTTCTCAGCGGGTTATTTAAAAGAAGAAAACACAGCCGAGATGCTGTCGTCACGTTTTGTTAGCAAAGAATCACACAAATCATTGCAAATGTGTATCCCTAAATTCTCTCTGTGTCTCAAACAAGACATTTTGGCTCCTGTCTCTTTAAGGCCGCATGCATAAAAGCTGCGCATCATGGAGCAGATGATCTATGAAGACATCCATGACGGGCTGATGTCAACCGAGTAGGACATTTAAAAACTGAAGAGCCGCCTAAGGGGGTTCATCTGCATTTAAGATATTGATGAAGAATGGCTGAGACTTACATATGACAGAATATACAAAAAACAACATCCAGCAAGCAAGACTGATACCTAACATTATTTCATACTTTTTCCAATATTCTGTACCTCCATAGCGCTTAAAAACACTTCTCAGAATGATGCAATGCAGTAGTGAAGGGGAGCACAAATTTTGATATTTTTAATCTTTATAGGATAAAAACCAATCCAGTATACCTAAAGTTTATATTGATTATGGTTACGGTTAAATTTATTTTGAACGTGCAAACATTTTACAATGAATGATTCATGTTACGTTTGACTCTCCGTTGGGCATCTCTGTGTGGAGTTTGCATGTTCTCCCTGTGCTTGTGTGGGTTTTCTCCGGGTACTCCGGTTTCCTCCCACATTCCAAAAACATGCATAGGTTAATTGGTGACTCTAAATTGTTCAAAGGTATGATTTTAGTGTGAATGTTTGTTTTTCTGCCCTGCGATTGACTGGCGACCAGTACAGGTTATACCCCGCCTCCTGCCCAAAGTCAGCTGGGATAGGCTCCAGCATACCCGCCACCCCTATTAGGACAAGCGGCATAGAAAATGGATGGATGGATTCTTACATTACACTTTTTTGAGACACTTTAAGAAAATGTTTCATCTACTTGCAAATGTACGACCAGATAAAAGTCCCGTATTCGTATGACAAGAGATGCACTACAATTGCCATCACGTTCATGGGTACGTGCTAACTTACGTTTTGTAAGGTGTCACTTAACCTTGCTCTCTTGTTATGATTATAATAACTAGAAAAGCACTCAGAAAACGCAGACATCTGCCATGCGTCATAGTTCCCCCCATATTGTGATTCACACTCATAAATTTACATTTATTTTATCGACATATTTAGATTCCTTGACCATGGAAACATACCATTAGCAACTGGATTCACAATGATATCAATATTGGTTTAGTGTTTAGTTTCTCCTGGAACTGGCTCCATAGCTTTACAACAAATCCTGTGTGTGTTGGTGCATGTTTGTAGCGTCATTTCTTCTCTTCCTTTGATGAAAATTCTAAAGGTCCCCTATTTTTCCAAATTCTGGATCACAGTATCTGGAATTATTCCATTATCTGGATCAGTCTTTGATATTTTGTAGAAGCAGCCCATCCATTTTCTATGTTGCTTATCCTCACTAGGGTCGCAGGGGGAATGCTGGAGCCTATCCCAGATGAGGGGTGGTGCTGAATGGATACAGCTGCACTCGTAAACCTGGACGCTGAATTTACACTGTTTTATTCTTTCCTGTTTTAGCCGGACAGATCTTTTTTTTTATCATTATTTCTAGAAGTTGTCCTCGGCCCGGTACCGGTGAATGGGCGGGGCCGAACTGGCCCCAGTGGTTGGGTACCCCTGTTTTAAAGCAGACTATGTTTGAACTCAACATATGATGGTAATGATAATGATTAAGCTGTTATGTGTGATCAAAGGTTGCAGGTTTATGGTCTACAGTAAATACTGAATGAGTAATAAATAATAATGATTAATGAACAGTCATAGCATGACTAGTTATGACTGTTGAAGTTGCAGCAGTCATAACAATAACACTTTGGACACCACTGCAATAGTGTAACATGAAAAACAGCGTTTCTCTGGTAATGCTCAATATTATCTTTGCAAAGGAGTTTTCATACGTCTCTTGTTGACATTACAAAGTGCCAATGAGCAATATACACTAAATAATTACAATGTGCTTATTTTTTGGCATACAGTCAAGCCTTTTAAGATCAATATTATCCTGACCACTGCTGATTATACCACATTTTATATCAAGTCTACTTTGACAAACCTATGTAATGCATGTGGGTGGTCACAGAATAGGGGTTCAATGTACTATACTTTTTGGCTGCACAGAATCAATGCGTTTGTTGTTTTGCAGGCGCGTGGGAGTGGGAGCACCTCCAGGAGGCCTTGGAAGAAAAGCTGAAGAGCTCACTTGCTGTGGCTCAGCTTATGGAGCGCATACGATCTCTTATTGGCAGAGAGAGGGTGAGTTCTAAGTTTGTCCTCTCAAGCGGTGCCATTCTGGTACTTCACTCATGCCTTCAAAGTGTAGGAAAAAACATCATCTTGCAACTACAACTCAGAAGCATTTATTTTGTAATTTGCTTTCTCTGCCCTCTCCAAGTAAGGGGTTAAGTAAATCTAATCTCTGATGTGAGAAAGCTGCTCTTTGATATTGTAAGACATGGCTATATAGTTGGCCTTAATTAGTGAGATCTTGTTTTGACACAGTGCTGTTATAATTAGCATATTTGCATAATTACAGTAGTTGCAGTAATTAACTCTAGAATACCGAGGGAATTAACATAAAATAAACAAGACATGACTCCTCGGCGGTGCAAATGCAGATTACAGCACGGGACATCAGGCATGACCTTCATCGGCGAGCGATTAAGAGGGGTGACAAGTGGTCACTGCACCGTGCGCTGGTCCACCAATCCCACTAGACAGAACATGACGATATAATAGGACAGGATGACACGTTACATCAATATGATGAAACGCTGTAAATGCCTAGTCTTGATATGTAATCTTCATGTTGCAAAAACGCTCCAAAAACATAACTGAGTTATCGGAGTCACTGTGAATACATACAGTGCCACCTTATTTTTTGTATGCCCAGACAAAGCACCCTACGTGTTGGTGACTCACCGTCCGTGCACTTTTTCTTGAGTGTGACTGCTTAATAGCCCGCCATGGAGCCAAAGATAGACAAGAAGGTGAGAAACACTATTGAATTTGCTCTCGCCAGGGTAGACGGGAAGCATCCACAGTAAGTTCCATCCAGTCCTGATTTATAATTTACTTTGCATTGTTTTCTGCATGTAAAATTATATTTATTCTCTATAAAAGGTATTTTTGTAAATATATTTGGGTGTCTACACTGGATTAATTGGATTTACATTATGCCAAATGATACAAATTGCCTCGGATTTCATACTTCAGTTTTTGCCAAACCTCTTGGAATGATGTTACATGCCGTGTACGTCTGAACCACAGATGCAGAGGTGTGAGGCTGAAAAACACTCACTTAAATGATAGTCACGCAATGTACAACAAAGCCAGCAAAGGAAGGAGCAGGCACTGGCTGAGCTTTGTCTTTATCTGGCAAACGGCACCATGAAAATGTACGGTTGTTATAAAACCCACAAAAGCAGAGGGCCAGGCTGGATGGCACTAGTAAATGTCCAAAATGTCCGCGCAAGCGCAACCTCCGAGCATGAAAGGAAGAACCAGTGTCTCCCAGCTACAAACTATCGGTTTGAAGTAGCCAGACAGTCATTTAGCTGCAGGGGTGCACAGTTGTTGAAACGTAACAAACAAATGAATAACAAAAACCCAGGTATCACTGTAATGCACTTCAACCGTGCTTCTAATGCTGTGAGGCGTTTCACACATGCATTGGCCACAGGCAGATGAGATCCAATGCAAGCCATTTTTCAAGGTGCACAACTACACTCTATCATTAGATGGGTCTGAGATGTCTAAAGACAATTCTCGGTACAACACAGCGCAGGTCTACCCTGGGTTCTGGCATAACAACGGAAAGGCATTCAGCTGAAATAGGAAACATATTGTAGATTAATTGTGTCACGAAGCCAAAAAGCAAAATGGAGTGCACTGCAGTTTGTGAGTTAGCTAATTTGACCTACATCTACATAGACCGCCTGGCTACTGAAACAGGAGTTCAGAACACTCAAACAGAGATTCACCCACCCCAATTACAATCCCTGGATGACTGATTAATTTTGTTAATTTTCCCCACAGCCCATCAAGGAAAGTCAGTCAAATATCAGTCAAAAGTCCATCCCTATTCTGTACTACTATAAACCACAACATTTTAAAGTAATATGACAGATTATTATTATTGCACAGACTGACTTTTCCTGATGCTGCCTGTGCATGCATTTGTGCATAAATAGCTTGATTCTTGAATCATCATTCTTTATTCCGAGCCACACAAAATATGCAGGACACAATCAAAACACACATATAGGCAGAAAACACTTAAGACAAGCTTTTTTACACCCACCCCTTATTCGTAACACTAAAGGCACTTATATTAACACAATATGCAGCATATTATACATTACATCATACATAATAATTCATAACAATGCAATACGCATTATTATTAATGCGTTATACCCTGCACATCTTATAAATACTAACGTGACATTACTCATTATTATACAATCATCATATATCAACATATGAATCATGTAATATAACTCATTCTTGGACTTACTGTACTAGCTCAGTGGACACGATTAAAAAACACATCTTATCTCTAGTTTGATTTGCTTTGCATTGCAATTCATTCAATTCATTGCACGACGCAGGACTCTCAGAGGCGTTGTGCATATTCCACAGGGAGTGTGAAGTAAACGCTCAGAATGGCAATTGCCTCGTCACAACTCGACTACCAGCTCAGATGTTAACCCACTTTCTTTTGGTTTTCTCTGTTCAGTACCTGTGTGCATGTGTGTGTGCAGGGAGCCAGAGACACCCCAAGCGCACGGGCAGCCCAGCTCGGCCCCCAGACGCTCGTCAACCTCTTCAATTCCCCTCTTTACTCGGATGTCATCTTCATGGTGCAGGGTGTGTTCACATTGTAATTAACATTCACAAATGTATGCACAGTCACGCGGCAGGGGAAGGTCACATTATGTCAGACTCGATTGAATTATGAGACTTTGTCATCCAAATGACGATAAAATACGATAAAACAGTCCAAAGGGCAGGCGTCCTTCCATCTCTTTCATGGTTCATCCCGCCGCATCCTTTTTTTTTTTTTTTTAAAGATGATGCACGATGATAACAAGGACATTTTCATCTCTGAGTTCAAATAAGTTCACAAAAAAGCTACAAGGCAATAGTATGTGCATTTTATGCAGGAATAATTGCAGCTGCAAAGTGCTGGCAGTGGCTAAAAATGGCAAATCCGGCTCGTGTACAGGCTTCATGTGTTGCTATTTCCTATTGATTTAAATGGCCCTTTATGACAGATGATTACTCATAACTGCAGCAACATTGGAGCACACCTCACCCTGTCGACCACTGCATTGAAGCCCCCGGAAAGGTTGATATATTGAGGTTGCTTGGCATCAAATGAGTTTGACATTAAACATTTCAAAGAAGAAATCAATTAATAACAAAAAAGTGATACATTTCTCGACACTACTTGGTGTGTAAATTGACTCTGTTTGATGTATGTGCTTAAAGGGAGCGTATTGCCAGCTCACCGAGCAGTGCTGGTAGCACGGTGTGATGTCATGGCGGCCATGTTTAGTGGGAAGTATGCAGAGGCCCGCAGCCGTGTAGTTCCCATCCATGGGGTCTCCTCAGATACATTCCTGTCATTCCTGGAGTACCTCTACACTGACTCTTGCTGTCCTGGTACGTATACTGCATGACAACTACCCTTTTCTTTTTTTGCCTTCCCTCTTCTTCATCTGCCTGAATTAAATCCTCTATGATGGTGGGACTTTTGCTCACTGTTTTATTCATTCAATCTGTCTTAGGCTCTGAATGTCAAAAAAGGCATAATAACACATTTATAACTACTCACTCACTTTCCACATTCCAGTCCTGCATTTCCTGAATTTCG
The DNA here is from genome assembly GCA_024372805.1 of Oostethus manadensis. Classification (NCBI taxonomy): domain Eukaryota; kingdom Metazoa; phylum Chordata; class Actinopteri; order Syngnathiformes; family Syngnathidae; genus Oostethus; species Oostethus manadensis. Next base: position 1,203,980 of record QODF01000049.1, on the reverse strand, counting down.
TCATTAATATTTACACAGTAAAGTATTTTTTTCCCTCACAGTCTCACTATCTCTCAGTACATAAAATAAAATACTGTATACACATGTTCATCTGGCTCTGCAGCTAAGCTGAATTACCTCCTTTTTTTTTTTTACTCCATGCACCACTCTGCAAATCGGTGATGTAGTGTTTGCATAATGTTGAATACAAAGAAACAAAAGGCAAAGAAAACATGTTACGCTTGTAGATAATAATAACAAATAATTGTGATGCATGTACAGTGCCCCCGCAGAAGTGCTTACATGTGTAAGCACTTCTTACTTACATACTTCTTACATTCTTACATATAAACAGCATAGTTTGTTTGAACACACCAGCTGTTCATGTGAACAAACATTTTGGCACATATGACAGATAAGTGTGTTTTGTTGTACAGGTGCTTACTTTTGCATTCATTTTTCACTTCAAGAAATTGCACCGAATGTCTCGGACTGGGTAGGATAGGTTTTGCCTGTGTAAACTGCATTTAGAGGTGAAAACAACATGAAAACCAGGGAGCTGACTATGGGCGGAAAAACAAGCAATTTAGAATTATTGTTTATTTTCTAACAATCTACTCTTTATAGAACAAACTATATAAAATACCCATGCAATTTGTAAATATGCTGTGATGGCCACAGATGGAATTGAATTTCCAATATTATTAATGGGGAAAAAATAATTCTAAACCTGGACAGACCTGGACAGAGTTCAACCTAAAGAGTTTCCACAGTATATCCTGATGAACTGATTGCATTTTTTGAAGGACGGAGGACATTGTTAATTTTAAGTAGCCCATTAATAAGCAACGGTGCCAGATGACAAAGCACTCGAGAGCGCTGCTGCAGTCTTTTCACTGCATGCAGCATACAACACAAGCACAGATGACAAGTCCCATCAACCATCTGTGTGACTGCAACATGCTGCCTCTGTCACTCCCCGGGGGCACACACACACACACACACACACACACGCACGCACACACACACACCTAACAGCACTGAGCTTAATATGAAATTAGATTTAACCACGACAAAATCTACCCGCAGCATCATCTGCTTGCGTCTGTGCCAGATCACAGCTCTCAATGTGTTGTTGTTGTCCCTCTTCCTCTATCTGTCACACTTTGTTTTGCATTTCAGCGTAATTATAGATGATTATTCTCTCCAGTGATGACGCTGAAATCGTAATGCATTAAGGACGACTGAGGGTCACTAGCGACTGCAAAGTTGTAATAAACAATATTATAGCTATAGTTTAACACCGTTAGGGCCAAAGCAAGACACATTTCAAGTGTAGAGAAATAGGGAAAATACAGGGTAAGCATTTGCTCCAGTAATTATGCTAAACTCTTTTTGAATCAGACAAGCAGATGAGGAATAACCAAAACAAGGGGGTAACAAAATGATAGTCAACGGTAGACCGTACAACCTGCAAGGCAAAACTACCCAACATCTGGCACAAGGTGCGTCCAAACGCTTGTTTCCAAGCATAGAGCTTCATTTTTTAGTCATGACAATCAGCAATAGACACTATGCAAGAACAAAAAATCCCAAGGGCTACAGACGCCGACTGTTGTGTAAAAACATAGAAATTCAAGGGCAAAGCAAGGTTATTGGGAATGAAAGGGATTTTAACCGCAGCGCCATCATTTACACACAGTACATTTTAGTGGCAGCCTGGTAGGTGAATTGTAATATTATATACAAAACAGGATATTACACCTACACTGAAATGTGCCATAGGAAATATTATTTATTCATTATCTTATCAATACTAATGTCTCATTACTCATTATTATATTATTAAAATAAGCATTTAAGACAACAACACCAATAAGTGTAATATGTAAGCAATAATTTTATTCAACCATCGAATTTATATGCCGCTTACCCTCATTAGGGTGGCGGAGGTTGCTGGAGCCTACCCCAGCTGACATTGGGCGAGAGGCGGGGTACACCCTGGACTGGTCGCCAGTAATTCCTGGGCAGACTAACAACCATTCACACTCACATTCATGGACAATTCAATGGACAATTTAGAGTCAATTAACGTAACGTGCATGTTTTGGGAATGGGGAGGAAACCGTAGTACTGGGAGAAAACCCACGCACGCACGGGGAGAACAGACTCCACACAGGGATGTCCAGTGGAGAACCACGCTCTTCCTAATCTCCCGACTGTGTGGCCAACATGCTAACCACTGTTCCACCGTGCAATGTTATGTTTACAATAATTATGCTTTGAGTCAATTTTTGAAAAATTTAGTGCAGCCCAAAAATAGTCCCCAGGCCACACTTTGGACACCTCCGCTGTACAACATGAGTGAGCCTGTCAATAAAGTCAGTGATCAAAGATCAGTGGTGCAGCAGTGCTTGTTGAAGGAACTATAGCATGCTGAGGGCCGTGTCTGACTGACAGCAATCAGGTTACGTCAGGAGGCATTTTTGTTGACATGATGACGTTACATAACAGCGGTGACAGTGCTGCTTGGCAAGAGCAACAAGATATTTAATATCTTGGTTCATGTGACCTGACTCCTGAGCCCAAACAAGCATAATGCAGTTGTTGTCCATGTCATGAAGTAACCATAAAAGAGCATATGGTTATATTAAATAAATGTATGAATTATAAATTAATGAAGAGTTGTTAATTACTGGAGATTAAGGAAACAAAACAAAACGGCAAGTATGTTGTGTTGCCACTTGGGGGCAGCATAACAAACTAAACAAGATGTCCTCATAATAGGCAGCTTGTTCATTCATTCATTCATTTTCTATACCGCTTATCCTCATTAGGGTTGCGGGTATGCTGGAGCCTATCCCAGCTTACTTTTGGACGGGAGGCGGGTACACCCTGGACTGGTCGCCAGTTAAATATAGACATACACACTCACATTCATACCTATAAACTAACATGCATGTTTGTGGAATGTGGGAGGAAACGCACACACGGGGAGAACATGCAAACTCCACACAGTGGACGGAGATTCGAACCCAGAACCTCCTGACTGTGAGGCCAACATGCTACCCATTCACCACCGTCCGGCTGAAAGGAAGCTTGAAGTGCATTTGTGAGTGCTGTGAATCATTTCCAACAGAACATTTAGTGACCTGTTGAGTCCTGTGGATGAGAACATTGTGATCCTGCTTCCTCACCTCACATGTTTTCCCTAAACGTGTCACCTCAATGCAGCACAAAACAGACTGCACTCCCACTGAGGCCAAATCGTTTGTGTGTGTGTGTGCGTGTGTGTGTGCAGCGAGTGTGTTACAGGCCATGGCCGTGCTGGTCTGTGCGGAGATGTACCAGGTGAAACGACTGCAGCACCTGTGTGAGGTGTGTGTGTGCGCTTACCTTCAGAGCATGCCCAGCAGGGAGCTGGCGTCAACGGGCATCAGCGTGGTTCGACTGCTCCGCCGGGCAAAGGTCAGTCCTGCTTTGATTTACGACAGAAAACAAGAAAACAAAGAGTGATGCCTCATTTGTAAAAATCTGATATGCCATCGACTTAGTGTCCAAACTTTTTTGACCGACGATGACATATGAATGGATGCAAGGGCCACTTGGATATTTTGTAAAGCTCAAAAGTTAAATACATTTCAAGATAAAATGCATCCCAGCTTGATGATGAGCTTGATGAGATACAGTAAATTAAAAAACTATCAACCTTAGTCTTTGGTCTTTTTGTCCCATTTTTACTGTTTTTTATTTTATAATATTTCAACTTTTTTCTTAAAAAATCTTAGTACATTTTCTCTTTTTGTTTGTAATATTATGACTGTATCTTCATTATATTTTGACTTTATTCCCATAGTATTATAACATTTTCCTTTTATTTAGTTTTGTTTGTTTTCATTCATTCATTCATTCATTATCCTCATTAGGGTCCCGGGTATGCTGGATCCTATCCCAGCTGACTTTGGGGGGGAGGCGGGCTACACCCTGGACTGGTCGCCAGTCAATTGCAGATGACATATAGACAAACAAAGACATACAACCCTTCACACTCACATTCATACAGATGGACAATTTAGAGGCGCCAATTAACCTAACATGCATGTTTTTGGAATGTGGGAGGAAACCAGAGTACCCGGAGAAAACCCACTCGACCACCATGCGGCCCTGTTTTCATGATATTACTACTAAATTTTTTCTTTAATATTTCAACTCTATGCTACTAAATTTACTGTATCTGTTGTATGACTTTTAATATTTAAGTTTATTTTTGTAAAATTGTGACTTCATATTTTAATTACATGTTGTGCATGTTTATTCCATCTCTGCTCTTGTTTTTTAATTCATCTTTTAAATTAATAATAATAAAGCAATTGACTTTATTCTCTTAGCATTTTTTCCATAAGTTAGCACTTTATTCATTGATGTGTTTGTTTCTCATATTACAACTTTCACAAAAAAGTTTTTTCCTTATATATTTCTACATTATGCTACTAAAATGTCCTTTTTTTCTACTCGTTAGGTAACATTTTTTACCTAATATTTTGACTTTGTTCTTCTAAAATGACTGACATTTTTGCCTTTAAAAAAAAAGCTTTCACTCTTTTAAATTGTATGTTTAGAATGTGCCATGGGCCAATAGAGAAAGAGATTTGACTTTGGGCATGACTCCCGGGGCCATTGTCATACCACAGCTTCTTTTCCATTGGCCTGTACTGACCTGGATATAAGACTGCATTTTTTCCATAGAGATGATTCATCTTACATTTGGAATCAAGAGAGCATGCAAATACATGCAAACCAACGGGTGGTGCCAAAAAACTTGTGCCCAAGCGAGTCATAGCCTTTCTTCCTGATACTCACACACATAAACACACGCCAATGACCTAATGCCACACTTCTAAGCATGATTTTAAGCTTGGTGGGCTCAATGAAGCAGTCATCAAACTCAACCAGCTAAGAAGATTGAAGATTGTTTGTATGTTCTCAATTGTTATTTCACCAACATGGAATTGTTTTATAATGTTTCATAGTTAGGGTTTGGGTCAGTACAATAAGTGTTGTTTTCTCCTACCTCTAGTGTCATAATGCAGAACAGCTCTATGTTTGGCTCCTCCACTTCATTGCCAACAACTACCTGATCTTCAGCCATAAACCGGACTTCTTGGAGCTCTCAGGTCAGTGTGTATCAAGTATTCCATGTAAGGCAGACTATCAGAGAAGCAGCCGGTCATATTTCTACTGAGAATTCAATCAGCAAGAAGAATTCAATCACAAGCTTTTGCTTTATTAGCCCAGTCACCAATGCCATATATTCAAAGAATTATGTGGTATGTAAGTCCAAATGTGGAAACAGTGAGTATGAATCTTCTGGTGTCACTTAAACTTGGAGTTCAGGGGGCAGATGGAGGTTTTTCTAGTCATTGGTTACAGTGCATGCTCGTATGTGTGTGTGTAGTTCTCTAATAGTGGCATGACTCAATCACATGCATCATCGCCTTAAGCTCCAACAGTGCAAAATATTAATTCTTGCAATTTTTTCATCTGGTCTTCAAATTCTGATCGGTAGTATATATCGATAATATTGCATTTCATTGTTTTCAATATTTCTATAAATGAATGCTTTCCCCGGACCTGTCACGATAATCGCCTCTCGCCCAAAGCCAGCTGGATAGGCTCCAGCATACCCGCGACCGTAATGAGGATAAGCGGTATAGAAAATGAATGAATGAATGAAATAAAAATGAATGGGATCATTTGCAGGCCTCAATATATTGACATGTGCATGTGTAGTGGTTTTCCTCCTCTCTCTACCAAACAGGCTGGATGACAAGCATCTGTCTCAACACTTGGGCGTGTTGGTTCTATAGCAGAATGAAAAACATTAGTAAACCCTCACTCTTTGTCCCTGTGTGTGGAGGCAAGGCACTCGTTTCTCCTGCAAGGAGTACCAGCAACAAGGGTCATGATGCACAGACTAATAGCCATGTGGAAATATACTGCAAACCTAATGAATAAACAGGGAAACAGTGTGAAATACTTTCTTTATGCCTGTTGAGCACAAAACACCATCTGATGTCAATTCCAGCCTGTTTGCGCATCATTTTGTGGCATTAAAACATTTGAGACAAAAACAAATATTCCAAAAATGGGGGAACTTAGGTTTCAGGTGTCATGATTACCCAAGTATACTACACCATGCATTTTGCTGCATCCAAAACATGTTTTGTTGTATACTGCGTGCAATGAATATTGATTGATTTATGTATATAACTATCAATATAAAATATAACCGTGAAATAACCGAAGTCATAAACTCAAATCAGTAATAAACAACACACAATAGTGTAAAGCCCCTTAAAAAATGACATCTTCAAATGTGGCAAAAATGTGTCATGCACAGATAAATAAATAGTATTTATGAATGTGACATGTGACAAATAGTATTTGTCACATGGCTGCAATGAAAATGCTGTTAGCTTGGAAAAGTAAACAATCCCATACTTAAAATGTCATAACTACAGTCAGTGTGCATAACATTTCAGACTGAGCATAGCATTTTCAGCACTTTAGCACTCAAAAACTTACCATACTTTACCAATATGCATACTTGTCAGGTTTTGCACCCTTCTTGGTGATGTTTTGTTTTTTTTTGGTCAATATTCAGACAATAGCACTGATCCAAATTAGAAATATTGTGATTTGTATTTCAGTGCAATTGTATTTAAGTGTTTTCCTTTTCATACGGTGTATGCAGACTACGCCATATACAGTACTGCCATTACATCAATGAAAAAAAGGTCTCAAATTAATGTTGACAATAATTTGTAGGACAATTATCATCCAGCAAAATCTAGTTATGGTGACAGGCCTAACCTCCCCAACAATAAACCTGCTGCTGCTATTAAAAGACACGGTACTGCCTGTAGGTGAGTAAATAAACTTGTAGGCTGGAAGCAAGTTTGTCTCATTAGCAAATTTTATTGTTATCCCTTATGCATACAAGACTTTTTATAGTCATTGGACGGGCACTGAAGGGCACTAGAGTAAGGCCAAAGGTCAAGGGCAATAGAGTAGAATGTAAAGAGTAAACAACTTCCATTCCTGCCTTCCTGGCTGGGATACAGCATTGAGGATGTGATATTGTATGCAGTACAGGAAAGTAATTTAGTGTACGTATGTGTGGGTGCGTTGCAGAGGAGGAGCGGGAGCAGGTGGAGAGGCTGCGCTGGCCATCCAGGGGATATTTGCAGGAGCTCAGCGAGTATCAGCAGCGGCGACGCAAATTACGCAAATCCCGCTGTATGGTCATGTGACATCACCTGGACACAAAAGGTGAATAATGCAGGGAAAAACAAGGACAATGAGAAACTTTTTTTTTTTTTACTGAGACACTGTTGCAGAGGAAATGTCATCAGTCCCTTTACTGGAATTGGAGCATCAGGAAGTAGTGATTTTCCAGTCATGACATGCCTCTATTAGCCTGAAGGTGTGACTGCACATCATTTGTATAATGACTATTTCATTAAGGGCAATACAAAATGACTCACCCCAGCAAGAACACCAGTGAGAATATAAAACGACTGTTCCATGGAAGATTCTATTTCACGTGGGGGGATGTAAATGACTCCATTATGTGGACAAACCAGCACTCATCAGCTGGACACCTCATCGGGTCATGTGCTTGCTATTTCAAACAGTGCTGGGTAATGACCGGATTCATGCTGAACAAGCAGCAGGAAGTTGTTTCTTTTTCTACTGCCATGTCAGGATGTGTAGCTCCCGTGCAGTGGTCACGAATAAACATTTGCATATCATGAATCTATTGGTGTATCGATGCAGGTAAAAAAAAAAAGAGAACCAGTGCATCAATCTGTCAAGTGGCTCCACTTGCATTTCATTCAGCTGAGCAGTGAACTAGTGTGTGTTAACATACGCAGATTTTGAGCAGCTCAACTGCCAGCCTAAAAGCCATCCTTCTTATCCGTAACAGGAGGCAAGACTGATTCTATTCCAATTGATTTTGCTCACGTGAATTGGATTGGTTCCGACCTTATACCAAAACACATTTGATTACCACACTACATGCATTCATTTAGCTTGTAGTCCATGTCAGATGTGGTCATTGCTACGCTTTTGGAATGAAATTATACAATTAGTAAATCAAGTGCCATATATACCAAATCTAAACTAATAATAATAATCCGGCTGTGAACAAGACTACAAAAAATTGTAAAAAAAAAAAAAACAAACAAAAAAAAAAAAAGGCTGTAGCTTTTTCACACAGCAGAAACATTTTCCTGAATATTTTGGTAAAGCCACAATGCCTCTGGATACACACAACATTTATTCATCTTTCTACCATAACTTATGATTAATTGGTGCTGCAATTATTTTTGTAATATATATCTGTATACTGTATGTATATATATACACACATTATTTTATAGTACCCCTCCTCCCAGCTGGGATAGGCTCCAGCATACAAAATAGATATTATTTTATATTCCAACAGAGTATGTTTTTTGTTTTGCTTAACTGTACTGGTTCGCTGAGGTTCTCATAAGAGCGACTATAATTGTTTGCTGTTCATTAGAAAGGTGCTGTGTTCAAGCATGACAATATGAAATGAACAAAACAACAGGACGTGAACAAGTTTGTTTGAGCTCAGCAGCCTAGCCGGCTAATGCTAGCCCACCTTTGGTAGTAATTACTGCTTTTTGCCACACGAGGCGATAGCGAGTCCGGGAAGTGAAGAAACAACCCGTCGGTCTCTCTCTTCTAATTAGCATACGATTAGCATGTTATTTCTTGTAAAAACAAGTTATAAAAACAGACCCATTTGGTAATAAAAGTGTACTAGTAGTACACTAGCAGTTTGCTTTTACACAGCACCTTTCACCATTTCACCACAGTGGCGACAATGCTGGTTCACCAGCGGGTTAGTTGTGTGTGTGTGTGTGTGTGTGTGTGTGTGTGTGTGTGTCAAACTAACTGCATGACTCCCCCTGCGGCAAAGCCCCGCCCCCCCGGCTGCGCGGGACCAGTTGTACACACTGTAGATAACCTTCCGACTTTAAATAAAGTTGTTTTTGAATGAACTCAACGCTCTGACATCAATGTGAGGATCCGGTCTTGATTGGATGAGCTCATTAAGAGCGTGAGACGAGGGTATTGTATGCATCCCTGGGAACTACAACAACGTATCGATGAGCGGATCGATACTGAAATATCCATACTTCCGATACCATCTCTTTGTGCTCTAAAGTCGATTCTCAAATGGAAATATTGATACTTCAGTCATTTGAGGTCATGTTTCTCTGAAACGTTGTTGAAAGGATATCAGATCGGGTGTGAATTGTGAATAAAGTTTCCCCGCCTTTAGTAACGCTTAATAATTAACCATTTATTTCAATGGTTTTATTATTTTTTACTTATTTCATAATACCATTGTCACATATTTTATATGATTCTGTCCATTTTTTCCCGCTGTATCTTGTCTTGGCTATACTGTAAATCCTCCTATTACCTGAATAGACTTTTAGGGTTTAAAAAATATAACAAATAAATTACTTAATTTAAATACATTATTTATTTTAAATAAGTTTATCTAATATATAATAATTTAAATATATTTTAGGCTATTACAGTAAATAATTTTTTTTTACATTACCCAGACACATTAGGTGTAGGCTTGTAGCTAAGTATGGGTATCGTTGATACCAGCCTCAATTTTGGTTAGTATCGGATCAGAAATAAAATGAGTGGTATAACACGTCACAAGTATTGATAACTGAATATTACACACAGGGCCACTTGCTTTTCATTCAATCATTCATTTTCTATGCCGCTTATCCTTATTAGGGTCGCGGGTATGCTGGAGCCTATCCCAGCTGACTTTGGGCGGGAGGCGGGGTACACCTTGGACTGGTCGCCAGTCAATTGCAGGGCACATATAGACAAACAAAGACAAACAAACATTCGCAATCACATTAGCACTCTAATGGACAATTTAGAGTTGCCAATTAACCTAACATGCATGTTTTTGGAATGTGGGAGGAAACCGGAGTACCCGGAGAAAACCCACACACGCACGGGGAGAACATGCAAACTCCACACAGAGATGCCCAACGGAGATTCGAACCCTGAACATCCTGACTGTGAGGCCAATGTGCTACCCACTCGACCACCGTGCGACCCACCGCACTTGCTTTTGTATCACATAAAATCACACGTTTTCATTATTATTATCATTATCATCCTTGTCTTGTTCTGCTTTAAAGAAACTTCCAACGGTCTTTTTAATGCTTTTCACGAGGCCCTGTACTTTTTTTTTTTATTAAAAAGGAACAATAAGATAAAATAATCCATCAGGTAGAAACATGCCATACTCGCTCACTCCACATGACATTCATGCACATAATAGACAAGTCAAAAGAAAAGTCAATGATTAATAATTAATGTGATCGCTTCTTCTAGCAAGCTTATTCAACTCAAAAATTTGATTTTTCAAAATATGATTGTGTGTTCCATTACAGGGTTATAGGAGAGGGGTTACCAGGGCATTGGGTTGCATTTTATACGCATGAAAAGTGCTTTAAAAATAAAGTTTCATTTGATTTCATACTGGCCACAGTTTTTGCTGTGTGGTCAAAAGAAAAAAAATGCTAGTTGCCAATGTTGTTTGGGTGTGTCTTCATTAGTCATACATTTTTGATGAAGCAACGTCGCCAAAGTTATAGAGCTCATTGACATTACGCATGACTCACGTCGTGAATGTTCAGTACACATATTCTTACACATTTGTACAGATTCCACTCCCATTTTCCCGTCTTAAACGTGTGTATTACCTGCCAGTCCAGCAAAGGTCACTGCAGGGCACCAATGCACTGCAGCATTCCCTTCAGCTTTCCACTGTCATGCAACGCGGCCACATCACTGCCACCTCCGACACACTCCTCCCCAATGAACACGCGTGGGACCTACAATCCAATGAGGAAATGACTGAAATACACTTTTGGTGAATAAATAACAACATTCTCATGTTTGCCAAAAACAAAATGTGGTGAAGGAGTTTGCGTGTCCCAATGATCCTAGGAGCTAAGTTGTTGGGGGCTGTCATGCCCCTGGTAGGGTCACCCATAACAAACAGGTTCTAGGGGAGGGACCAGACAAAGAGTGGCTCAAAAGACCCTAATGACAATTAATACAATTGGACTTCGTTTTCCCTCGCCCAGACGCGGGTCACCGGGGCCCCCCCTCTGGAGCCCGGCCCGGAGGCGGGGCATGATGGCAAGCGTCTGGTGGCCGGGCCTGCACCCATAGGGCCCGGTCGGGCAAAGCCCGAAAAGGTAACGTGGGTCCCCCCTCCCATGAGCTCACCACTTGTGGGAGGGGCCAAAGGGGTCGGGTGCAAAGAGAGCTGGGTGTCGGCCAGAGGCAGAGGCCTTGCCGGTCCGATCCTCGGCTACAGAAGCTAGTTGTCAGTACGTGGAATGTCACCTCTCTGGCGGGGAAAGAGCCTGAGCTGGTGCGTGAGGTAGAGAAATTCCGGCTAGATATAGTCGGACTCACCTCAACGCACGGCAAGGGCTCTGAAACCAGTCTTTCGAGAGGGGCTGGACTTCATTCCACTCTGGTGTTGCCGGCAATGAGAGGTGACGAGCAGGGGTGGCAATTCTTGTTGCCCCCCGGCTCCAAGCCTGCACGTTGGAGTTTAACCCAGTAAAAGAGAGGGTAGTTTTCTACGCCTTTGGGTGGGGGGACGGGTCCTTACTGGCAAAAACCCGGACATGGGAGGAGTTCGGAGAGGCCATGGAAAACAACTTCCGGATGGCTTTAAAGAGATTCTGGACCACCATGTGCCGTCTCCTGGGGGGGGAAGCAGTGCACAGTCAACACCGTGTATAGTGGGGACGATGTGCTGCTGAACTCGACTCGAGATGTTGTGGACCGGTGGAGGGAATACTTTGAAGACCTCCTCAATCCCACCGACACGCCTTCCAACATGGAAGCAGTGCCTGGGGACTCTGAGTCGGGTTCGTCTATCTCTGGGGCTGAGGTCGCCGAGGTGGTCAAAAAGCTCCTTGGTGGTAAGGCCCGGGGGGTGGATGAGATCCGCCCGGAGTTCCTTAAGGCCCTGGATGCTGTGGGCGTGTCTTGGTTGACACGACTGCAGCATAGCGTGGACGTCGGGGGCGGTGCCCCTGGACTGGCAGACCGGGTTGGTGGTCCCGCTTTTCAAGAAGGGGGACCGGAGGGTGTGTTCTAACTCTAATGGGATCACACTCCTCAGCCTTCCCGGTAAGGTCTATTCAGGGCTTCTGGAGAGGAGGATCTGCCGGATAGTCGAATCTCGGATTCAGGAGGAGCAGTGTGGTTTTCATCCTGGTCGTGGAACTGTGGACTAACTCTATACTCTCGGCAGGGTCCTAGAGGGTGCATGGGCGTTTGCCCAACCAGTCTACATGTGTTTTGTGGACTTGGAGAAGGCATTCGACTGTGTTCCTCGGGGAATTCTATAGGGAGTGCTCCGGGAATATGGGGTATCAGACCACCTAATCCAGGCGGTTCGTTCCCTGTATGACCGGTGTCAGAGTTTGGTTCGCATTGCCGGCAATAAGTTGGACCCGTTTCCAGTGAGGGTTGGACTCTGCTAGGGCTGCCCTTTGTCACCAATTCTGGTTACTACTTTCATGGACAGAATTTCTAGGCACAGCCAGGGCGTTGAGGGGTTTCAGTTTGGTGGCCGCAGGATTTGATCTCGGATTGGTGCAGCGTCTGCGGTGATGCGGACTCTGCACCGATCTGTCGTGGTGAAAAGAGAGCTGAGCCAAAAGGCAAAGCTCTTGATTCACCGGTCGATCTACGTTACTACCCTCACCGATGGTCATGAGCTTTGGGTAGTGACCGAAAGGACAAGATCGCGGGTACAAGAGGCCGAAATGAGTTTTCTCCGCAGGGTGGCTGGGCTCTCCCTTAGAGATAGGGTGAGAAGCACTGTCATCCGGGAGAGACTCGGAGTAGAACCGCTGCTCTTCCGCATTGAGAGAAGTCAGATGAGGTGGCTCGGGCATCTGGTTAGGATGCCTCCCGAACGCCTTCCTAGGGAGGTGTTCAGGGCACGTCCAACCGGTAGGAGGCCGCAGGGAAGACCCAGGACACGTTGGAGAGACTATGTCTCTCAGCTGCCCTGGGAACGCCTCGGCATCCGCTGGGAAGAGCTAGACGAAGTGGGCGGGGAGAGGGACCTCTGGGCTTCCCTGCTTAGGCTGCTGCCCCCGCGACCCGACCTCGGATAAGCGGAAGAAAATGGATGGATGTGGTAAACATGCCGTATTTCCACAAAGGAAATCCGGCAGCAAATTTACGACATAGCATATATGTTTCTTATTTTCGTTTGGTTGGTTAATTTACTAAAATATATTACAGGAAGTAATATTAGAAGGACAACATGATAAAAAAAAACACTCGTTGTACACCAATGAAGTAGAAATAGAAACAGAAAGGTCAAGTCATGAAACCGCGGAGTGCCTTATAAGACCGCATCACATGGCGCATGCGCAATTAGCTATTAGCAATAACAATCGCGCAATTTCTAACCAACGAAACCGCGGCATCACGAAGCAGCTGCTAACAAAGTAAGTTCACTGTCGCTGCGTTCCACGACAACACACACTAAATCTACGACTTGGTATGCGTTCGTGGACTCCGACGTCACATTGCAGCAACCATAATCGTGGGAAGAACAAGAAGAAACTCACGGTGCGAGCTCCGGTCAGTTCCAGGAAGTAGTCCTGCATGCTGCCCATGTCCTTGTGCGTGCTGATATCCACACACTCCAAATGTCCCGGCTTGAACTGGTACTTGGACAAAACATCCCTGGCCATGGTACAGTACGAGCACGTGGGCTTAATGAAGACAACCACTTTGTCGCCTTTGATTTTGGCCTGAACGAACTGCTGCGCCATCTTGGAGCTTGGCGGGAGGGGGCGTAGAGGGAGGCGGAGCAACGGTCTGGCGGTATGTTTTATTCATATCCTCATATTACTATCCTTATATTATCCCTTTCGAGCCCACCGAAGTTAACACGGGTCCACACACTTGTTCACAGTCGTGTGTAGGTAATGTTTGGTAGTTTTTTTTTTTAACTTACCCTTCAACGAGGGACGGAGCGGCATAGCACGTGTCAAGTTACAAACGTGCAGACAACTACTTCCGATTCGGGGCAAAATAGGCTTCAAAACAAAAGCATTGCGTAATTGATAGACGTTCAACCACAGGCCCTGTTGATGTCGTCGCATCATCATTGCATATCACAGCAGTCCCCCAGATGGTTGTACTGGGAGGGCATCACAGGAGTCTTCCTCTCCCCATGGGAGTCACAAGCTCGCTTTAGCGGGTCTCCAGATTAGTGTGAACATTTTCAGTTTTATCATTATGGGTCACCACAACAAGTCAAACATGTTTTGATTTGGCATGGATTTTACACCGGATGCCCATCCAGACACAAACCAAACCAGGCAAACATTTATCCAGGCTTGGCACCGGCACAGGTCACCGGACACCCTTCCCTCAGCAGGAATGGCAGCAGCACGTACCATGACAACACCCCAAAAAATGAAAGGACATGTGGTGATAATGGGATACAAAATGGATGGCTTGCTATTAAATGACATTTTTTTAGTAGGGAGTATTTTTACTTGGCCGCACGGTGGCTGACTGGGTAGCATGTTGGCATCACAGTCAGGAGGTTCAGGATTCGAATCTCCGTTGGGTCTCTCTGTGTGGAGTTTGCATGTTCTCCCCAAGCGTGTGTGGGTTTTCTCCGGGTACTCCGGTTTTCTTCCCACATTCCAAAAACATGCATATTAGGTTAATTGGCAACTCTAAATTGTCCATTAAAGTGTGAATGGTTGTATGTCTATGCCCTGCGATTGACTGGCGACCAGTCCAGGGTGTACCCCTCCTCCCGCCCAAAGTCATCTGGGATAGGCTCCAGAATACCCGTGACCCTAATGAGGATAAGCGGTACAGAAAATGGATGGATGTATTAATAAGTGGCATTTCTGATGGTGCAATCAAAATAAAGCCAACATTTTATGGGGCCATTTAGAAAACGGTGTAACAATTCCTTTTAGAAACGATTCAATGTGGTGGCCGATACGATTTAGGGACGATATTGGTTCATTTAGAATGATATAATCTGAAACGGCTGCACAGTGGCTGAGTGGGTAGCATGTTGGCCTCACAGTCAGGAGGTTCAGGGTTCGAATCTCCATTGGGCATCTCTGTGTGGAGTTTGCATGTTCTCCCCGTGCGTGTGTGGGTTTTCTCCGGTTACTCCGTTTTCCCCCCACATTCCAAAAGCATGCATGATATGTTAATTGGCGACTCTAAATTGTGAATGGTTGTATGTCTGCCCTGTGATTGTCTAGCAACCAGTCCAGGTCCGCCTCCGCCTCCCGCCCAATGTCAGCTGGGATAGGCTCCAGCATACCCGCGACCCTAATGAGGATAAGCGGTACAGAAAATGGATGGATGATCTGAAACGATTGAAATTCAACCAGTCAGACTGTGAAATAAACACCTGGGTACTGCTTTAACTAATTATGGATATAAACAGGTAAACAACAATTAATGGCAAATTCTTTCACATTTTATTTGAATAAAGTGCAACCAACACTTCAGGGTGAAGTAAATCAAATGTAAGATTGTGTCCGATAAAACAGCTTGAACAACTTGAACTTTAATTTGATGCGTCATTCACTTCTCTACCCCAAGTATTAAATAAGAGCATATTTCATAGCGGGAAATAATGCCTTTGGGTCCAATTGCTTTAACACTGCGTCAAGACAAAAGCTGTGATCGACACACAGACTTCAGGAAGTACAATCGTAGTACAAAATATACAGGGTAGGCCAAAAGTAGGGTTACAATTAACACTTATTTACATACATTATATTTACATATTAGACATTTTACATTGAATATTTACTCTCAAGTGCTCAAATAAATGTCCAATGTAAAATGTCTGTTTACTGTAAACCTACTTTTGCCCCACCGTGTTTAATAACATTTAAATGTCAGAGTAGCCATTTCTTGTTTTTTTATTATCAAAAAGTCCAAGTGTCCTAATTTTCATGTAAGCCTTGTGCAGCAGCACGCTGTGTTTGTTTACAGACCACATCGCAAATTTCATTATGACAGTAATTCCGGGCCAAAATCAACATATAGCTACCTAACAAACATTTATACCAGTGCAGACCTGCCAACAAGTACAAATTTACTGTACACAACATGTAATTTGACTCTTGAATATGCTTGTTGTATGTTTCACAGGTCTCCTTTTGTTTGCATTTCCTGGTTTCAGTTTTGAGTTGAGTGTGATGAATATCAGTTTATCAATAGTGTTTCAAATTGGGGGGCATGAAAACATTTCTGTCCCCTAGGGGGAGCATGACAGAAAATAAGTGAGAACCACTGATTTATATCAATGAAAATTCACTCCATACCCTTTGTGAAAGTTGCATTTTGAAAGGGTGTCCACACGAACTGTACTAACGTAGCGCGCACGCGTCACTAAAACAGGGATTGTACACAACAGTCGCCTTCACACGACATCTGTGCGCCTCAATAACTGTTACATTGGTATCATTTAACGTCTTTTAGCATTTAAAGTGCTAAAAAAACTAATCCATATAAAGCCTGCCTTGCTTAAATCCAGTGCTTTATTTAGTCTGTAATGGCAACTTTCTGAACACAGGTCTGTGTAGTTGGATCATCGCAATATAAACTGTTACAGTGGATGAATCGTTAGGCCTAGTATTAAAGAATTTCTATATAATTTTTCTGACTAGCACAAGCAAATTATGCGGATGCTGTCCCAGTACACAACTGTGAATTACATGGAACTTGAAGGCATCTTTTACATGTACTCTTTGTTCATAAATATGGTATTATGTAAAACATCTTTTTATACAGCAGAAGAAGAAACATTCACAAATAGCATGCATGTACTCAATAGAAGACAGAATTCATGAAGTTAAAGCCAAGTGGATTTTTATTGAAATGTTCTGCACATTTTCATATTAATTTCTTACGGATTCTCCTTTTGTTTTAAGTCATTGGCTGAATACTGGCAGGGTATTTCTATTTACTTTTCCTCCACTATCAAATTTAAGACTTTTGATTAACCCTGTGTTCCCCTTTCTATAACTAGAAGTCACGAGACATTTCAACTTCTGGCTCCATCTTTGGCTCGGTGGTGCAGAATGTAAAACACCCTCACTCCTGCATAGTTAGAGCTGGTACAATGGGACCCAGTAGAACATGAGCAATGACTAATATTGGAGGCCTGAATGAAACAAAACACTGAGCTTAAGTGGATCCTGGATAGTGATTGTTTCTCCTAAACAAGAGGAAATGTAATGTGAAGTGAAGAACTGGGAAATGGGCGTATCAGTATTTGTCCAGACTCGCATTTGTTCACTAGCTGTGCTACATCTCTGACCAGTCACTATTGGTGAAAACATACTGGTGCTTGTTTTAAGAACTGAGTGATTAAAATGAGATGTGCATTCTGGTGTAAGTCAGTCCAGTCACCAATCAGAAATTCTACTCCATGGACGTGTACCAGAGTAGAATTTAATTGCAGAGATTCTGACACAGGCTTTGTAAACAACTTTTCTCTTGTTAACATAAAGACTCAAATGTTTGTTGTCATTTCTCATAGAATGCATTCTGTGCATACTACCAGTAAGCATCAATAATGAAGAAAAAAACCAAAAAAAAATCTACTCTGAACTCTTTCAATGCTCGGCAGAACTCAAACTGATCAAATACATTTGACATCATAAGACAATTGTCTGTGGTGGATGACCTTGGTAAAGAACCACACACGACAGAAGAGGCGAGTCTGGGATGTCAAACATCTTAGTTACTCCAGCCAGGTTGATCTTGAGTGCTGTGGCTGGCCAAACACTATTGCAACTTCTGTTTTTTTCCTCATTTTCATTTTTCACATTTTTTTGCCCTCTCCACATTTTATGTTGTTTTTTTAATCTAGCACACCACATGGAGCACGGCCGTTCAGCCAGACACTCATACAATTTGTAACACACATCCCCTGCTTCACATCCCTTCTTTTCCACTTCTGAAGCGCACACACACACACACACACACACCATACAAACACAACCTGTTTACAGGCCGTTGTAGTTCCTTTGTATAGACTATGCGCCGTAAGGGTCAACTTACACCAACATTGAGTGTAAACACCTTAAGGCACCCATAATGCACCATGGACATTATACACTGTTAAAGCAGGGAACACTTTACCTCAAGTTTCCTCTGCCCTCAACACCTCACACAGCCATTAGAACTGTTTACAATCCATGCACGCATCGACTCACTAATTTCTTTGTCTCAGACCCTTGCAGGTGGTTCTCATGCTCGCCCAGCTTGTCATGTGACATCCAGCAGCACGAGAAGTCTGCAATGAGGGAATAGACATCTTTGCCAAATGAGATGACATCTGCATCTTATGTGCAAAATGGCTTCACAATGTCGAAACACATAAGGCCCATGGTAAATTGTTTTTTTTTGCATTGTTTAACAAAAGTTATAAATCATCTGCGAACTCTTCTTTTGCACTACGAGTCCCAAAATAAATAGATCTCCCTCTTATTTTTCTTAAATACAATAAGTTTCTCTGAAGCTCAAAAATACTTTGTTGGTTTCCTTCAAACATAGAAAGAGCCTCCTCATGCAGCCCCCCCACAGGACCTCCGAGCTAAAACGAAAAAAAATAAAGTGGGGGTGGAGGGGTTGTCAGAATATCTCAGGCCATAATGCAGTCGGTGGAATCAAAGCTTGGAAAAGGAAGGAATGAAAAGACAAAGACTGGAAGGAAAGCAAAGGATGGGAGAGCGAGGCAGCGATTTTGGGGGTGTTAATACATGAGTTGGGAACGCCCCCTCCCCCTCGACACGCCATTTGAAATACTGATCAGTGACGTTGTGCCATCTCAGCACCAGGTTTGGGTTCGTCGCTGGTCAAAATCTGCTATGAGCCGCTTGATGTGCGCCAGCTTGTTGTGCAGGTACTCGCAGCGTTGTTTGTCCCCGTGGTAGTTGGGGCTGTGCTGGAATCACAACACACACATAACACTGTCAGGCCACACCCACGGCTACGACGCACAAGAAAATACACCAATTCCGTTGCATAGTAATAGTGCAGCGTGATTCAGGCTTCCATTCGGGGTCAGGTGTTTTTTTTTTCTTTTTAGGTGGCAAGCCTTTTTGTACAAACATGTTAATTCACTTGCTCTCCCATCTGAATGTAAGTAATATTAAATACATTAATGTTCTATTTCAAAAATATCTTCACTGCATAATAACATCAATTACACAAAGTGATTGCTGCCGTCAGTGTGCGGGGGTTTCATAGGAAAAAAACGATCACTGGAATTACCTTTACTGAGAGGATGGAATATTTAGGGTGAGGTGTTTATTAATTCAGAAGTATGACATCTAAAGCAGTGGTTCCCAAATGTCGTGTACCCCTTCAGACATTTGACCTGAAGCCAAGTACCCCCTACTCCCGCACACTTAAAAAAAACATAACCCTTTATATCTTAATCAAAAAAGTGTATTTTGCATGGTCACATTTTGATAGTTTGACATATATAAATAGATAAGTAATCATCTTTTATTCCAGTCTGATTTTGGCATCATTCCGTTTGCATGGCTTGAATTTCAGCTTTGTCCACCCATGATGGCTATGGTTTAAGTCTGCATATTAATTTAATACCAAATTGAAGGGGAAAGCTTATCAAACATGATAAAGCAGTAGCTGATAAAGCCTCATTTATGGGGAATCCCCACTCACAATGACAGGTTTTCACCGCTGCACCGTGCACGGATTGGAACAACAGTATAAATGAAATCTTCAAGATTAACACTCTTAATGCACAAAATAATCAAACTTATTTGTTCATGTGATACACACGGAGCAATGAAAAACTTTATGCTCTGTCTGTTTTCTGCTCTGATGTCCCTGCGCCGTGAGGCGTTCAGGCGCACTCATAATTGAGTGGTAGGCGCTAATTGTTTTTCAATTTATTTGTATTTACCCCTATGACAACTGGCCTACCCCACTTTGGGAAAATGGTATATAACTATCAGAGTAGAGGCCAGTCTTTTGAGGAAATAGTGACTCAACTGTGAGTGTGATGCTTACTTGTTTCATCTTTTTGTACTCTTTCAAGACTTCTTCTTGCACCTTCTAGAAAACAAAATAAAGAAAACAAATTGAGTTCTCATGTGATCCCAATGTGTTGTGGGTATTATGGCCAGTTAAAAAAATAAGAATAAAAAGAGACCTGATGCTCTTTGGTGCCGGGTGTCAGCTTCCGGCACTGTGAATCCAGCTGTGCAAAGCGGCGAGTAATGTTCTCTACGCGTGCGTGGAGCAGACGGTACTCGTCATACTCTGCATTGAAGTCGTCCTTGTAGCTCTGTCGCTGGTCCACGGACACCAGCGGTGTGTACTTCCTAGAAATGAAAAAAACCAAAAGTGGTTTCACAGGTAAAATGATGGCGTCTGATGCAAAGTGTACATGTTTAAACTTAGTGAATGTATTGATTACAATGACGGGAGAGGGTGTTTTACATGTAAAGTGATTCTGAATTAACGGTGCAGTTTAATGCCTTGATGTGGAGGACAGTTCTGGTTGACATTAAAAACCAGAGTGGACAGATTAGAATCAGATGTGTTCTTACAATTTAAAATGCACAGTTTGAGAGTGGTTTGCTTTTGTTAGTGGCTGTGATGGTTGGAGGAGGAATGGAACCTCTCAGTGTGTCATTCACTGTCCTGATCTCCTTTCACTTTGTCCTAGCTTGTTTAGTACTTAGTGCCTACACCGCGCACTGAAATGGAGGAACATCTTGTAATCAAAAGTAATGTAGGGAACTTACATTTCATAGTCAGGCACCTCAGTTGTGGTTGAGAATACAGTAGATTGGCCCGGCTTCTCTTTTTCTGGGCAGTCTGAGAGTACAGAGCAAATTGTTAGGTTAAAATAGGTTTTTAGCTTTCATGAATATTCATTATCGCCCCACATCTGGTTTCTGTGGAAGCAACCACATATAAATATATATTTAAACAAATTAACTTACCTTAATGAATTGCATTATAATTGAGTGATCACCCTATGCTAATGAAGTAGAATAAAAACATTAGAAATTGTTGATAAAGCCTCACAGTGGAATGTTTTTTTTTTTTTTTTGTGGAATGTTTTTAGGGAAGTCTGTACATTTAGACTTGGGGTATTTTTTAAGTCATTATACAAAAACCACATACACTTCTTTTAGTCATACCTGAAACTATGGCCCGCAACCATTCCTGAATCAATAACAACAGTTGTTCCATGAAATTGTATTAATTTATTCCAATAGTCAATTTTCATGAAAAAGCTCTTGGCTGCACTGCTATGTGTGTTAGATTATTTTGTCCAATCAGAGTTCAGCTTCTATGTGTTGCCAAATCACTGTAATCTACCCATGGCCTTCAGGATCAGGAGTGCTAGCCCATGTCACACACAGCATGAATGGGAATGATTTTATTTTATTTTTTTTAAAGACAATCAGACTTTTGAGTGAGACTGAGATTTGTCTCTCAGGGCCAGCTAACCGTCCCACAGTCACATCAGCACTTTTCCATCCTCTGATTGGTTGAGAGCAAAACTGTTTAACAATCGAATTCACGGCCACTGAGGAGGAGGAATTAGACATCTCTGAGTACATGTATTTTATTTAAACGATATTTTTGTTACGTTTAGATAAATGGTGACTGAACTACTTCAGATGATGTTGTAGTGTAGATGTTTGAAGTTGTCTCAACCTTTAATCACCAAGCCGTTCTGTTTACATTTGTCACATTTGGCAGAGCAGCAACATTACAGTGGTGTACTGCCGGTCATCGGTATAAATTAGTCACAAACTTGAAGTTGCTAGTTGTAATGTAAGTCATGCATATTGGTTACTATGTATTCAGAGCTAAGGGTACTTATTATCATGGCAATCTAACGGCGACCGCGTCCATCTTACTTAATGTGTGTACTACTCTACATGTGTGACCATGGTGTGAAACACCACAATGGCAAATATTTACTATCATTGGTTTTTTTTTTTTATATTGGCTCTCGCAGTGTCTGGCGAAAAAAAATATCTGGCTGGCCCACTGAAGGCCCAGAAATCAATTGCACGGCCCGCCTCTGCAACACAGGTAGAGTATACCTGGATGTAATTCAAGCAATACATCACAACATTATAATCTATAATAACATCCTTTCCAATGTTTACTTTTTCCTTAATCACATAGATAAACTGTTGCTAAACAAAGCCTACAACAAGAGAAGCTTCATATTAATTCAGGTACAATTCATCATACTGTATTTGCTGCATCGTAAGTATACACATTTACCCTGAAAAATTGTATGAATCTATCTAAAAAGTATTAGGAATAAACAATAGATTATGTCAAGAAGTTGTGGGATGTCTTGTACATACCAGTGTGTGTGCAGAATGGTTTTGACATGCGGTTCAGCCTTCGCCTGAAGTTTCACTGAATTATTACTATTTTTTTAACAACATGTAAACATGTATTCTGCATCCTGATTAGCTCAGGGAGAACCCATGTTGTGTCTGTGTCCCGATTGGCTACGGTACTGAAGACCATTATTAACTCTTGTCCGCGCCTTCCTGTGCAGTACAGAATGCGTTCGATTTGCCAAATTTACATAACTGTTCTGTCTGGTAGTGTGGCTGAAGTGCTGTATGTTTTATCTCCGACAACAACCACAATTTCAACAAAACGTTCTGCACCGATAAAGGCACCTGCGACCACACCCAAAAGACAGAAGAGGACGCTAACCATCGCACAAAAAGTTGGACTTATGGACATGCCGAAGGAAAGTAGAAGTCACGCAGCTGTAGGGCTCCATTACGTGCATCGTTAGGGGTGGAAACATTGATTGTCAATATTACTGCTCAGTTGTGGATCCTGCCGCTGCATAGCAACATTTAATAATATAAAAGACTTTTACCTGCACTTGGGTTCTCTGTCTCTTTCCCCATCCCCAGGGTGGAGCCACCAAGCCAAGCCAAAACGTGACACTTATTTTTTTAAATCTACTAAAGTTTGAACTTAGAAGAGAGTGTTTAAACAAAAGATAAATGTGAAAAAACGTTAATGTTCATCTGAGAAAAGTGTATAAAGTGTATGGTGAGGGGTTTTGTTGCCTTAAAACATATTAATTGATAAATAAAAAAGTTAAGTGGTGAACCCCGCCTCCCGCGACCCTAACGAGGATAAGCGGTACAAAAATGGACGGATGGAAAGTTGGCTACAACCTATACCCTGCAATAAACGAGAGAACATTTTACATCCTTGTCAAACCTGTTATGGTGTGCCTTTTATAATAAGTTTTCATACGCACGGTAAGTTACATTAAGATACACCGAGCCACTAATCTCTGGTAATATGAGGAAATTTTAACTCAAGTTCAAAAGTTAATAATTATTAAATGTACTGTACAGTACTGAATGTAAGAAGAATGAAAAACAGCATGAAGGCTGGCTCACTGAAGAGAACATTAAGACGCACCTTGATACGTGTCAGGATTCTTGTCATGCACTCTTTTATCATCCTCAACATTGTGCCTCTTTTTAGGTTTCTCCACAGTCTGTTCAGCTACGCTTGGAGAACTGTTGCTGCCCCTTTCTGTCCATTTCCCTTTGTCTTGTTGGCGATCCTTGTCTTTGTGCTTTTTGGACTTCTTCTTGAACTTCTTGTTGTCACTGCTGGACAAGGGAGGGCTGCTGATCACAGTAGAAGTAACAGTAAGTGAGGTACAGGGAGGAGGGCTTGGGGAGACAGCTGGTCGGGTGACTGTGATGGGAGTCTGGTAACGCTCTGGAAGGGTTCTATCAGAAGACAAAGAGCTGGGGGATGGGTCCCTGCAGGAGGAACTCTGGTCCACGGGCAGGTCCTGGGTGCCGCAGCCCTCAGGGGTGCTGGGGGAGTTGGAGCTGGAGGCTGGACTGGGCTGCTGGTGAGAGGGTGCTGGAGGGTGAGATGAAATTGGGAGATGGCTGGGAGGGCCCAAGATGATGTTGGAGGGAAGGGACGAGCATTTAGTGCTGGGACGTTCCTCATCTTCACGGCGGTCTGAGGCGGATGCGGCTAAAGATGCAGCTGGTCCTCGATTGCTGAGGTGGGAGATGCGGGCTTTTTTTGGCACCAAAGGATCTATGAAATCAAAATCTGGCTGGCGCTTCTGCGAGAAGAAAACAAATTTAAGATTTACATAGCATCCAGAGTTTGTGTCTGTCTCTTTATATGCAAAAGTACCAGAGGGGATGAAGGTACACCGTCTTTGGGCGAGCTGTTTGTGGAGACCGCCTCTGCGGGAAGACCTAGTTTGCTGTTGAAGAAAGGAAAACAACAGGAATTATGTGCTACGCAGGTCACATGGCAATGTTTTACTATCGTGCCACTAGTCCTTAAACTAGTTGTCAAAGTGTGGCTCCACTATAAACTAAGAATGCTTCAAGACATGAACAAAAGTTCATGTAGGTAAATTACCGAGCCAGGACCCGCTCCACCTGGGTCTTGTCATCTTCAGAGTAACCAGGCCAGTCTCTCTGGACGTCACGGTAAACAAAGTCTTTCAGTGAAAATGTGTTGTCTTTGGGGTTAAGGTTTGCCACCTGTTTTGAACAGACAAAAACAGTTTCAATTTCTGCTATGACTGCACAAGAAGTGTGCAAAATGTTAAACTGCAGATGGTCCCGAGGTGGTCAACCATCTGTGCATGCAAATAGTGTTCAACGATTAACCGTGGCAAAAGCCAAAGAAATCTATTCTGAAATCTATCTACTGCTGACGCTTTAATATACCTGTTGCAGTGTGGTCCCCAAGGAGTTGCGGTCCTTCTGGTTGATTCCATCCCTCTGCAAACGGGCAAGTAATTCCAGTTTCTTGTAGGACCTCAGTGCCAAAAGGTGAACAATACGGTTCCGGAATGGCCGCTGGGATACAGGGTTGTTGGAAAGGCACTTGCGGATAGTGTTGGCTGGGTTGATGGGTGTGGATCGCTTGCGCTCTGGGACAACCTCAGGAGCAGACAGCGCCGGCTTACGGACATAGACTTGCTTTCCTAGAGACAAAGCCAGTTTCATGTTAACCACCTAGTGTGACGTTAGCAAGATTAAAAAGACAATACTTGAGGTTAGATGATGGTGGCTTCTGTCAGCAGTTTGCCTTTTTATGCAAACTGTTTTTTTTTCTAGAATTTGAAACAATGAAGTCAAATCTGCTTTAACTCCAAACACTCCATATTTGTGACTGGAATAAAAAGATCGAGGTGATGTTACTGAGCCATGTGCTAAGTCAGTAAGTGACAAGAAACATTACCAACAGTTGATGTTTACAAAATAGGAAGAAGGGTTATGAAATATTGTGTACATCCAAGGCCATATTACTTCATTCCTTAAAGAGTACATTTTCTGTCTGTTGACTCTTAATACTATGTTTGTTAATATCACCTTATACTTATACACTGAGGGAAAAAACAATTTGAACCCCAGCTGATTTTGTATGTTTGCCCACTAACAAAGAAATGATCAGTCTATAATTTCAATGGTAGGTTTATTTGAACACTGAGACAGAAATGACAAAAAAAATCCAGAAAAATGTGTTTCAAAAAGAGTAATAAATTAGTTTGCATTTCCATGATTGAAATAAGTAGTTGATCCTCTATCCGTCAGCAAGATTTCTAGCTCCCAGGTGGATCTTATACAGGTAACGAGCTGACATTGGCAGCCCTCTCAGATCGTTACCTGTATAAAAGAGACCTGTCTACAGAAGCAATCAAACAATCAATCCAGATGCCATACTCTACACCATGGCCAAGACCAAAGAGCTTTCCAAGGATGTCAGGGACAAGATTGTGGACCTACACAAGGCTGGAATGGGCTACAAGACCATCGCCAAGCAGCTGGGTGTGAAGGTGACAACAGTTGGTGCAATTATTCGCAAATGGAAAAAACATAAATTAACTGCCAATCTCCCTCGGTCTGGAGCTCCATGCAAGATCTCACCTCGTGGCGTTTCAATGATAATGAGAACGGTGAGGAATCAGCCCAGAACCAGGAGGAACTTGTCAATGATCTCAAGGCAGCTGGGACCATAGTCACCACAAAAACAGTTGGTAACACTACGCCATGAGGTCCCCCTGCTCAAGAAAGTCCATCTACAGGCCCGTTTGAAGTTTGCCACTGAACACCTGACTGATTCAGAGGAAGACTGGGTGAAAGTGTTGTGGTCAGATGAGACCAAAATTGAGTTTTTTGGCATCAACTCAACTCGCCGTGTTTGGAGGAGGATTAATGCTGCCTACGACTCCAAAAACACCTTCCCCACCATCAAATATGGAGGTGGAAACATTATGCTTTGGGGGTGTTTTTCTGCCAAGGGGACTGGACAATTGCATCGCATCAAAGGGAGGATGGATGGGGCAATGTACCGTCAAGTGTTGGGTATTTCAGCATGACAATGATCCAAAACACATGTCCATGGCAACAAAAGATTGGCTCAAGAAGAAGTATATTAATGTCATGGAGTGGCCTAGTCAGTCTCCAGACCTTAATCCCATAGAAAATCTGTGGAGGGATCTGAAGGTTCGAGTTGCCAAACATCAGCCACGAACCATTGATGACTTGGAAAAGATCTGCAAAGAGGAGTTGGCCAAAATCCCCCGTGAGATGTGTGCAAACCTTGTGGCCAACTACAAGAAACGGCTGACCTCTGTGATTGCCAACAAAGGTTTTGCCACCAAGTACTAAAGCATGTTTTTCAAAGGGATCAAATACTTATTTCCTTCATGGAAATGCAAATTAATTTATAACTCTTTTTCAAACGCATTTGTCTGGATTTTTTTTGGTCATTGTCTGTCAGTGTTCAAATAAACCTACCATTGAAATTATAGACTGATCAATTCTTTGTTAGTGGGCAAATTTTACAAAATCAGTTGGGGTTGAAATAGTTTTTTCCCCTCACTGTACTAAGAACTTTTCATCCTAGTGAGAACATTGTCTGTACTACAACAACGTTTTGTTACAATTGTTATACACCACTCATCACTATTATTATTTATTATGAGTATCATTCATCAGGATGGCAATATAATTTATTTACCATGACAAGGATTACTATTTAACACACTGTCACACTACCTTATTTATGCATTCAAACTTAGTAACTGCAGGAAGTCTACAAATGTATTTAAATAGGGGAGAGCCTACGGGGGTAGGATTTAATAGGCTTTGCTTCTTCCTCCTCATTTTGGACATGTGGAACTGTCAAGTGTATAAAGTGATGTATTCCAATGTTATTTACATGCATGTTCAAATAAAACTCAACCGTTACGTTTTGTTAAATCAACAAAATGACCGAATGAAACCCATTACGTTCCAAGATAGTCAATTACCACATACTGTTGTAATGGGGGAAAAACAAACAAATGAAAAATATAAGCTTCGGTTTATCTTAAGATATATTCAGAAAGTAAAACATAAGATGTTAACGGATTCTCTTTGTTAACTAGATGCTTACTCTGCACCCCTGGCTGCTAACAAGAAAGTTTAGAAGCTGTTTTCTCTGTGGTTCCGCTCATTTCCCAGTTTCAACATACTTTATGCAAACCTATCCCTAGGGCCCTGACAAACAAGCCAGAGAAGTTTTCAAGCTTGTGGAACCGATTTTATGGGCCAGGCTTACAGGTTTTACCATGAAGTGGGTGTAAATAATGAGCTTTATCATTACCACATGTGTGATCAACTTTGTTATAATCTATAGGCATTTTCTCTGTTCAAAAATCCTTTGGTTTAACACATTACAGTAAAGACGGCACAGAAATGATCTACCCTATTTGAAGAATTATGCTCAGGTCATGGTTTTCTATTCAACACTTTTTGTGGTACACTAAAACATCACATGACTTTTTTTTTTTTAAATGTCAAAACGCCCTGCTTTACTTAAATTCCTTGTTGATTATTGGTCTTGTTTTTTATGTAATGCTGTCAAGCAAATACACTCATCTTAATGATGATGAGTTCTGCCTTACCTTGGACACCAATTGTCTAAAATTGACACAAAGATAAAATTACTTCAGCTACATAATATAATGCTGCAATTATTTGATAGCGTGAAGTTAAATTTGAACCGCAAAGTATTGACAACTGTATTTATAAAATTGCAAAGTGGTGCGAGCCGACTGTATATGAAAAAAGCAGATGCTAAAATAAAAGGTATAAAACTAGAAAGGGAAACACGCACTTAGTCTATACAAATGACTGTAAGCAATTGGTTTTGTTGTCCTATCTATAGTGAGTGCAACAAGCAAAATACTTTGATCAAAAGGTTTTTATTATTCCCAAATGAAGTAAAAAGAAAACTTTTCTAGACACGCTTACGGAGTGGGAGGGTACCAAAATGGGAATTCGTGATGGCTTTTAAGTGACAAGTGCTGAAAACAAGAAGCATGTGAAGTGTGTCAATGAAACACAAATGGCTGCATCTACCTTGGGTCAGTCAAACTGGTAATCTGGAAAAGACTAAAATGGCAGAATGGCTTAGTCAGTAGCCATAATGGCTTCAAATGGAGTCAGTCAGGTCAGCTTTAACCTATTCAGTCCCTGAAAAGGGGCGGCACCGAGAGGACAGCAGATGTTTGGCCTATCTAAAATCCATCTATGGGAGCTCCAAGGGCCTAATGTTTTTTTAGAGAGTGCGATCAAGTGTTAAGTATAGCCTTGCCTCTATACCGGCCCCCGGGTTTGATGACTTTGGTCCCACGTTCACGCGTGTCCTCCACAGCCTGGGTCATACGTTCCCGGGTCACCTGGTAGGAGTCATTAGTGGCGCATATTGTGACCTTGTCCTGTACTGTCGCCAACAAAGCCAGGTGAGAGGCCCCTGAGCTGGAGACAATGAGGCGTGTGAGGTAAAGCTGGACACCGAGATCACAAAAAGTTGATTCAACCATTACCTTGAAACATACTGACGGATGCACTCAAAGCTTCCCTGAGGGTTGTCTTTGCCAACATTAGACAGGTAGAAATCAAAATTGTGGGAGGCGTCTGAGGAGGAGTCTGTTTTGGGTATTTTAATTCGCTGAAAGAAAAAGAAAAGTCACGAGCAATGATAAATTATTTGAGAAAATCCAATTCAGAATTGCATTTAAAAATATATGTATAATAATTAAAAAAAATTAATAGCTTTGTTGACAAAATATATGGAAGGGCTTGTTCTTGCAGGCTAATTTATTAGTCAGCTCCTTAAGAAATTAGGGGCACATCCATGCAGTAAAATGTACTGGTATCAGGTTTTTTTCCCTATAATGAAAACCAATTTTTAAAATAAGCTGCATTTAGCCTTGTGGGCTCCTGTTTTTTCTGGCGCGCAAATGACCTCCTCAAACCGCCTCTAAAGCATGTAAACAACCATGTTTGGCTAGTAGTAAGATTTCTCGCTGTGTACCTGGCTAACGTTATGTCTGTGGTGTCGCCTTTGAATATTAAACTTTTTCTAATGACGGCAACTTGTTATGGGAGGCAGAACCAAGACTTCTTCCTTCAATACTTTAAATTCCCAAGGCGAAAGCCATCAATCAAAAAATCCTGGTCTGTATCGCACTGAATAACAATCCCTTTTTGATTGTGCAAGACGCCGGCTGGATTCACCAAACTTGTTCCTCGAGTTCCTTGAGCCATACTTTGCCATGCCCAATCACATGTATTTCTCAAATGTTTTATAATGTTGTTTACAGCCTTGCCATAAGTTCCACAACAGATATGTGTTAATTGGGAGATATGTGGGGAGATATGTGATGTGTGACAAATATCGGTATCGGTTGATATTGAAATCGGAAATTGAGAGTTGGACAATATCAGCGTATCTGAGATAGGCAAAAAGGCCAATATTGGACATCCCTACTATCATCACATTGTGATCCGTCCAACAGATTATGGATGGTAGCAGTTAGAGATATCCCAAGCCGATTTTCAGGATCAGGTTGGGGTGCCGATCCGCTGTATTTTGAAAATCGAGAAAGATCGGCTCCCGCGCAAGATTTGCCCAATCCGGTTGTCGTAACTCTTGGCCACACTCCAACATGATAGGTGTGGTAAATGCGCCTCAAAGCTGGTTGCCATATTTTACAATTTTATCTTTTATTGGATGGACTTTTATTTTTACTACGGAAATAAGCCAAACAATATTGTTGGTCATGCTGTGTAGTAAAAAAAAAAAAAGAGTAAATTCAGCGATAGTTTGGTTACATTTTTTTAATGCTTTGAAGAGCTATTTTAATAACCATATTCAAGTCCACAAATGTATGTTTGTAAAGTAAGTTTATTACAAAAAAAATCGTGATTGGATCGGCAACACTATAAAAGAAAAAAACGGAAGCAGAAAATGTAGATCGGGACATCCCTAGTGGCAGTTATTAATAACTGGCGAGGAAACGATGGCATTGATTCTATGCCACTGTTCTGCGCACGTGAGCGCAAATGCACCATGTTCAAATGTACCATGCTCAAGAAAACTTTTTGTTAGGTCTAAGGAGTGTACCCGTTCTTAAGCACAGTATGCCACACACACACAGTAGCTGAATATGGTACAGACTTAAGTGTCAGTCATTAATCTGACAACTTTAAGCCCTGTAGACGCATGTTCGGCTCAGCCAATACACTTGTAAACAAGTTTGATTTAAACCCAAATGTATTCACAACATTGACTGATTTGTTTCAATTTACTTGTGGGCTAAGGATTCTTGTCTCTCTTCATCAAAACTTTTAAGGGATGCAACTGAATTATTTCCTTTCTAAATCAAAATCAATTAAATCCTTCTGTTCATTTGCTCATCTTCACGTATTTGATTAAATTTCAGTAAGACAGGACAAGGATATAAAAGATACTTCAGCAATATCCCATAGTTTTTGGCCTTCCCTACCCCAGCCTTCTCATAAGACCACATGTTGTATAATTACTCCATAAATACGTACGACTTTGGCTATTTTTACTTACTCACTCCTAATAGCATAGATTAGTGCTAAAAGAGAAACCGTTACGTAGGTGATTAGGTTGAATAAGCAAGAGAATTATTAAACAAGTGCCATTTTTGATTCTGCAAAGCATTTAAAAAATAATTATTGTGAACAGTCAATAATATAAAGAGCCATCACCTGAGTTTCTCATGAAAATGAGGAGGAAAAAATTCTTACCCCTTGGAGTCCATTGAATTGTATTGTTGGCTGCAAAGAGGGTGCATTCTGCAAATGAAGGGAAACCACAGTTAGAATACTATGCAAATGTATAAGATTACTGGGAGAGTCACGTTAGTCATGGGCTAGTGTCGCAAACCCAAACTCTACTGCTAAAAACTTGCAAAACATGCCGCACTATTTGACTAACACTGACGAACATCTTCACGCAGCAGAGCCTTAGTGGCCCTTTGCACCAAGAAGACCTTGTGGACTGGACAACCAACCACGATTAAAAATATTCTGCAGTTAAAAGTTAAAACAAGAAAAAAAAAGCCTTATGTTTATTGTTTTACATAAAGCTACCATATATCATTACAGTATGCATTTGAACTTGAGCTTTCATAAAGGCTATTTTTGAAAAGATTGTTGTTTTGTGTTGCCCTGCATGTGTAATTGAACTGGCGGTGACTACCACAAGATATGCGGAAGCTTCACTGCTGTATTATGCATAAGGTTAGGGCAAAGAAGCCTTGAACTTCCAGCTGCCTCACAGCTGGATACTTCTAAAACCGTTACGTCAACATATTTTGAGTGGAATCTGCATTTTATTATACAACAGCATTTCCCCATGACTTGCCAACTCATAAATGGAGATAAGCAAAAGATAAAACGTACCCCTTAAATAGAACAAACCGTGTTATGGTTGTTTAAACCTGGCTACTCCCAAACGACTAACTGATTGGACTCCCTCCCCCACCAGTTCGCATACACACACACGCGCGCAGTTCTGATCACATTTCAGATCACCACAGAAAGACAAAGATAGCCAGCCTCCGTAGCGCGATGACTGGTTCAGACAGGGGGGTGAGAAACAAAAAGCAGGCAGTTTTGGCTGCTCAGTCAGCAAGAGATGGCTAGCTGTTCCAATGCGGCGTGCACACCAACATCACCACGTCCAATTAGGCTGTAGCAGAACCAGCCACAAAAGAATTTCTTCAACTTAGTATCGGTACTGCCACGAGTGTTACGTAACAGCATTGTTGTCGGCAAAGTTGAAGTCAGGTAACTTGACTTCGGGCCTTCTTACTCTCTTGTCTCACAAGATTAGTTTACCTGTGTCACACCTCTATGGGGGTACAAGATTACCCAGTTATATACACACACACACACACACATCTAGACAGTTATGCTGTGCCTTTTTGCACACTGAGTTTTAAATGCTTCACTCCTGGTGGAGTTGCCAAAATCCTGGATGATACAAATCCCACGGACTTCTCCTGAAAAGAGGTAGAATTTCAATAATTTAGCAAACACTGCAAAATGAAGCAGTCCTATGTAAGTAAGCTCTGGGGGCTCTTGCTCATACAGCTTCAAAAAATAGCCACACCATTTGAAATAAGGTTAGGCGAGCTGGAATAAGCAGTCTCCATGCTGAAAAAAAAAAAAAAAAAGTAAGACCAGTAACACTTGTAATGGCATACACATATGAGCATATTCCTACCTCATAATAAACCTGTTCAGCTCAGAGCAAAGAATATTTTAACATAGGTAAACACTGTCAGTGTTATTTTCGACCCAAGTTTGTATTAACAGAACCTGGCGGCGAGTACCCCCCTGTTAATGACACTGCAACTTCCCTCAGTTGCTACGTGGGGGTGGGGGGTAAGGGAAAGAAAACAAAATTGGAACTTGTCCGGCCAAAGCCTCCCCGTAGCACAATGCTAACGGCGGCTGTCAACAAGAGTTTCTCTCGCTTGAAATAAGTTTGTCAGCTCGTCGAACCGGTCCCATGACAAAGTATAAAGCCTGCTTTATCTTTCCGTGCTGACGAATCGAACGACAGGCGAGTAAAACGGTAGAAATGGGTTCTCCCCGCTGCCAACCGCTCAGCTAACTGAGTAGCGTTAGCATCCGGGCTCCCCGGCTAAGTGTCACGTCAACCCGGCGGTGAGTTTAGTCTGATTTTTTTTTTTTTGTTAAGTAAAAAAAACAAAAAAAAAGAGCCGACTCACCGTGCTGTTTTGGTACCTCTCGATCGCTCTCAGTGCCGTCTCGGTCAATTTGACGTGCAAAACGGTGACTCTGTCTGCGCTCTGTTGGCCACAGTGTAATCCGTACCTCCCATCCTCGGAGAGCGCCGCCATGTTTAGCAGCCCTCCACCATCGTCCCTCTGAGCCAGGAGCATTTAGCAGGCCTGCTCCCCTCTCAGCCCTCAGCGGCCCGGGGAGGGACTACAGCTGCTCCTGACAGGCCCGGCTCCTCTCGATTGGTTCCTGACGTGCTAGCTTGTTACTTTTTCACTTTTCAGCCTGCGGCTACAGAGGCTGCATTTAAACACTGCCGAGTGATGTTATTCATGAGTGAGCCTTTTCAGCAATTTGAAACACTTTTTAGTTGATTTAAAAAAAAACCAAGACTTCAAGTTTAAATAATCATTCCCAAATAGAGCTTTTGGTAAACCTGTCTGTGCCTGCAGGGTTTTGCTGACATGGCAGAACTAAGTCTAGCCTGCTGGGGCTGCTTAGGGATGCCTTTGCTCACCATAGGCCTCACTCGTAACACTTTTAGATGGTTTATCAAGCTTTCTAAATGAATCATCTCACATGTAAGCTGCTATAGCAGGAGGGATCAGAACTTGATCTGAGTGTTTCTCCCCTACAGCCAGGTCAAGCACTTCTGCATTCGATTGTCACATTGGTGCACCAGCTTAATTGCGCAAGCAGATGATGATGATAAGATGATGCGATATGATGATGTGCTTTTCTTTAGTGACATACATCCCAATGTGAGGTAAGCATTAGAGGTGGGCCATACTACAAATATTGCATGTATGTTAAGTTTCTTCTACGTCGGCCGGCTCTCGACTGGTTACCCTGCTGTGACAAGCAGCGAGCCAAGACATTTTGTTAGGTAAACCTTTCAAAAATGTATTCAAAAAATTGCATTTATGTATTTATCCCGCTCTTAGCGTGTAAACTGCACCACGGGAGCCTTTCTTATGCGCTCGTCAGCTGCAAACAGTCCCCTTAATGAAAATATATTAAAATGCAGCTTCAATTTGAGGCAGTGCGACAGATAAAGGTGTTTTAGAATAGTCAACTATTTGACGATTTGATTCAGAGGAGTCCGATTGGACTATCAATCTTGCTGTAGAATCATAAATTGACATTTGATCAAGATTGTAGCATTCTGACTATAAAGGGGGTGGCCATGGCTGCATAGATTTTTACAAAGAATGTCTTTGTTTATGTTATGAATAGCCCGTTTGAATACAAAAATGTTAAATGTCTGTGTTTAACAGAAGACCTATACTACGCATGAATAGAATTGCCCACTTTTCAGTGGCACAATCCAACTGAGCTGAGGTGTGCATTAGCTTTGAAAACTCTGAAGACCGTCAACATCGATGGACTTATTGCCTAATAATGGCTATTAAAAAAATCATCCAAAGGGTGAAAGTATTTTGAAAAGGTTAACGATGACTCCAGAAAGTGAAGTGCAACTTGAGTCAGCAGCTTCCTACCATATCATTTAAAACAGTTAAAGGCTGTTACGCCAACTTCATTTTAAAACCTGAGAGTGCATTTCAATGGTGAGAAGTGAAACAAGAAGTTCAAGCGAGTTCATTTGCCCGGATTAAACACTCAACAGCTAAGTTTAAAAATAATAGAAGGACCATTTCTTGTGTAGACCATCCCTCTGCCTGGGCTAGTCAATCAAATTGGGTATTAAACAGTACAGTCTTACTGTACGCTGTAGTCCTCATTGTGGCCGGAATTCCCCCACACAACACAACTTGAGCTTTCGCTTTATGCCTTTCTTTTTTCCAGTAGATACAGTATCTAGCTTTCTAGTTGTGTGTCGGACGGACGGCACCTTAAGTCCACACCGGATGTCCTTCCCCTCCTGCTCAAATTTGACCCAGTTGCCCATAAACATCGCTTGTGGTTGCTTAGTATGCAAATAGCACAGACGCGAGATGCGTTCACGGACATAGAGTCATTACACAATTTTTTGGGTGAAGTGGGTTGCGAACCACCAGTTCGTATGTTTGTTACCAACACAACAAAAAACACAAAGATATTTGTGGAAAAAAACATCAAAGATCTGCTACTGATTCTACACTGGTATTGATAATATATGGATCGATCTGCCGCAGTAAGCACAATGGAAACCAGCCTCCCACCCTGTGAGTTGCATCTTCACTATCTTCAAGTAGCAGCCCCCCTTTGCTAGCGATTAGACCAGCATGTTTGGTGTGGCAGAGCCTCAAGCTGGGTGTGGAAAGACCTCTGTGAATCCAACAGATTAACATGGATCTTCACCCCACCCATTCCATGACAAGTCATGCACTTTTTTTTCCCATCGCTTGAGGGAAGTGACTTACATTTATTTCCTGAAGACCTACCCCTACTTTAGCATAATCCTATTCACTCTGATATGTGAGGATTTGCATTAGGCTACAGGGATTCACGTTCTGTTCCTAAAGACCGTGCGGTTGAGTTAACAAATGTGAGATGTTAGTAAATTATAAATGTTGGGTGATGTGCAGCACTACCTATGTTTGCAGCATAGCCTGAGAGCACCGCATGTCCTGTTTTGTTCTTGTTTTTCCAATGCCAGATTGGAAAACTAGAGATGTTTAATACCAAGGGTCCTCCGGTTTGTCTGACAGGCTGCTTGCTGTGCAAACAGTTATATAAGTCTCACTGATTTTAGAGCTTTTGTATTTAAAGGAGGCCCAGGGTGTCACCTGATGGAAGCTTAGCAGCAGATGTTAAAATGACACACTCTTTGTTTAAGGTGAGGAATTAAGCACAGGAAGGGTCTGGGCACATCAATTGTAAACCTATTGTTTGACTGTACTATGTGTCCAGTGCAGCCCACTGCTTGGTTTTTATTGGCCCACTGCACATTGTAGAAATACAATTCTAAATGTTGATATTAATTCATTCATTCATTTTCTATACCGCTTATCCTCATTAGGGTCACGGGGATGCTGGAGCCTATCCCAGCAGACTTTGGGCGAGAGGCGAGGTACACCCTGGACTGGTCGCCAGTCAATCGCAGGGCACATATAGACAAACAACCAGTCACACTCATACCGATGGACAATTTAGAGTCACCAATTAACCTAACATGCATGTCTTTGGAATGTGGAAGGAAACCGGAGTACCCGGAGAAAACCCACGCACGCACGGGGAGAACATGCAAACTCCACACAGAGATGCCCAACGGAGATTTGAACCCAGGTCTTCCAGATCTCCTGACTGTGTGGCCAATGTGCTAACCACTCAGCCACTGTGCGGCCCGTTGATATTAATAAGTAATAAAAAAAAACAAAAACATTTTTCTAACCTTTTTATTAAAAAAAAGGATACATACAAATGTCAGAATGGCACCTCCACATCAATTGAATTTTAGTATGTGGCCCTTCTTGAAAATATTTTGGACACCCCTGTACTACGTAGTGCCATATATCATAATTAATAATGCAGAGTACCGTATTTTCCACACATTACACTTTTGTTCAATGAACACGAATTAACAGATTTATAGCTAACCAGTTTTTTTTAATTTATGAGTGTCATATTTTATCTAATAGCCAAAAGTTACTTAAATAAATACTGTACATGAATCATTTTACATTTATATATTAAAAATTCCCAGTGTTGACTGAAAATATGAGAAACACCTCTCAGTATGTTATTGTACAGTTCCAGTTGCAAGCATATTGTTAAATAAAAAAGATGTCTTTTCGTCAGTCTCTCTAATTAAAAGTTACTCTTTTTGCCAGGTGGTGGTCAACAAAAAGATTTCTAGGGCCTTATCTACGATGACACTGACAGCCTGCTGTGACCTTTAAGCAACGTTCTTAGGAGAGCCGTGAGACTGAACCAGTTGGGCAGGTAAACAATGACTTAGTAAGCAGTAAGGAAGGAATAATTCTGCAAGACTGTGGTGTTTATTCAGGCTAAAATGTAACACTGTATATATTTTGGTCTGACCTCTCACTTTCTCTCATTGGCCACATTTTCAACAGCTAGTGCTTTAAATATCTGCATAGAAATAAATGTCTCTAGACAAGAAGTTGCCCCTGGCCAAGATGTGTTGTCTTAATAAACACCAGACAGGAACCAAAACATGACCACAAAAACACTCAGCTCGTTATTTGGCAGCGTGATAATAAAGCTGTTAGAGTTGGTAGGTTTTGAGATTTCTGCACACATACAGGGGGCACATTATTGCTCAATATCAAAGTGAGTTTTATTGCAATGTTTTTAAAGGCTTCAACTTGGCTAGTGTGCATAACAATATTCCCTTCCCTCAACACAGCATCGGTCATTAATTGACATTATTTGTTGTGTATTGGGAATCGGGAATCAGTGGAGGCTATACTGTACTTTAGTGGTGTGCCGTCAGGGCCAGCAAAGCATTCTCTGCTGTCCTAAACAAAATCAGAATCACTGACCTTCATGTACATGTTAATTTTATTTGATTTATATTTATTTTGTAGAGTGTCTCTTGGCTTCCATTAAATAAATGTTAGATTTTTTTGTTCCGATTTCATCTTACTATTGTTGCCATGCCAATCTAATCTGCCCAGGGCCTTCAGAATCAGTAGTGCTGGTGGCTGTCATTTAAATTCAATTACCAATGGGACAGTTACTTTTACTAATCATATTTCAGATATTCCTCACACTATAATAGCATGAGGCCACACAGTGGATGAGTGGGTGGCACATTGGGCTTACAGTCAGAAGGTTCAGGGTTTGAATCTCCGTTGGGGGTCTCTGTGTGGAGTTTGCATGTTCTCCCCGTGCGTGTGACGGGTTTTCTCCGGATACTCCGGTTTCCTCCCACATTCCAAAAACATGCATGTTAGGTTAATTAGCGACTCGAAATTGTCCATAGGTATAAATGTGAGTGTGAATGGTTGTTTGTCTGCCCTGCGATTGACTGACGACCAGTTCAGGGTGTACCCCGCCTCTCACCCAAAATCAGCTGGGTTAGGCTCCAGCATGCCCGCGACCCTAATGAGGATAAGCGGTGTAGAAAATGAATGAATATAATAGCATGACACTTTTTCTGTCCTCTGATTGGTTGATCAGAGCAAAACAAAGCCAAGTCGATCAGAGCAAAACAAAGGGTTTGATCACCACTTCCAGACCAGTTCTTACAAGCGGTACAATTGGCTTGCAGACTCACAAGGAGCTTAGTGAGTTATTAGTTGAATACTGTTGTTTACTGCTTCAGAAGATTTTGTAGTGTTGAGGTTTGGATCAATTTGGCTGAACATCAGATTTATGGCAGCTTCCACCTGTGATCGCCATGTACTGCTTGATGTCGAAGCCAA
Source organism: Oostethus manadensis (assembly GCA_024372805.1). Lineage (NCBI taxonomy): Eukaryota > Metazoa > Chordata > Actinopteri > Syngnathiformes > Syngnathidae > Oostethus > Oostethus manadensis. The sequence goes on along the minus strand of QODF01000049.1, from coordinate 1,165,312 downwards.
AATGAAACTCAAGCGTATTGACATTAATGTATTTGAAGGTTAACTTTATTAATAATGGTGTTTAATCCCAATATGTGAAATCCCTATCTCCCTGTAATTTTGGCTTTTATAATTGCAACCTGGTAGTGGTGGCATTAAGAGGCGGACTATGCACAGTGAGGGATAAAACTATTTGAACCCCAGCTGATTTTGTAAGTTTGCCCACTAAAAAAGAAATGATCAGTCTATAATTTCAATGGTAGGTTTATTTGCACACTGAGAGACAACAATGACAAAAAAAATCCAGAAAAATGCGTTTCAAAAAGAGTTATAAATGAATTAGCATTTCCATTTAGGAAATAAGTATTTGATCCCTTTGAAAAAACGTGCTTTAGTACTTGGTGGCAAAACCTTTGTTGGCAATCACAGAGGTCAGCCGTTTCTTGTAGTTCACCACAAAGTTTGCACACATCTCAGGGGGGATTTTGGCCAACTCCTCTTTTCAGATCCTTTCCAAGTCATTAATGTTTCCTTGCTGATGTTTGGCAACTCGAACCTTCAGCTCCCTCCACAGATTTTCTATGAGATTAAGGTCTGGAGACTGACTAGGCCACTCCATGACCTTAATATGCTTCTTTTTGAGCCAATCTTTTGTTACCTAGACCGTGTGTTTTGGATCATTGTCATGCTGAAATACCCAACCACGACCCATCTCATCCAACACTTGACGGCCCATCCATCCTCCCTTTGATGCGGTGCAATTGTCCTGTCCCCTTGGCAGAAAAACACCCCCATAGCATAATGTTTCCACCTCCATATTTGACGGTGGGGATGGGGTTTTTGGAGTTGTAGGCAGCATTCCTCCTCCTCCAAACACGGCGAGTTGAGTTGATGCCAAAGAGCTCAATTTTGGTCCCATCTGACCACAACCAGTCTTCCTCTGAATCAGTCAGCTGTTCGGTGGCAAACTTCAAACGGGCCTGTAGATGGACTTTTTTGAGCAGGGGGATCTTGCGGGCACAGCAGCATTTCAGTCCTTCACGGCGTAGTGTGTTACCAACTGTTGCTGCTGCCTTGAGATCATTGACAAGTTCCTCCCAAATGGTTCTGGGCTGATTCCTCACCGTTCTCATTATCATTGAAACTCCACGAGGTGAGATCTTGCATGGAGGTCCAGACCGAGGGAGATTGGCAGTTAATTTATGTTTTTTCCATTTGCAAATAATTGCAGCAACTGTTGTCACCTTCACACCCAGCTGCTTGGCGATGGTCTTGTAGCCCTTTCCAGCCTTGTGTAGGTCCACAATCTTGTCCCTGACATCCTTGGAAAGCTCTTTGGTCTTGGCCATGGTGCAGACTTTGGCATCTGGATTGATTGATTGCTTCTGTGGACAGGTCTCTTTTATACAGGTAACGAGCTGAGAGGGCTGCCAATTTCAGCTCGTTACCTGTATAAGATCCACCTGGGAGCTAGAGATCTTGCTGACAGATAGGGAATCAAATACTTATTTCCTTCATGGAAATGCAAATTAATTTATAACTCTGTTTGAAACGCATTTTTCGGGATTTTTTTTGTCATTGTTGTCTCTCAATGTTCAAATTAACCTACCATTGAAATTATAAACTGATCATTTGTTAGTGGGCAAATTTACAAAATCAGCTGGGGTTCAACTAGTTTTTTCCCTCACTGTATATGTAAGTCCTCACCATGTACTGAATTCACCCTACTATATGGCATTATATGATGTTTGCCAAAAGGTTACTTAAAGCCTCAGGAAACCACATGACGAATTAAACAAATAATTATTTATCCTGCTTTGTGTTAGACCATGAAAGGGGGTACTTGGTATAGACTGGGTAGCACTAGCAACCACCTAAAACACCTAAAATACGGTGTGTGACAAATGAGAATCAGGTTCTTGGAGTGATCTGAAGTTCACCTCCAACTTTGCTCCACGTGGCGATCTGGCCCTGAGGACACATTCTTTTGGCAGTGAGAAGGAGCCATCTGCTATGTTTCAACCCTCCTTTTATGACCATCACACACGTGGATGTGGGAGTGTGTGAGTGAAGGAAAGAAGCAGATTTATATTAGTCATTGATAGCCATGTAGCCTTTTCTTCACATAGAAGTATCACCCTCACAAGTATTATTGTTTTTGCTGCTGTCAAAACACAGCAGCAGATAAACACGTGTTCGCCTGGAGAATCAGTACCATGTGATGAAACCCCCCACCCACACTTGGTATTTAAAGACCTTGAAACAGCAGTGCTTCCAGTTAATGATTGTCCACTGAGGTGGAAAGTGTGCACTGACATTGTTGACTCTTATCGCTGCAGACCACAAAGCCTCTCGAAGAGTATCTGCAAGGCTGACATTAATGGAGAGCCCAGTGCTTCTTAAAAGAGACAGGCCAATTTCTTTCTTTTTTCTTTTTTGGCTTGACATACTTGTGCAGACACAGTCCACATAGATGGGTCTGTAACTGAGATTTAGTTTCAGGCACTTTTATTTATTGATATATACAAAACATGTAAAAAATACAAAGAGGAGTTGAATAAAGACAAAACAAATATATGATCTTCTTTCAGCCTCTCAAAAGTGAATATGTTTGTATTTCCTTATTCATCCATTAAATCAGACCTATAATCTTTGTGTTTTAGGCAAAAAATATTCCCATAAATGGTTGGGCATCATGTCAATATGAACAATTTGAACAATTCTCGAGTCCGATGCTTTTAATAGACAGTCATAAAAGTTTGCATGGTTTAAATGAGGGCGTTAACCAGAATTCTTTTTGGATGAAATGTCTGATGTTCTCCATGAATTATTTTATGTCAGTAACGTTTTACAGTGGTGTGAAAAACTATTTGCCCCCTTCCTTTTAATTTTAAAATTAGTCAAAGATAAAACAAGTAAACACAAAATGCAGTTTTTAAATGAATGTTTCTATTATTTAGGGAGAAAAAAATCCAAACCCACACGGCCCTGTGTGAAAAAGCAATTGCCCCTGCACCTAATAACTGGTTGGGCCACCCTTAGCAGCAATAACTGCAATCAAACGTTTGCGATAACTTGCAACAAGTCTTTTACAGCCCTCTGGAGGAATTTTGGCCCACTCATTTTTGCAGAATTGTTGTAATTCAGCTTTATTTGAGGGTTTTCTAGCACGAACCGCCTTCTTAAGGTCATGCCACAGCATCTCAATGGGATTCAGGTCAGGACTTTGACTAAGCCGCTCCAAAGTCTTCATTTTGTTTTTCTTCAGCCATTCAGAGGTGGATTTGCTGGTGTGTTTTGGGTCATTGTCCTGCTGCAGCACCCAAGATCTCTTTAGCTTGAGTTGACGAATAGATGGCCGGATATTCTCCTTCAGGATTTTTTGGTAGACAATTCATGCTTCCATCTATCACAGCAAGCCTTCTAGGTCCTGAAGCAGCGAAACAACCCCAGACCATCACACTACCACCACTATATTTTACTGTTGGTATGACGTTCTTTTTATGAAATGCTGTGTTACTTTTACGCCAGATGTAACGGGACACGCACCTCCCAAAAAGTTCAACTTTTGTCTCGTCAGTCCACAAGATATTTTCCCAAAAGTCTTGGCAGTCATCGAGATGTTTTTTAACAAAATTAAGACGAGCCTTAATGTTCTTTTTGCTTAATAGTGGTTTGCGTTTTGGAACTCTGCCATGCCGTTTTTGCCCAGTCTCTTTCTTATGGTGGAGTCGTGAACACTGACCTTAATTGAGGTAAGTGAGGCCTGCACCCAAGATCTCTTTAGCTTGAGTTGACGAACAGATGGCCGGACATTCTCCTTCAGGATTTTTTGGTAGACAATTCATGCTTCCATCTATCACAGCAAGCCTTCCAGGTCCTGAAGCAGCAAAACAACCCCAGACCATCACACTACAACCACCATATTTTACTGTTGCTATGAAATGCTGTGTTACTTTTACGCCAGATGTAACGGGACACGCACCTCCCAAAAAGTTCAACTTTTGTCTCGTCAGTCCACAAGATATTTTCCCAAAAGTGTTGGCAGTCATCATTTTGTGTTCAATTATGTTATCTTTGACTAATAGCAGAAACATTTAATTGTGACAAACATGCATAAGTGTGACAAACATGCAAAAGAATATAAAGTCAAAGGCAAATATAAAGGCAAATACTTTTTCACACCATTGTACCAATTTTACTATCTATTTTTCACATGGCTGTTTTCAACCAGTATATAAAGCAAAACATTCAATTTGTATATAAATGTTATGAAGTTTATTTTTACAGGAGTCCACGTACACTAAAAAGGAAAAGTAGCACACTTTGATGCCTCAGCATTGGTGTAAGCAATTTTTCATGACAACTTTATTTTGTTACCACAAATGAACAGGATGTAGCTCATAGTTCTCTTATTTTGAAGGCCAGAAGTGTGTTGTGTGGGGTGAGAAGGTACCTGGACTTTTGACAGCTAGTAGAGACGAACTGTGCGCCAGAGCTGTGAATTGAATTGAGAATGTCCTCTAAATTCGAGCTCATTTCTTGAATTTGAATTGCGGTTGCAAACAGGAAGCAGTTTTAATTCAAATCCAAATTGCAGGAAGTAGAGTTGAAATTCAACGAATTTCAAAGAAATTCATGATACACAAGGTGTATGTGTCAATGAAGTTCTACAGTATATACACTGCTCAAATTAGAGGAACACTTTAATCAGAGTATAGTAACCTATCGGTCAAACTTCTGGGATATTGATCTGGTCAGTTAAGTAGCAGAGGGGGTTGTTAATCAGTTTCTGCTGCTTTGTTGTTAATGAAATCAACAACAGGTGCAACAGAGGGGCAACAATGAGACAGGCCCCAAAAGAGGAATGGTGTTCCAGGTTGAGGCCACTGACTTCTCATCTCTATTGGCTGATTTTTTTACTGACTGACTTTCTACTCCTGTAGTTTTTAATTTGGCTTGGATCAACATCTCTGTTGTTAGCATGGTGCGGTACTTGGACGCTACAGAGTTTGCACAAGTAGTCCAACTCCTCCAGGATGGCACATCATTACGTACCATTGCAAAAAATTTTGCTGTGTCTCCCAGCACAGTCTCAAGAGCATGGGAGAAGATTCCAGGAGACAGGTAGATACTCCAGGAGAGCTGTAAAGGGCCGTAGAAGGTCCTTAAACCCTCAGCAGGATCGGTATCTGCTACTTTGTGCAAGGAGGAACAGGACGAGCACTGCCAGAGCCCTACAACATGACCTCCAGGCCACTCGTGTGAAGGTTTCTGACCAAACAATCAGAAACAGGCTCCATGAGGGTGGCCTGAGGGCCCGACGTCCTGTAATTGTCCCTGTGCTCACTGCCCAGCAGTGTAGAGCTCGACTGGCATTTGCCATAGACCACCAGAATTGGCAACTACGCCACTGGCGCCCTGTGCTCTTCACTGATGAGACCAAGTGCAACCTGAGCACATGCGACAGACGTGAAAGGGTCTGGAGATGCTGTGGAGAATGTTATGCTGCCTGCAACATCATTCAGCATGAATGGTTTGGTGGTAGGTCAGTGATGGTTTGGGGAGGTATATCCCTGGAAGGACGCACAGACCTCTACAGGTTAGTTAATGGAACCCTAACTCCTATTAGGTATCTGGAGGAAATCATTGTACCCATTGTCAGAACTTACGCTGGTGCAGTGGGACCTGGGTTCCTCCTGGTCCACGACAATGCCCGACCTCATGTGGCTAGAGTATGCAGGCAGTTCCTGGAGGATGAAGGAATTGATACCATTGACTGGCCCCCACGTTCACCTGACCTAAACCCAATAGAACACCTTTGGGACAATATGTTTAAGTCCATCCAGCGCCGCCAGGTTTGCTTCTCAGAGTGTCCAGGAGCTCAGTGATGCCCTGGTCCAGATCTAGGAGGAGATCCCCCAGGACACCATCCGTCGTCTCATTAGGAGCATGTCCCGACATTGTCAGGCATGCGTAAAAGCACGTGGGGGCCACACAAACTACTGAGAATCATTCTGAGTTGCTACAATGACATTTTGGCAAAATGGACCAGTCTGCTGCATCATTTTTTCACTTTCATTTTTGGGGTGTCTTTGTTTTCCCCCCTCTATAGGGGGATTGTTTTCATTTCTATCAAATTATGTGGCATATTTTGTTACTAATACATCACCTACTTATTATCAGGAAAGATATTCAAGATCATTTTTCCCCCCGTTTAGATCTGATCTGTTTTCAAAGTGTTCCTCTACTTTTTTTGAGCAGTGTATTTAAGACATGATTTTTATAAAACGATTACTGTATGGACTTTGTCTGCACTACTTAATTATAGTACATATTTAATTATAGTGATATTTTTTAAATAAACATTGAAAAGAAAATGAATGAATAAATGAAAACCTACTCAGAGAATACAGATCATTAAAATTGCAAGAATGTTCAAATTGTTGGATAGCATAGAACTGCACTTCATATCCCAGAATACCTTGCTTTATTTAAGTATTTCAAATGGCTGTCCAAACATTTTGGACGTTTTGTTTGGAGTACACTAGTGAAATTAATTGATAATTAGAACGGTGGTCGAGTGGTTAGCATGTTGGCCACACAGTCTGGAAGACCTGGGTTCGAATGTCTGCTAGGCATCTCTGTGGAGTTTGCATGTTCTCCCTGTGCATGGGTGATGTTTCCTTGAGGTATTTCGGTTTCCTCCCACATTCAAAAAAACATGCATGTTAGGTCAATTGGCGACTTTAAATTGTCCGTAGGTATGAATGTGTGAATGATTGTTTGTCTGCCCTGCGATTGAGTGGTGACCAGTCCAGGGTGTACCTCCCTCCCACCTCCCTCAGCCGTGGCCCTAATGAGGATAAGCGGCATAGAAAATAAATGGATACAAATAATTGATGGCCAGAGCTGCTTTATATTTGACCTTGGTAATAACAGCTATATGAAAAATGATAATACATGTTCGCGTCTCTATTACACTTGGAGGAATGATATATGTTAATAGTATCAAATTCTCACTGATGAGAATGAATTTCTCTGAATTGCATTGAATTTAATTCCAATTCCTGTATCTCAAATTCAGTTCAACATCCTGTGGGGTGGAGTCAATTCAAATTCATCTATTGAATTGAATTCTGAAATTCAGAATTTTGCACATGAATAAACTTGCCTAACCCTAAGCGTAGCTGACAAGGATTGATGTTTGACTGCTGATGGTCAAGTTCCAAAAAAACAAATACCATCATATCACAGTTGTCCACCATGCTATTGGTTTGCATATGAATGGAAATGCTCTGTTGTACAGTATATTATAAGCTCCAACCAAGTTGCATAATCCTTCTCCCCAGCAGTCTCTAATGCAGCATTAGTTGTCGACACACATTAATTCAACATCGGTGCTTTTCTTTCTTCTCAGCATCAAAAGCCTCACATTGCCTTCCCAACGACACCAGCCTCTTCACAGGCACGTCCACAGTCAGGCCCGAGTCCCACCAGCTGTACTCTGGTGAGAGCACGCAGCTTGGTTGGTGAGTGATCAAGTATCGGTTCAAGTAGCTCTCCTCGCGGCCGCGAGCCATTACGCCGTTTGCCTGGTCCTTCTGAATGAGCATAGAGCAACTTCGAGCCAGTCTGTACATCTGCGGGACCAGCCCACCATACAACTCCGAGGTGTAGTAGTAGTCACCTTCAGTGTTCTCCACGTAAGCTGATGACACCTCATCTGTTTCATAAGGAAATGCCTTCCGTGGCTGGCTGTAAAGTTCCGGGTGCAAGGTGGCCACCAAGTCACCGAGGATTTCTTCTCCGACAGGAGCCACAAACTCCTGGTCAATATCGGCACAGAAAATGTACTCAACATCCTTGCCGATTTGATCTTTGATGGTGTCAGCCAACAGGGTCATACGACGATAGACCAACCTGTCCCAGCCTGGGAACTCTGCAACAGAAACCACTGTCAGATGTCGCCCTGGCCCCAACTTAATAGAAGAATCAAATCTGTGTGGATTATCTGTGAGAATGTAGTAAGTGACCATCTGATTAGGAAGGAAGTATTCTTCAGCTGAGGAGATAAAACGTCTCACAAATTGGACATATTTTCCCACCACCAGGGCTAGCAGGCCTATTTGGATTTCTCGTTGTGCAAGCTCAGTTCTTTTCTTGACGGAGTTGCGGGTATCACCCCAAACTAAAGGAGCACCCCAAGACGTTTGCACTGATCCTGCCTTGGTGTTGATCATGTCTGTCTTTTCTCTTCCAATGGAGGCTTCCATGGAGTGAAAGTAAGGTTGAGAGGACCTCACGATGATACTCCCTTTACGCCCATGGAGGAAGTCTGACAAAAAAAACAAAAACATTTAAAGGGATATTTGGATTTTGAACATTAAGTTGTATGACATCCCCATCAGAATACGTAAAGCATTTTGCTTCTCAAAACTATGCGTTCAAAAGAGTAATACACTTGCATCACGAAACCGTTCCCCCCCAAACAAGTCAGACCTCTCAATGGCTATGCGCTATTTTCTTTCCATTGGTATTACCGTGTGCTAACCCCAACTGTCAATTATTGGGCACATTTCCATCACCTGCTTCACAGTTTAAATCTGGGTTAGCGACACGAAAACATGTCTGACTACAAAACAAGTGCTGGCGACATTCCTTGTAGCACAAAGCCAAAGGGATACCTATATGAAGAGGAATACACGGATGCAGAACTTTGTCCGATGGAGTTAGAACGGGCAAAGAGGAGGCCCAGCCTTAGATGTGATAGACTATAATCTATATATATCGATTAATCCTTCTTGCTGAAGTGTGCACTATGAAGCTCTTGTCTAATGTCCGTGACAGAAAAACGATGGACTATAAAAGCTGATTCAGACACATTCTTGTTGTCAGCATAATTTCTTAAAGATATTTTTTTATTTGACAATATCACTTTAGCATAGCTGTCACTTTCACTCTCTCACATCGCGGCTGTTTTCATCCGTGGAACACTGTGGAACACACACACAACCATGGATAAGCGGTTGCAGTGATACCAACACAGAGAATATAGCACTTAAGAGGTCTGACATTTGGGGGGGGACGGTTTTGTGATGCAAATATATTATTTTGAACGCATATTGTTTTGAGAAGCTTTACTTACGTGACCTTTCTTAAACACACAAAAAAAACCTCATAGGACAAAGTGGGGCAAAAATCGCTGTTGATCCACTACACTGCTGATGGGTTGTCATACAACTACAGTATATGTAAAAAAAAATCCAAACTATCCCTTTAATCATATGGTAACTTGTCTAGGGTTCATTCATTTGCCTCTTGGCCTGGAGCCTACCGCAGACGAGTACACAGGGTACACACAGTATGTTGGTTGCGCGGTGGCCTAGTAGTTAGCATGTTGGCCCTACAATCAGACAACTAGGGTTAAATTTCCATCAGAACACCTGTGTGAAACCCGCACGCTTCCCCCTGTGCAATCGGGCTTCCTTTGACATTCTAACAATATGCATGATAGATTCATTGGAGACTCTTAAAACATACCATAGGTATGAATCGTTGTTTGTATATAGGAAAATCTCTCTTAAAGTGGACCTATTATACTCATTTTCGGCCCTTCGTATTGAGTTCTGGACTCCTATAGAGCAACTACACACAATAGCCTGCACAGAAAGCTTTCCAGATTTTTCCAGACTCTGCGTCTTTTCCTGGAGTTTCCTGCCTCCCGCCCAAACGGTCTGTGTAATTTACCCCACCCCCGGTTTTCGCTCAGGTACTCCTCCCACCAAGCCCACTCTCTGCGGTAAAATGAATTTTTTCCGGGCTCACTGTCACCATCATAAAAACATTGAATGACAATGTTTTGTTTTTTTGGATCAGGCAAGTACACTGTAAAATACAACTAAAATAAAAGTAAACTATGTTTACATATTATGTGCATATATGCCAAAAACTGCATGGCAATTTTTTTCTGGTGCAGTAAATATTTACGTGATTTATTCTCATATTGCACTGAGCAGCCAGAGCCTTTCCTTGTCTTCCTGGTTCTTTGTGGTACTACGACACAAAACATAAAAAGGTGACCGGAGACCGGATTTATCATGTTGTCTGTCGTGCATGATGAACTTTAGTTTGGCATATTTTTCTATTGGTTGAACTCCATTTAGGCCGCACGGTGGTCGAGTGGGTAGCACATTGGCCTCACAGTCAGGACGTTATGGGTTTGAATCTCCGTTGGGCATCTCTGTGTGGCGTTTGCATGTTCTCCCCGTGCGTGCATGGGTTTTTTTCCGGGTACTCCGGTTTCCTCCCATATTCTAAAAACATGCATGTTAGGTTAATGGCGACTCTAAATTGTCCATCGGTGTGAATGTTTGTCTATATGTGCCCTGCGATTGATTGGCGACCAGTCCAGGGTGTACCCCGCCTCTTGCCCAAAGCCAGCTCGGATAGGCGCCAGCATACCCGCGACCCTAATGAGGATAAGCGGCATAGAAAATGAATGAACGAACTCTAATTACGCATTTAAGCCTTGTGAACTCAATTACAACTCAAGTTTAAAGTATCTGACCTTGTTCCCTTGCCTGTAAATGGCTAGAGTTACATTATTTCATTATACGTATGTACCAGTAATCTAAAGAGATATTAATGATTAATTAAGACCAAAAAGTGTATCTTAAACTAATCACTTAATGAGCGTATGCAGTATTAGAGGAGAAGAGACACCCCTGTACAGTGTACACTTACATATGACAAGCGACAGTAGAAAGAAGTACAGGAGTATTTGTATCCTGGACACTCGGACTGCTCCTGTATGGAGGAGAAACACAAATTTTACTCAGAGCTTCCTGCGATGAAAGCAGTGATAGTTGCTGCGATTCACTCTGGTCTTGGGTGGAATGAAAAGAATGTGCCTGCCTCTCAAGATATTTCTCCCTTTGGAGCTGTGGCAGGCTGCATCAAATGATAGAACCATCACAGCACATTCTCTGCTTGTGTGCTCCAGCCTGCAGTCCCTTGCACACACAAGTACACTTTATTTGGCAATGCTACAAACCGGCTTAATCGTCGACATTCCCATCTCTGTTAAGTTTTACTGTTTCAGTAGCTGCAGACCTCGCCCACAGGAGCGCACAAGGAAGTGGAGGCACACGTGCAGCCATTTCACCAGATCAATGATTGAAGTGATAGATTGTAATTGCACGAATTGGCTTGCTTTCAGTATCAAATGACGCGTTGTTGGAAAAGACAGCAGGAGAGGAGGTGGAGCTCCACAGTGGCTCACGTTGTACTGACCTGTTGGTGTCTTGCAGAACGGGAACAGCGCCATGCTGTGACCTGCTGCTGGATGAACACGCACACTTCTTGCCCAAATCTCTCACTCTCCCTGTGTGTCACTCTCGGTCTCGAACTCTCACTACGGAAAAGTGCTGCAAAACTCACTAATGTCGGGTTATTTTCGTCAACTTTCACCTCGTCTTTGCGTCTCTTTTTCCTCTTCTTTTACGCTTCGACTCCCTCTTTCGCGGATTTTCTCCTCCCCTCTCTTCTTCTTCTGCGTGCAATCTGGACGGTGACACGCCGCACGATAAGCAGAGACAGATGTTAAAACGATTAAGGCAAAACTAGCAAAATGCATAAAATCCACAAAGAAGGAGAGATACAATATGAACTAACTAAAATGTTTTTAGACGACACAACGTCATCAGCGTGTAATGTTTTTTCTGACCACTAGGTTGTCGATGACGTCAAGGCTTTTCTTTGGCTGGTATGACAGGTCCTGTTAATTACAAATGGGAAGGATGCACACAGTTACACCCCCCTGGTCTCCATCAATGAAATATGATGGTTGAAAATATTTTCATTACAAAAATGTGTGTATTTTGCATGTCTAAAATGATGGGAAAGCTTATGATGACGTAGGTCTCACTTTGCAAAAAGTAGTATACTTAAAGTTCACTTGATCAGGAATAGCAAGTATACTACAGATGTTTAGTGTACTAGAACAATTGTTGCTAAACTTTTTACTTTTTTGTCGCAAACACTTTCAGACATTTCTCCAGAAGCCACGTACCCCTTATGTCTGCACACTTAAAATACAAACCTTTTTATATGTTAATTAACTTGAAATATTAACCATAATTAATTTTATAGTAATTTTGGGTCAAAATGTCATATTTTGCATGGGTTCATTTTGATAAAGTTTCACATGAGCACTGATAAATAGATAAGTAATCATCCCACATATCTTTTATTCCAGTCTGATGTTGGCATCCTTGTTGTTGAATGGGTTGGAGCATCACTTTTTGTCCACTAACAAAGGCTATGGTTTAAATCTGCGCATTAATTATTACCAAATTGAAGGGGAAAGTTTAACAATCATGAAAAAGCAGCACCCAAAATATACAAAAATATGTTAAACCAACGACAAAGCCTAATTGCTGCGGGAATCCCCACATTTTCACCGCTCCACTGTGCAGGAATTGGAACACCAATATAAATGAAATCTTGAAGATTAAACACTCTTAATACATAAATTCATTATACATTTTTTTTATTTACAGAGCAATGAGCCACATTTTGTGCCATCTCCATTCTGCTCTGTTCTCCTTGCGCCCCGAGTCGATCAGATGGATTTGTAATTGAGAGTTTTAGGCTCTAATTGTTTTAAATTTTCATTCACGTACCCTCTAGTACATTTGGCGTACCCCTGTGGGTACACGTATTTCTTTTGGGAACCTATTTTTACTAGAAAGTAAACAAATTGAATACTTTTTTGGACTAAACTGGAACATTTCCTAATGGTAATGGTCCGGCGACCCTAATGAGGACAAGCGGTATAGAAAATGAACGAATGAATGAATAATGGTAATGGTTTCATTTTATTTAAACATGCTTTTAAACAACATTGGAATACATCACTTAATACACTTGACAGTTTCAAGTTTATAAAAGTATACCTAAATGATAAGGAAAGTTTATCAATGTACACATCCGATATGTATAGCCATCTAGTATGCTTGAGTTATACCACAAGTACACTTCTATACATTGCCATTCTACTCCTACGAGTCACAATGTATAGTTTTTATAGTATACTTTTATAATTAATATATTTTACTAGTTTACTTTTCATATACTTTAAGTTTGCTTGGCATATTACTGTAGCTTACCATTTATATATTTGAAATATATTCCTTAAAGTTTACTCAGACTGTATGTACAAAGAGTTTGGTGCATTTACAAAATTACAGGACAGAATGTTGGAAACAAGTTGGATATATTTTCAAACATTTAAAAAACAAAGACTTATGAAATCAAGTCCTTGCTGAAGAAAAAGGAAATGATATACAAATTAAATGTTAAGCGCAAGTCAGTGAAAGATGAAAATGTAAAGAAAGATGTAAAAAGTATACTAATGCATACGTTTTATACATTTTAGCGATACCATCCATCCATCCATTTTCTATGCCGCTTATCCTCATTAGTGTCACGGGTATCCTGGTGTGCTACCCACTCAGTCACCGTTGTAGTGATATTTTTCAATATAAAGCAAGTATACTTCACTGTACTAGTCTTAAGTATTTCAATGTAGTTTATAAAAATCAACTTCAAGTAAACTTCCTCAGTTGTAGTATAAAAAAGTATACTCATAGTACACTTGAATAAACTTTTTTTCGAAGGGAAGTCAATAGTTTTACCTTATCATGCACTTGGAGCAAGATACTGTATACTAAGTATGAGTACTTTGTGGCAGAAAGATCTAAAACGTATACTAAAGTGTAAGTTTTAGTGTAAGTCTTAGTATTCATGTACTTAGTCTTTTGCTTATACTTTTGGGTATAAGCCGAGTACAATTCACTGTACTATCCTTAAGTACAGTATATAAAATGTTGTTTATGAAAAGTGAACTTCAAGAATATTTCTTTGGTTTTGGTATAAAATAAGTATAGTCATAGTACAGTTAAATAACTTTCTTTTTGCTAAAGAGCTAGATGTAGAAGTGGATGTAGAATGTGAAAATGAAAAATGTAGTGTTTGTGTTACAAACATACAAACACTACACCTTGATCTGTGATTTTCACGTTTTATTGACAGTAAGTAAGTAATAATCTGTGTTATAGTGTGTTTGTTATTGCACTTGTATTAGTTGCTGGAGCAAGAGAATCCACAGACTCAAGAGGTCACTTTGCAGTTTATTACGATAAATCTCAAATTTTTGTACATCCATACAGAATTTGCAACATCATTTCGACTTATGTGAACAATTCGGAACTGAAGCATCAGCCAAAACAAAGGAAGGTATAAGATCATAATATCGGCTACGCTATGAATAAATTACAAGGTGCAGCATTTTTCCAAACATCATCCTTGTCCTGTCTTCTTGTTGGCAGAGAAGCGGAGCTGGCAGTTTCACACTGAACTACGGGGACCCTGCATAGAGGCTTCATGACCATTCGTTATGTGTGGACGTGAGTATGGTGTTTGATCACACGGCACAAAAGGGCTTTCCAGGTTGTCACGTCTGTTTGACGTTTCACGCATAGCCGATCCGTTAATACCAGAATAATTATTTCACTGTGAATACTGCAACATTTCAAGCAACGGCTTACGTTTGACATGCGACAAATAACATATCTTCTCGTTAAAACGCACAGAAGCTTGACAACAATTTGGCAGGGTTCTGTTGCAGTAATCAAATGAAAGAATACACTCCTTGAGTTTACTGTATGTTTACTGTATGTATGTATACTGTATCCTTATAAAAATAGTTCTTTGAATGCAGCATAGGACTTATACAAAATCAAGCAAAATTGCAAAATAAAAAGATCAGTTTGTGTTTGTGATTTTTAAAAATTTGGTTTAAACATATAGCTACTCTCACAGTACTTTTTCCTATCATGCAGAAAGATACTCTTATAGCGTGACAGCCCAGTTGTTTTGTCTTTATAGTCAGTGATGTGCGGTAAGGGGAGGCAGGCGAGGTACAGCTTCAAAATTAAAATAAGATGAATAAGGATGGATATGTCTGTTGAACTATATTATATTGAAGTATACTATACATGTATTTTCTGTGTAATTCCAATTGTTTTTGTCGTTTTCTTCAGTAAAAATTGCTGAATTAGCACATTTCCTGATCAAGTACAGGCCAGAAAGCGAAGATGCAGCTGCCGCAAGCGTCTCTTCTCGGCTGCAAGCCCTGCCTGCCATCTGAGCGCACTCAGTTAGTGCATAAAGTTGGATCATGGTACCCGTCAGTTTCTGTTTGACAGCATGTTGTCAAATCTATAATGTTGCAGAAATGTTTATTTTACAGCACATTTTCTACAGCCTGTGTAATGTCTTTAATGAAAGCGTGACATCATTATTTTTGCTAATCGGACAATAAAATCTTACACCCAGGCACTGCGGTCCACGCCTCATCCTGAAGGGGAGGGGGCGTGTGTGAGCTGGACTGTGCTTGTCACTGCTGTCCTTCTATAGACAGGAAAAGCCAGTGTTTGTGTTTTTTTGACAGCAGCATGACCAAGGAGCCAGAAAGCTGCCTGTAAGTTTTGATCTGCTGAACCAAAGAATGAATTTGACTGCCAAGATGTACGATCACATACAACACCTAAACTCACCAGAAAGCAATGAGCGTTTTACAACAAAGTATCCGAGCTTTTCCTTGAACAAGAATAGGTTGTATGCACTTTTATCTTTATATTTAATATTTATAGACTACAAATAAAAGGAAAGAGTGCTAATGTTTTTCAGTTAATAAAAAAATTAATGGGACTAGGGAGACTTTGATTTTTTTTAACAAAAGTGTTTTTTTTTCTTGTTGTTCTCTTAATGAGAAACCTGCATACAACATAAAAAAACCCTCCAAAGGAGTCAGTGCCTCACCAGCCATAAACCTCACCTCACGTCACTGTTTGAAGTGTATCACTGTATGTTATTTCACACTGTATTTATTTCTGTACTTTGTAGAGCGAGGTTTGCAGACACCCTGAGAATCACTCATCTGTCAAGAACCGTTTTCCGAGCTCACACGGTTTAAGGTAATGTTGATATTCACTATTTTAGGATTATTTTTCCCTCTAAAGTTAATATATTAGCATGAGATGCCCTAGAGAGGTACAATTCTGTGCAAATGTTGTGATCCAAGATTTTTGCACAGTACTGAAGGTCACCATATATGATCCAATACAGGACTGTCAAGATGTAAACTAGGGATTTGTTGTTTACACACCCAAGCTACAATCATTGTCTTTGTATGTCTAGAGAAAATATATATTCTAACGATGACGTGCTGGAGCAGGCAGTGAAGAGACGAGCGACCAAAGCTTGACCACTAAGAGCAAAGATGTTCCACTTGGATTTAAACCGACCAACTAAAACCATCTATAGAATGAATAACCTATTTTTGAAATGAAATTAAGGTTTGCAGCATTTTGGGGGACAACACAGAACTGAATGAGAGTTTAGATGTCTCTTTCTTGCATTGCCAATTTTATATTCCTTTCTTCTTTTGCCTTGTTTCTCTGCTTCCCAACCAACACATCATCACACCGTTCGATCCTCTTTCACTTCTGCTCCTCATCATCTATCATCTGGAACAGAGCTTGCAGCAGGCGGTCATCCCTATGCCTGTAAGGCTTGGTGCCGTAGAAGCCGTCGCTATAGTCACTGTAGATGCTATCTCCTGGGCCGCCATACTTGTTGATCGTGTCCAGAGCTTGGTACAGCTTTTGTGGTGGGGTTCGTGTTGCTGGGAGGAAGGACATTCTTCCAGATTGCTGCTTCCTCCAGGCTGACCTGGGCTCCTGGAAGGCGGGGCTCTGCCTATTAAAGGCTATCTGCAGGAGACGCAACAAGGCCTGTGTGACAGAATTTGGAGGGTTTGCTGGTTTTTGGGGTTCCTTCTCTGTTTTGGAAGGAGCCGAGGCTTGCGGTTTTGTCTTCAGAGGTGGATGGGCCTCAGTGGGCTCCTGTATCACCACACAAATGGAGAAGGTATGACATTGTGTAATGATGCACCAGAATTTTAGAACACAAGCAGAATACACAGAAGCCACAAGACTAGTAGATTAAAACCTACCTCATTACATTTTTAATGTAAAGTATATATGTTGTATAATGTTAAAATAATACATATGCTGTGTTTGCTTTTTACACATTTAAGCGACCAGTCCAGGGTGTACCCCGCCTCCCGGCCGAAGTCAGCTGGGATAGGCTCCAGCATTCCCGCAACCCTAATGAGTATAAGCGGCATAGAAAATGGATGGATGGATGGACTTTATTCCCATATTATTTGAATTTATTCCCATAATATAACTTTCTCCAATCTAATTTTCCTAAAAGGTAAAGATTCATTTTGTTCATTTTTTTAAATAATGTTACAACTTGATAATATTCTAAAATTACAAAAAAGCTTTTTTTAAATGAATATTACAACTTTCTTCTCATAAATGTATTATTTTATATTGCAATGTTTTTCCCATAATATTATGACTTTATTCTTGTAAAATTATTGCAATTTTTTCCTTTTTTGGTGTTTTTTTTTTGTTTTAGTTTTCTTAAGTTAAATTTTTAGAATGCTGCAGGCCAACAAAAAACAGCTGTGGGCTTCTGCGCTACACTTTTTGACACAGTTTTAGAATTATATAATAATACTGTTGTCACGCTATGGGTTTTAGTTTGCATGTCATTCTGTCTTAGTTTCCATTTTTAGGCCTTTGTTCCTGTTTCTTGCCTTTTATTTTGTAGTCATGTAGTATTTAGTTGAGCCAGTGGCATCTGTCTGTGTTGGAGCATTCTCATTTGTTTGCTGTTGGTGACGGACGGGTCTTCCATGTCTCTTGATTTCTGGTTAGTGTTCTTCTGTTTGTTTATAGATTCCTGCCGCTGCACTGCAGCAAGTATTATTAAAACCCTTTCTTTAACTGCTTTTAGGTACAAGTCTCACGCATCTAGGGGTCATCGCCGCAATTCATTCATTCATTCATTTTCTATACCGCTTATCCTCATTAGGGTCACGGGGATGCTGGAGCCCATCCCGGCAGACCTTGGGCGAGAGGCGGGGCACACCCTGGACTGGCCGCCAGTCAATCGCAGGGCCATCGCCGCAATGCTCAAGCCTAACCTTGACAAGTGTATAATTATAGTAGAATTTTCTTCACATGTTTAATTTTAATATTTAAAAGATCTACAGAATAATATACCGGTACTGGCAAAGCAAAGAGTATAAATGTATTAATTCCACAACATTTTGACTGTCCATCCATCCATCCATTTTCCACCGCTTATCCGGGTCCGGGTCGTGGGGGCAGCAGCTTCAGTAGGGAAGTCCAGACTTCCCGGTCCCCAGCGACCTCTTCCAGCTCCATCGGGAGGACACCAAGGCGTTCCCAGGCCAGCTGTGAGACATAGTCCCTCCAGCGTGTCCTAGGTCTTCCCGGGGGCCTTCTCCCGACCTGGCATGCCCGAAACACCTCACCAGGGAGGCGCCCGGGAGGCATCCGGACTAGATGCCCGAGCCACCTCAACTGGCTCCTCTCGATGTGAAGGAGCAGCGGCTCTACTCTGAGCTCCTCCCTGATGGCCGAGCTCCTCACCCTATCTCTTAGGGTGAGTCCAGCCACCCTACGGAGGAAACTCATTTCCGCCGCTTGTATCCGCGATCTGATTCTTTCGGTCATGATCCATAACTCATGACCATAGGTGAGGATGGGAACGTAGATCGATCGGTAAACAGAGAGCTTTGCCTTCCGGGTCAGGTCCCACGGGTGAAGACCTGACCACCAGGCGCTCGCCTGCGAGCCCCTCCCCCAGGCCTGGCTCCAGGGTGAGGCCCCGGTATCCCACGTCCGGGCGAGGTACGGTCACTCCTCATGTTTCTCTTCATATGGGTCTTCTAAATCACTCTTAGTCTGGCTTGTCACCTAGAACCTGTTTGCCTTAGGAGACCCTACCAGGGGCATAAAGCCCCCAAAAACATAGCTCCTAGGATCACTCGGGCACTCAAACCCCTCCACCGCGGTAAGGTGGTGATTCACGGAGGGGCATTTTGACTGTGAACTTTTTAATTTATTTTAAAAATTTGACCTAATTACGACACTTGTGCATGCTCAGTGCGCATGTGCAAAGCCCTGCAGCTGCACACACAAAGTCATGATGCACTCACGCTCACCTCCATCATGTCATCCATATGCTCCACACCACGGCGATCATTCTGCACAGCATTGTAGGGAATGTACACCCGAGGCTTCTTCATGTGCTCTGGCTTCTCGGATGTTCCGTGGAGAATCAATTTCCAGTTCAGGATTCGACCCTCATTCTCCATGCGTCCGGACTGCCACGGTAAGACATGGATTAGGCCCAGGAAGAAGGCTGCACATTATTGGATAATCATTTGTGAAAAGAACACCATCAGAGGTGACATTTTGATGCCTATGTCCAGTTTTTGAGGTCTTCAACGTAATTTATTCTCAAAGCAGTAGGATGTTTTGCCATCAACTTACAGTGTCGGTGATTTTGATGGTCCAAGTACCAGAAGGGTCTTCTCCCCATGTATGGACTGACATAAAATCCCAGTTTCTGAAACCATTGGACGAAGTGTCTCTCTCACGTTCAGCAAGCAGCACCGTGCTGGTGCCTGAGGAAGAAACTTTGAATTTAGTTATTGCACTCACATGCATATTTAGTTATTGCACTCACATGCATTTTTGTGTGTGGATGTGTGTGTGTACACCTCACCGGCCGGCGATGTTAGTGTGATGTGCAGATCTCCTCTTCTAGTGTATTCAATGCTGGCCTCCACCTGCACGTGCTCAAGTGAGCCGATGGCGTTCTCCTGCCCTGCACACGCTTTAGTTGGTATCTCTATAGTGGTCTCCCCTGCGGCTTTCAGCTCCCTGTGGGATGCAATAAAAATAGCTGGGAATGTTAAACACTAACAGCCCTCCATGACGACAAAAGGCTGTCTTCTCCGGTCTGTTGTGTCCTGATGCGTTCTAATTAGCAAGAACAAGCCTGACAGTGAAGTAAATAACAGTAGCGCACACAAATGCCTATATTGGGTATAGTGCAAAATAGCTAACTTCATGCTAAACTTGGACAATGTCAGAATATATTGACATTACGAGATTCAATTTGTGAACACATCTGACTGCACTTTTATCTTAGTTTTTAAAATTAATGGAAAAACACCAGTACTCTCTCTCTGTGATGAACTTTTTTCTATGCTTTATTATTGTTTTGTATTGTTATGAATTGCACAGACAAAACATGATTTATTTAAAAACTGTAAAATATTAGAATACTAGAAAAACACTTGGAGAGGGCAGACCTCCGCCAAGCGCCATAGTTCCCCCCCATATTGTGATAGACATCAAAATAATAATCCTAGATATTTTCGGGCCAGTCTTATTTTGTAGAACCTGTTGTGCTTTTATATGCACAACTGCAGAAAATGGTCATATCTTGCATTGTTGAAGAGTATAAACCCAAAATTAAATCAGTTCTTGCATATCCTATTTCCGACAATTCTTAAAAATGTCATCCATTCCAAATCCTTTCACAACTTTCATGTTTTTTTTAAACACAAACAAACAGATAAACTCTGGCAAACCATAAAGAATATACAAATGCACTTGTCTGAGGTAATAATACTAGATGCAGCAATGTACATTATATTCAGAATATTTTTCCTTGTTATCTGTAGATTAATTTTGGACTTAAATTCCTGCTCTGTATTAAGTATACATTTGTTTAAAAAAAAAAAACCCAGCGCTACCTGCATTTAATTCATTCACAAAATCAGTTAATCCCGAACTCTCCCCGACAAGAAAGATTGGATTTCCATGTTCAAGCCAGCGTACAGAAGGGGGAAGACGCGGTGCAGACCACTAACCATTGACGGAAATTTGGACCCAAATCCTCCAGATTAAACGTGTAGCAAGATAGTGGGGCAACTACTTGTTGGTGCTACCGAGTCCCATAATCCAAAACGAACTGGTCAAAATGGCCATGCAGCATGGACTGTCAAATGTGGTGGGTCAAAGATGCTGCTTGTTGATGGTACAAAGGGTGCAGATTGTTGCAAGGACAAAGGTTAAGGCTGCATGTGCTGAGTCTCTAATCCAAAATTAATTGATGTAACGTCTATGTCGACAATGACAAAGCGGCTTGGCAGCTTTGCATTTCCCATCAATAATAAAATCATGTTTGGAAATTAGCAATTAGCGAAATGACTTAGAATTAAAATGGTCCCAGATGTCACGGTTTAAAAATAAGCTTTTAAAATAATTTCCATGGCAGTATTGCGCTCATTGTTATTGTCACGACTCTCCTCAGAAAGCAACAGATGTGCGTCTTTGATAATGCAGTTGGATTTATATCTCTTAGCGCTGTTCATCCTAAAAGTCTTTCTCTTGTTCTCTCGCTTTGGGTCAGAATCTTAAAATCTTTCAAATGTGGCGGCAGCTACAAGTATTGTAGTGAAGCTTTATTCATTTCACTTACCTGGGCTGGAAGGAGTCATCCCTCACTATACACTGCTTCTTTTCCGGGACATGCTTCCAGGTGGCCGGGTCAGCGAGGTCAACTAAGGCTTTGGCATTGAGTAGTCCGAAACCGAAGCGACTGTTAACCATCAGTCCTGCTCCGTTCCTCTTCCAACCTGGATTGTTGGCCAAAGGATCGAACTCTGAAGTCCAAACCACAATGTGCTGCAGGTCTCTCCATGTTAGGTCTGGACTGAAAAAGTGAATAAGTAGGCAAATCAGTGAAAACGTATTCAAATTTGTATCCGTTTGAATGGTCTTTCATTTGCACACTTGCATACTTTTGCTCCAGTGCCAGGGCAAATATTCCAGCAGCTAGCGGAGCCGAGGCCGACGTTCCAGTGTGTGTCTGAGTGCACTCATTGTGGAGATCAGCACTGGTCTGCAGAAAAGCAGGCAACAATGACATGAAAACATAAAATGTCTACTACCCTTGTCAGTTCCTATATCGTAATTTCTTTTTTCTGTGGCTAATTTATAGCCATGTACTAATCTCGTGACTCCGCTCAGTGAGGAAACGGTAGCTCTTACTTTGGCAGGAGACAAGGAAACCCAGAATAAGCTTGTCAACCCATCAGAAATCGCAAGAGGTCATCTCACAAACAATGCTAAAATCATCACACAGCTACTTAACACTCAATTACTATTTTACAACTTTCTTTACAACTTCTTTATCGACTTACAATCCTCTGGTCGGTGTAGTCGCCACTACTGTATGCTGTAGCCAGAGTAGAGGAACACTTCTCAGCGTACCATGGAGACAAGCCCTGCTGGGAGGCGCTGCTGATTGAGATGGTATAAATGCTGTCTGTATAGCCATCGCAGTCACAGTTATCCCCCTGGCGGCCACCGTTACCTGATGCCCAAACAAAGATTGAGCCCTTTCCACCTCGGCCCTGCATGAAGGCGTGACAGGGAGCAGTGAAGCGTGAAATGAGACATCTGTTTCTGTGTCAAATACTGGTGTATTGCTAATGCTGAAGAACACATACAGTCGTTGTTACTGATGTTGTCTAAATCACATGTTTCAAACTCAAGCCTGCAGGCTACGTCTTTTTACATGGTCTGGGAAAGCATGGAATGTGTAATAGACACATTGTGTACTCAGCTGACAAATCCTATGACTTGAGAATAATTCAATAAAATAAATGTTCTGTCTGCAGATAGAAAATGTGCATACATATAAGGATGAGAAGAAATTGGTCATTTGCATAATAATTGTGCAAGCAGTGGATACATGTATTTGCTTTCTCATTAATGACAGTAAGAGTTGATGTGTTCATTTCCATTGTAATTAGGAGCATTATCCCCGGTAGCTAAATGCATTGTACTTTGATTGTGTTCAGAGGAGAATAATACACCCCTTAAGGACGCTCAGCCAGCTAAGTAAAGGCTGCCAGACGTATAATTTACCTTCTGGATGCCGTACTCAAATGCTTTCTGAGCCAGGCGACCGGGGCCTTCCACCGTCTTGCCATCATCATTGGGTCCCCAGCTGGCACTGTAGATGTCCACATGTTCTGGATTGAAGCCAATGGAGCTGGCCTCAATGGCGTCCGTTACAATCCCATCTAGCATGCGAATGCCTGCACGGGAAGAGCCAAAAGCATTGCATGTAATTAAACGTGTTACAGATTTTTGAATATGGTTATTCTCAGACCACCTTGGCATGTCACCCTGCCCATTCAGGTGTTGCATTGCAGCACTAATACTGCATGTATAACATTGGATCTGCGTAATTTGACTTCATGCAGCACAGTGATGTCAAAATGAGGCCCCCCTCCCTTGCATTGTAACTGTCAATATAGCAAAGAACACATTTAAGTGTATGTTCTGTGGATGAACACAAGCCTTTTATAAATCCCCAGACCCTGGAATCTCTCACTTTTAGAAACATAGACCATGCAACAATTGTTAATTGTGCAACATACAGTACAGTGAGTCTTTTTACATTGATACAATATGATTTCTTACTTTTCATTCAAGATAAGCCAAAACAAAAAAGCCTCTTACCCCCGACCTTGGAGTTGAAGGCCACTCCCACGCCACATTTCTTATTGTCTGCTTGCATGGCGATCTCACCAGCACACCTGGTCCCGTGCCTAGAAAAATAACCGTTTGCGTTACAATCGCAATTGCCAAATCAGAGTTGTCTCTTTGAAACAACAACACAGAACATATACAGTCGAGTTATGACAGGAACTTGCTGTACAGTATAAAATATGAGCTGGGCCTACGTTATTGGTGATGTTGCACTGCCAATGTGTGTTATCTGCATAGACGCTTTGGTGGAATTCTTAGCATCTTGGCAATGGCATTTTTAAATGTTAAAAAAGCCCGCCATATGCCATTTGCCAAATAATACCAAGGGGCAGTGATTAGGGTTAAATCGGCATGGTCGGCTTACTTGTTTTCATTGGTGGCATCATATCTGGGGAATGGATCTGGGTCGTTGTCGTTAAAGTCGTAGCTGGCTGCTGCATCCTTTCAAGAAAGGAAATACAGAAGTTGAGTAGCCATTTTCTTACAAAGCTGCTAGGACAGGGGTGGGCAAACTGCGGCCCATGGGCCACATCAGGCCCACCAATCATCTTAATACGGACCACTGGGCATTTCCAAATTTATTGTTTTGAACCTTTAACATGGGAACTGTCGCCAGCAGCATGATTTGCAGTGCTATTGTGGCACGCCTGAGTCGCCAAAATTGTCAGAGGCAGTTTGTAACTTGTACAAAAAAGTAATCCAAACAACAGAACACACAAAGTGACCTACCTACTGCACCATGTGGGCATACAAATAAAATTTAAGCACATACCCATGGCAAAAAACACCCATATAATATAACCGCAAGGCATGCTGGGTAGCTTGTCGTACTTTTTCTCCCAACATTTTGCTGTATTTGTCATTGCATTTTTGCCACTGGACTACCCAGCATGCTTTGCTGGCATTTGGAAATGCCCGGTTGTGTTAGGTTATGTTTAGTGCTTAGTTGTTGTTTATCACCCATGTAGTAGTAGTAGTTGATTTATGGGATGCGTTAACTTGCTGTGGGTGCGTTGTGTTTGTTTTCTTGCACCGTGAGAAAGTACTGAATGTCATTCTGTTTGATGACCATCTACATACCCCATAGATGGCCCCTCCGCCTAATTCTTTAACACAATGTGGCCTGCGAGTCCAAAAGTTTGCCTACCCCTGTGGTAGGATGTCAATTTGAGACAAGAACAACACATGCACATTTGTCTGTAAGGGTGTATTTGACGTCCCTGGAATACTTTTAATTTGCAAGCATGTAATTATCATCATAGTCTTAGCTGTCAAAATATGACAGAAACTAAAAACTAATCTCAAAGCCCAAAGTATAATTACCATGAGAAAGCCACCATTAGAGTGAAAAAGAACAATAAGAGAACAAAATTAAGGCAGATGACTTTGCTTTGGAAAGTGTCACCACCAGTGTTGCTGTGGCAACAGCAGGCCGAGACGACAGGGCTGTCTCCATGGAAACCGTATCTTACGTAGTTTGAGTAGATGTCTGTGTGGTTCCACTCCAGTCCGTCATCCAGAACAGTGATGACCACTCCTTTCCCAGTGATGCCCTTCTGCCACACGGGGATGACGTGCAAGTCCAGTTTGGGCAGCGAGGACGACGTCCTTGTGTCTTGCTGCAAGACCAGAAGAAAAGCCAATGATGGGTTGTTGAGAAGACAATATACATGTAAATAGGCTCTTTAAATGTTATCATTTATTGTAAAAGGTTAGGCAATTAAGAGTCTCAGCTTCATCCAGTGACCTTCACAAAAATTCAAGACTGTTTTGTCAGGGATCGAGCCCACTCATGCAGCCACTTGCTGGCTGTACGACGCTTTTGTGCTGTCTGGTACAACTCGGCCATTATTTTAGCCAAAGTTCCAAACAAAACATTGCATAAAGATGTGTTGTCATGTTTGTTTCCCCCTGTATAGAGCTGATATGATGTCATCTGTGAAATGCCATGGAAATGGGGAAGAAAATCTTTTTTTTTTTTTTTGCTCTTTGTGCAGTGCTGCAGCATGCCACCTCAACATGTGACTCATACTTGTGTATCTTTTTTCTCCTCAGCTCTCACGTTGTTTCTCTTTCTGCAACCCCGCCTCCTGACCAGAATGCAGTCGCATTAAAGTTGCAAATGTGCAGCAATGATTGTCATCTTGACGCACCAAATGACTGACTGACTTATGTTGGCAGCATTTGACATGCTTTCAGATTTTGCATTTACCCACTGTACATGAAACATGCTCGTCTGGCATACACACATTCAAACACCGCCACGCGATGAGTCACGCCCTGATATAATTTTCAGGCATCCAGCCGCTCATGCAAGATAAAGGCAGTCATCTCGTTAAACTCTCCCCTCTGCCGCTTTGCAGCATTGCTCATCCGACTCCGTCACACGCGTAGCCCCTCCCTCTCCAACGTAAGCAGACATCCGCCCACGTCATCGCCCTCTAACCTGTCGTGTCACCCTCTTTACTCAGCCACCATTTCTGATTGTTCACATATGCACACGTCACAAAATGAAGAAATTAGGTTTGTATCAGGCAGTATTGTACTTTATTCCACAAAGCTTTCATCCTCATAACGCTTTAAAGTGATGGGTTGGTGTGGAAATTCATTAAGTGCCATTTTAAGGTAGTCACCATCCCTTGTTAGGCAAAATGATTGGTAAGTTTTGTTTGAAGTTTTGTGACTCATGTTTGGTCACTGCAGGTGTGGATAAGCGGGGGATAAATGGACTCTCGCTTTCATAAAACCACTCTGAGGCAATACGCATTTAAACACACTGCAGCTAATAAGTTCAATGGTTTTGTTTCCCGGAATGGGGAAATATATGTGGCCGTGTAAGAAAACATCACTTTGGTCCCCATTTTGTTTCGTGGGGGGCCCCGTTTGTGCAAGTTGCCGCATTCCCTGCAAATGCACCGAGGACGCACATCGCCCTAGGCAGCCCGAGGCAGGAGAGAAAAAAAAGGGATGAGTAATAGACACCACACTCGTTGGAACAATGACTGACAGCATGCACCAGAATAACATAACAAAATGGTACAATTCTCCTGTTCATTTCTCAGTTCCTGTAATCGTACAGCTGCTGCCTTTTTAGCTAGAGGGCGTGGCCCTAAGCAAAATACAATTCTACATAGCTGTGAAAACGGTCCTCTGCTACAACTTGGCCTCTATGGACAAAAAAAACCCAAATTTGGGATAAATTCAGACTTAGTGCATTGTGCTCTGCTCTGTTCCATCCTGCTGGATTAGAGTCGCTACTCTCATCCCATCTTGAACTGTGTGACCAATTAAGCAAATGGCTCTTTTGGCCACAATGGCATCATTGTATTAGTATTGTTTGTTTGTGTTTTGTCATTTCAGTGCCATTGTCAGCACGCTCACAACAAAACTTGGAGGCTTCATAACCACCTCTGAGGAAAAAGAAGGTGGGAGCAAACAGAAGGCCCGGTTAGGGAACGTGTATGCATACTGGGTGGAGAGAGCCGCAGAAAAACGCATTTTCTTTAAATATTTATTCATAAACTGAGTCAATCATTGTTTTCAGGTGCACAGATGATGTGAGTGTTTTGCCAGATTTCTTGCAGACTCACCAAATACCACTGCTGGTTCCACATGGGGTCGTCAAAAAACTTGTCCACTGGACAGTCCCTGCACTCCCCGAGGCTTGCTCGCTTGGTGCGCCGTTTCTCGTACTGTTGCTCTGCCCAAAGCACCTGCACGGGAGAGTGAAATTACTTTGTGTTCAGGGTGGGACCGGACCAGACATGTCTGCACCAGGACGAAGTGAAAAGTAAAAGACGTCACTCACCCGGTCATCCTCCGACAGCTGCCTGGTTATGTGTCCTGCACCTCGCTTCATTCTGCGTGGATGTTTTCGATGTCTGAACAAAAAATGGTCCTTCAGGGCCCCAATCTGCAGAAATAAGAAAGACTGGATCGTGGAAATCTGCATAATATCAACCAACGTGTCTCAGGTGGGGCATTCGGAGGTAAGAACGACGTAAACTGTTGAATTATCCGTATCATCAGTATTGCAGCTAATAAGTTCCACACAGACAAAAACAAAAACAAAACATACTGGCCACAGCTAAAGGCCCAATTCAACAAGATCCAATACAAAAACATGTGGTAATATTGCTTGCTTTGACTGACACTGTCAGGGTGGTATTCATTTAACAATACTGTATGCTCATTATGTCCTTTTAACTGTACTGCATCAGAATATTTCTCATGTTTTGGTTACCTTATCTTTTGACTTGACATGGCAGAAGAACGTGGCAAAATACATAAACATTGTGTAAAGATATTCTATATTTAAAGAAAATAATTATTTTTTAAAAATATTTTTCATTATCTTGAAACTACTAATAGTGCCGCACGGTGGTTGAGACCTGGGTTTGAATCTCCGCTGGGCATCTCTGTGTGGAGTTTCCTCCATAATTTTTCCTCCCACATTCCAAAAACATGCATGTTAGGTTAATTGGCGACTCTAAATTGTCCATCGGTATGAATGTGAGTGACTTGCGACCAGTCCAGGGTGGGATAGCTGGGATAGGCTCCTGCCTACCCGCAATCCTAATGAGGATAAGCGGCAAAGAAAATGGATGGATGAAACTAATGATAATTATTCATAATTATTCAGATATCAACACATGCATGTTAAATGTTCTCCTTTTAGAGTGGAGTAGATTGTTCTGCATGATGTAAGATGTTACAAAGAAATCAACTTTCGGAATATTTTTCACTACTAACACTCTCAAAACTTAGTTCTTTGTCACGTTATTGTCAGCCAGATGATGGAGGATTACTAGAAAATGTGTATGTTAGGTTAATTCAGTGGTTCAGTTATTTTCTGTCACGCTCCCCTAGGGGACCCGAAATGTTGGACATATTGAAAGTACTCCCTGCCTCTCGCGCCTCCCCTGACAGCTCACCGAGCCCCCCTGGCCCCACCGACCGCCCCACTGCACTATTTGAGAACCACTGGGTTAACTGGAGACTTGACCATAGGCATGAATGTGAGTGTGAATGGTTGTTTTTCTATATACCGTACGTGCAATTGGCTGGCAACCGCCTCTCGCCCCAGGTCAGCTGGGATAGGCTCCAGCAGACCCCTGGGACCTGAGTGAGGACAAGCGTCCTAGAAACTGAATGAATACATAAGGTGTGTAAAATATTAGACATACTTCTGAGTATGATGCAGTGCAGTTCTTCACAGACCAATCACGGTACGTGAAATATTATATCACCTTATCTTATGACCCCAATCAAAACTGCTTTTTTTTTTAAATTCAGCCCCGCCTCCTCCTACTGCTTTAACTGTGCAAGGGTAACTGTGATGTCCCTCATTGTAACTTGTTGAGAATCTTTGAAACCAATAAACTCACTCAATATTATCTTGTGCAGGTGCACCTCCTGATGCTATGATAGAGTTGTCACAAAACATTAAATGCCCCGACAGATTATAAAAGGCAGCAGTTAGGAGGAATGTATACCTTAGGACCCATTCACATGGCACAGAGTAGACAAACGTAAGCATGCTGCTGATGTTTCATACACATTCATACACCGACCAGCTGTGATGTGTTTGCTTAGGACAGGAAATACTGGAGAAGACACGGCAACCAGTGCTGTGAGTCATAAACGGACAGAAACCCTCAATTTAGAAGCTGAAATCTATTCTTGAATCTAATGTGATAAAGCAGTCTCTCCATTCGACCTTTTACTAAATACAAAATAAAGTCAGTGATCATCAGTGACTGGTGCCTACCTGTCGGACCAGTTGGTAGTCCAGCTCCCGGGCGATCTCGGCTGCAGCGTCCAGTCCGCCCGGGATCTCGACGGCCCACTCGTTCAGATACTGCCTGTCCACGGAAGGCGAGCCCGCGGAGGAGAGGACGGCGAGGAAACAACACATCACCGCGGGCCGGCATCTCGCTTCCATCGCAGAGGAAATTCAACCAGAGGAGAAAAAAAAGACAGCACTCCTGAAGCAATCACTTCTCGTCAGCGGGAAGGAACAATTCTTCTTTCCCGGCGGAGAACAAAAGTCGTCTTTCTGCTCCGTCAAGGAAACACTTGCTGGTTGGGGCTTGTGTGCGTGCACGCGTGCGTGTGCGGTCACGACTGGGGAGGGGGGTTCACACGTCAAATTACGGTTGCTGTGACGTCAATCCGGCGTCTACCTTCAGTAAAATATAGAAAGTAGGGAGGGAGGGTAAAAATATCCCAGAAGGAGGTGCAGGGAAGAAATACGTCAAGTAAAAAAATATCAATCCTTCATTATCTACTCAAATAAACAGTAATAGTCAATAATAGACAATAAATACATCTTATCTCCCACCCAAAGAGGGTTCAGGACCGAGGACAGTTCCTTGTTTTGAGCAACATCACATGATGGGGTAAAGAAACAATTCAGACAAATATTATTTACAGGAATGAAATAAGGCATTCTTCGTTGGGCATCTCTGTGAGGAGTTTGCATGTTCTCCCCGTTTTTCTCCGGGTACTCCGGTTTCCTCCCACATTCCAAAAACATGCATGTTAGTTTAATTGGCGACTCTAAATTGTCCATCGGTATGAATGTGAGTGTGAATGTTTGTTTGTCTATATGTGCCCTGCGATTGACTGGCGACCAGTCCAGGGTGTACCCCGCCTCTCGCCCAAAGTCTGCTGGGATAGGCTCCAGCATCCCCGTGACCCTAATGAGGATAAGCGGTATAGAAAATGGATGGATGGATGGAAATAAGGCATTTAACACACACTGTATCAAGGTAGATATTCACACCGTGCAAAAGCAATAATTAGGAAGCAATTCATTCAAACGGCAATTACCTGGGAACAGTGCTTCTCAGTTATTGTCTGCCCACTCGAGGGGACAGAAATGTTTTCGCATCCCCCGCTTGAAATACCATTGACAACTGATCATATCTGCATCATATTTGTTGTGAAGCTTACAAGTGTATTCAAGAGTCAAATTGCATGTTGAGTATGAGAAATTTGGACATGTTGGAAAATTTACACTAACATGCCCCCCCACCCCCCGAGTCTGGAATGATGGTGATGGGTTTTCTGCTTGTTGAAGCGAGTCACTATAAAACACAGATGTCAAACCCAAAACCCGCCCATGCATAATAAAAGACTTTCTTCTAAATGTATTTGTTTGGTTAATTTTAACAAAAAATGTGTGTTGCATGAACTTTTTATGTACTTTTTTGTTGTAATATTCCATTTAAAATGATTTATACAAGAGTTGTGTGACAGTGGTTACCCGCTGAAACCAACCCTGCACCACCTCCCCAGGACTTGAACTCTTCAATTCGACCTACTCCACCAAATAATATCATGAGGAAATTATACTATTTTTAGTGTTTCACAGCATAACTTGTTATATGATTACACCATAATATACCATAATTGTGACATGGCTAATGGTGAAAACAGGTTTGACGCTCCTGCAAACATGGACTCCATCCATTTATTCATTTTCAGAAGCAGAAGTCTAGATGCGTAATAAAATAGGTTTTTTAAATCAGTCTAATTGCCAAATAATATTTACTGTGAACAGAATTTAACATGATGTGTTAAAATACAACATGTGTATTCGTGTAACCAGTGGAATCCGTAATAATATCATATAAAATGTGCTCTTTTAGACGTCCGATATCATGACCATTGTGTGTTGGTGGAGGAGAGGTAGTGCGCTCCACTGACGAGAATGCAATAAGGATGTTGTGGGCGTGGGTGCTGTATGTGATGGAGGATGTGGACGAGTGGTCCAAATCAGACAAGCTGTGTAGTGTGAGCAAACAAACATGGCTGACAAGGGCACGGTTACACAAAAAGGTCTCTTGTTGTAATTTACATGAAAAAAAACAAGCCAGAGGACGATGTGGTTCAAATAGAGTGAGATTCTCAATCATTTTCAGCTAGACGTCTTCACACTCATACTGACTGATTAGCTTTGGTCATCTGGTCTTGAGCAAACAGCTCTGCACCAGATCAGCAGTCTAATCCACCTTTACCTAGCAACAGCTGTTTGCTTTGTGAGAAGGCAGCACACACACGCACACACAGAGGAGCAGCAGAAAGCAACAGCAAGATGGACAGTGGTGTTTGCAGCAGCGTGTGGTTTCCTCACTAAGCTGTGTGTCTTCCTCATTGATTGTGGCCTCATCCTTCTGACTGATGGGCAAGTGCGCCTTTCCCAGTAGCGCTCTCAGATCTGTCATTTTCCCTTGACCATCCACTTAACAAAATACATCCGATGAGGTCAGAGGTGCAACTGCATTCTGTCCGCTAATTATTTTTCCAGCTCTGAGACTGAGTGAATGGGGATGACGCACATGAAGCTGCAGGGACTTAGAAGTCACCTCAGAAGATGCAAGTGAAGACTTCAGGCACACTTCCTGTTTTGGCAAAACATACAGGCAACCCGTACTGTAAAATTACTGGTCACAGATCTGGTTCCTCTTAAGACGATTTGTGAGATGGATTTTAAATGAATTGAAGGTGTCTCTTATAGCAACTGGGAAGCTGTTACAAATGTCTGTACCTTTTACTAATAACACCTGTTGGCTGAATGTCAGGTATTACACAGTCACCTCTGATAGAGGCTCTTGTTGCCTTTCCACTGATGGTGGATTTCATCCTAATAAACTTAATAAGCAGGCGGTGGAGCCAGTCCATTTAAAACCCTACATATTGAACAGGTTAGTTTAAATTTTCTAAAACTCTCCATCCATCCATCCATCCATCCATTTTCTTCCGCTTATCCGAGGTCGGGTGACGGGGGCAGCAGCCTAAGCAGAGAAGCCCAGACTTCCTCCCCTGGGAGGGGTCCAGGAGGAAACCTAACCTGAAGCCTGAGCCACTTCATCCTCTCAATGTAGAGGTGCAGCAGTTCTACACGGAGTCTCTCCTTGATGACAATGCTTCTCACCCTATCTCTAAGGGAGAGCCCAGGCACCCTGCGGGGAAAACTCATTTTGGCCGCTTTGATCTTGTGCTTTTGGTAACTACCCAAAGCTCATGACCATAGTTGAGCGTAAATCGACCGGTAAATTGAGAGTTTTGCCTTTTGATTCAGCTCCCTCTTCACCACAACGGACCGATGCAGAGTCCGCATCACTGCTGACGGCACACCAACTCTGCCTGTCCATCTTACGTTCCATCATTCCCTCACTCATAAATAAGACCCCAAGGTACTCATACTCCTCCACTTGGAGGTGCTGATTCTCATCCCAGACGCTTCACATTTAGCTGCAAACCGATCCAGCGAGGGTTGAAGGTTACGGCTCGATGGAGCCAACAGGACCACATCATCCGCAAAAAGCAGGGAATTTTCCAAACTAAGAATATTGTGTGGAGAATGAAACAATGATGAAATTATAACGATTTTCTATCAAACACAAAAGCCTTTATAAAAAGTGATTCTATTCATTCTGTCAAACTTGTCGGTGACCAGTTAGTAAGTAATACAGTATTCAAAATGAGAAAAAAAAACATGGAATGGCAAAACATTTTAGCAGCATTCTCTGGCAATGATGATTTGCCTAAAATTCTTAATATTAAACTTGACAATTTTGCATCAGTTTTTTTTTTACATGTTTTTTAAAAGATAGTAGAGTAAACATCCAGAGTAATCCATGTACATATTAGAGCTTATCTCCTTTCAGAAAGACATGTAAATGCGACTTTGCTGCTAGTCGTTTTAAAAAAAACATGCAGACATTTTTTTAGAGTTTATTAAAATATATAATTTAAGATCAATACAGGCGATTGCTACTTTTTTAAGCATCCATGTCATACCTTGCATTTTTAAAGATGACGGCATCATCTGGATATAATATGGTATTGAGGTTTTTGCAAACGTTTGATAAATCATTAATATATAGTGAAATTAAAATAGGACCAAGTATGGAACCTTGTGGTACTCTTGCTTGACAATCAAAATATGGGGATTTGATACCGCTGAAAAACACACAATGAGTTTTGTTCGACAAGTAGGACTTCATCCAAAGGATTGCTTGTTCAGAGATTTACATTTTGTTGATTTAAACAAGTGTTTTGTGGTCAACTGTGTCAAACGCTGTTTTTAAATCTATTGAATGTTTTTTTGGAAAAAAGATGGCATTATGATCAGAAAGACCAGTTAGAAAACTATATGTTTTAAAAATTCTTTCATTTTTATTTGAAAATAGAAGATCTCTGTTTTTGACCACTCAGTAATACGGGTTGGCTTTTCAGTTAACTGAACCATACTGAATATATTTGGTATCTGTTTCAATTTTTCCTTTCATTCTTATTATCTCAATTTATATTAAATTCGCAAATTAAAATGGCCTTTTTACCAGAACAAAAAAAGGTTAAGAATCATTGTGAACCCAGTTGGTGATGGTGGTGGTTGGAGCCCAAAAGTTGGTGGTAGTGACCAGAGCCCTGCTGATGATGGTAGTGGTGGTGGGAACCCAGTTGATGGTGGTGGTCGGAGCTCAGCTGATGATGGTAGTTGGGGTCCAATTGATCGTGGTGATAAAGGTGTTGTGGTGGTGGGAGCCCATCTGGTGGTAGTGGTGATGTTTGAATCCCAGCTAGCAGTGAATGGGACCCAGCAGGCAGTGGCTCTGGCCCAGCTAGCTGGTAATGCAGGCCAGTTACAGGGGGCTATAACTCAGCTAGCAATGGTTGGAGCCCAGCTAGCTGGTGATGCATGGCAAGTAGAGGTGGATGTAGCCCAGCAAGCAATGGTTGAGGCCTAGCCAGCTGTGGATGTGATCCAATAGATGGTGCCTCTAGCCCAGCTAGTTGAAGATGAAGGCCAACTTGTAGCACAATGTAGAAATTAATCAATTATGTTGTTATCTGTTTGAATATATTTTAATATGAGTCCAAAAGTATGCAGATTTAGGTAGATTTTACGTATTTATATTTTGCAGAAATTAAGCATTTTTAAACATAAAAATGGCAAAATTCACTAAAAAAATATAAGACATTTAGAAGATGCATTCAAAAATGCTGCGAATGATGTGTTGTTACTGTAATGAGACACAAGACACACAACTGACACAGGCTTTTATTGCAGCTTTGAATGATCTCACATCAGGCGCCATACACTCTAATAAAAATTCTGAATACACGTGGATACTGTTGCTGCAGCAGCCCACACCAAGCATGACCTCAACTCTGAACCCACAACACGATTGCCTGTCCGGACGCCACTCATCTCCCCTAGGGAACACATTTATAGCAACACACAAGCACTAGTCTTATTTATGTCTTGTTGATGGCTTATGTTCTCTTGTTATGGCTATTACAGTATATTGGGTAATACAATCGTAAAGGTGACAATAGGAGTGTTAGTTCATATCTAGAGGTCTCTAATAATGTTAAAAACTATATTTATATTACTATATATTTATGAATAAAGATTTCTACTCTGTGGAAATCCACTCATCACGGTCAGCTCTGGAACCACTTAACTGTGATAGATGAGGGATTACTGTACAGTCTTTGGCACTTACACTACATCACAAGTGTTTTTTCCGGTATTTGCTGGAGCAAAGTGGTGAACGACAGGAGCTGGTTTGTCGTTAGAAGCCATTTGAGGGCCAAGTTTGTATTTTTCTTGTCTTTTTTTCAGTTAAAGTGTGACGCAATAGGGGCGGGGTTAAACACACAGCATGAGGAGGATTTTTTGAATGTCAACCTTCAGTAAAAACACAACTGTCACCGGATGATGCTTTTTCTTTTTGTTTTGCACTTTTTCATGTATGTTTTATTGTGTGGTGTTTTGTTGATGTTGTTGATGATGTTGATTGTAAATAGAAATTTGCATGCCGAGATTTCACCTAGGAGATGGATCTTGTATATAATAGTATTATATTATATATTTTGTAGTTGTTTTAGAGGATTTTATTGAATTAATTTAAATATTAAACATTTAATATCATGTATTTTTTACATTACATTACACATTCACCCAATTTGGTAATACATTGTTTTTTGTTGATGTTGTGTTGTGAATAGAAATTGCATGCCAAGATTTGACCTTGTCTATTGAGACGGGTCTTCCATTTTCTATGACGCTTATGCTTTACGGTCGCGGGTATGCTGGAGCCTATCCTAGCTGACTTGGGCCGGGAGGCGGGGTACACCCTTGACTGGTCGCCAGTCAATTGCAGGGCAGACAAAAAAACAATCACACTCATGGACAATTTAGTGTCTCCAATTAACCTAACATGCATGTTTTTGGAATGTGGGAGGAAACCGGAGTACCCGGAGAAAACCCATGCACGCACGGGGTGAACATGCAAACTCCACAGAGAGATGCCCAACGGAGATTTGAACCCTGAACCTCCTGACTGTGAGGCCAACATGCTACCCACTCATTCACCGTGGAGTTTCCATCTCCACCACGACTATTGGCCATGCTCTGTGTGCCACCTAGATGGGGCTTATGCTCCTTTCATTAATCTGACCAAGCCAAACCCAATATAATTAAATATCTTACACGTATGTTCAAAAGCAATTTTTTTAGTGCATGTAAACATACTGAATGTCATCAGTTATCAGTCACTTTTGGATGTGTCTTCCATTCTGATTGCTCCGACTGCAAGAGAAGCTCAGCTTCCCGTAAAATGTCCAAAAAGTGGTGATTATATACTGTATACTGCTGTGTGTACCTTTCATTGACTAAATATGCGGTAGAATACCTTCATTTTTTGTTCAGAATCAGCTGCTTATCACAGCTAACTGACACCTCTGCCTTATCATTCCTTCCTGCAGCGCCATAGTCGGCCTTCGAGCATCTACTGACTTCGACTGTGAAGTGTGGGTTGTTCCTCTGCACGAAACTGGACAGTCATTGGATAAATGCTGGGCTTTGTTCCACTCATAGGACGCTGAGCCTCTCTGGAGGTCTATGGGGCAGCGGGCTGGCCCGGACGCTCAGCTTCTGCATGACAATTGGATGATCTGTTTGAGGCGGAATCCCTGTTTGATTGACAGTGAAATGAATGAATCAGCGATCTTGAAGTGTAAATCTCTACCAGAGCTTTTTCCGAGTTTTTCTTTCTGTTGTTCTGAACTGATCCGGTGACTTTACAGATCCCCAGCAACTTTTTTGTCTTTGTTAAAAACGACTAAGACCGTAGGGTAGACTTTACATATGCATAAATAAACACATTTATGATGTAGGCCGAAAAAAAAAGAGCCTGCCCTCCTTGAATCACCAGCAGCCACCACTGCTTCCATCCTGACATAAGGATAAACACACCAGCACACACAAGTTTGGCAGATGCATGACAAAGCCTTGCAAGTCCAAACTACAAACGAGCTTTCAGAACTGCAAATGATTTGTTTTGTCGCTAACAAGATACCAACATAAATATCAGTGACTTCTCTGCATTCATGTCTCACTTGTGACAAACAGGAAGATCGTGCTAGGGAAAATGGACGAAGGTCACACGCAGGTTTCAATCTTTTGTGTCACTGAAGCTGTCCAATGGTGTACAAATGTCATGTGACATCAGAGGATGTAGCTGCAAATGTCACGCAGATGTCATTCAGACCGGCGTCTCTCTGCAGAAAAGAGGAAACGAATGAGTGACATGACATGACGTGTACGTCATCAAGAAGCGTGAAGGTCAGATGGACCAATCGGGCCGATGTGTGTCCATGTAATGGTTTTGTTTCCACTCAGACGCTGTGTACATATGATAGCAGGATGTTGACCGTGTGTGTGCATGTGTGTGAGTATTTCCATGTGTTCCGCGGGCTGTTTCAGTCCACCCATCCGCTGTATCAATTGACATTACACTCATGTTTAATGAAATTCCCAAAAAGATGTATTTAAAATTCTGCAGTTTTTATTTACACTGTCAAAGAGGTATTTAACAGGTTGTCACATAGTTAAGAAATCTACATTATATAGTTCAATGTTCTGCCTAAAGAACACAATATATATATATTTCCACTCGAATTTGATCCAACCCCCACTGCAAATGTAATGAAAAGGCTGTCAATAGATGGCCAATAAAAAATTTGCATTTATTTTTAATTAACCTAGTTAATTTGAACTACTGCAAGTTGCAAATAAATGTAATTTACAGACACTGAGGGTTGATGGAACTGAAATGACTTCTTAGCCCGGTAGAGGGCAGCATTGAGTTAATGCGGGCCTCCGCCTGGTGACGTCATCGATGAGTCACTTCATCCTTTTGTTTTTAGGGGGGGGGGGGATGGTTTACATCGTTAGCCATGTTTATAAAAGACGTTGACGCAGCACTCAGCCCCTCTTTCTTGCCAAGTTCACCCAAATAAGCCTTGTTCTACTTTATAGAAGAACAAGAATGTGAGAATTTGAGGTCTTTTGACGGTAAGTACTGTAAAGTTTGACTAAAGTTGGGAAAAAATACAAATAAAAGGTCGTGGGCGTTTCCCCTGACGTTGGCTTTGCTTCCCCTGCCGAACCAAAGTCGTGTGGGAAATGCTGATAACTAACACACCGAAGTGTTGTAGGCGGACACGGCTACGCTTGGCAACGCAGTAACGCGCCGCTTGTGCCAGCATCTCGCAGCCATCGAGGGCTGCCAGCGGGAGGGGCCAACCGATTCCGCTACCGGGGACTCACTGGTGCACTCTTGGCGTTTCGGGAGCAGGGAAGTGAACAGTTGGATCCGCTCTCATCACAATGCCTCATAAAAGGAGAAGCCACGGTCATCAGAAACACGCAGATGAGGTGAGTGTGTGTTATCCTTAGAATAAACACGCCGTTATCATGACAAAGGGACGTTGGATGTGTGTTTTGCCAAATGGACGTGGACTGGGGACGTTGAAATGAGTTTTTTTTGGGGGGGGGGTCAATACACAGCAATGTGAAGGGCAATGACGCGCGTCCACAATCAGTCATGTTTGTAAACCACACGCCCAGAAGCATTGCACAACTCTTACCATCAAGTATTGTTCATGCACTGACTGATAAGATGTGAGCCAAGACATGTGCAGGCCTCTTCTTTGGAGGTATGCATGGTGATGATGGAAGTGAGGGGTGGTGCATGACACACACACACACACACACACACACACAGGTCAACTCTCTACTATTGTTTACTGGGAGCGGAAGAGGCCCTGGAAAAGAAGTGAGTGAGTCGAAAAGCAGACAGCAGTGTGTGTTAATTGCCTAAGTGTGCTTGGGAGTGGCACATTTGACAACGTTATTTTGTGTTTGAAAAAGAAGGTGCCGTTCCCAGTGATTCTTTTTCCACCCGTGTGTTGGCCTCCTTTTCCCTCATGGCGTATGCAGCCTACCACTACTACACTGTAAGTACTTTTGAGTCCACTCTCTGCTTGACAGTCTTGGTAATAGCATGTTTTGCTCACTCGTCGGCTCATATATGGAAGCTGGAAGTGTCTTTTACAGTCAGAAACCATCAGAACAGTCCGAACGCGACTGAAATGCGCGTACTTTACAAGAAAACTTTGCATTTGTGTGAATTATTGGAAATACCGAGAGGCAAAGTGCTATATTTACTGATAAAGGGCTTCCTTAAGTCCTAACCTCGTCACTTCACCGTGTAGCTTTAATAATTAGTTGAAAAATGATTATACTAGTAGTTTATTTGGCAGTGTTTGGCATGTAAACCCGGGAAATCAATTATGCTTTTGATGTTACACAAACAACCAAGGGAAAACAATAGGTGAGGCACAGCATTCTGTGGAGTTCCCCTGAATGTACTGTACATGCATCCTCTTGTAAAACATTTGCTTTTAAAATCCGCTATTTCTATGCAAGAAGTATCACAAAGACTATTAGACCTAATATACGTCGGTAGTACAACCACCACATTTATTCCCCGGCGATGAAACTATATACATATACTAGTAATGATATGGTTGAAATGAGGTAACACCATTTGTGTACTCTACCTCTCGGAAGTCATCTCTGTGTCAAAGGTCATAATTGCATAAATGATGTTTTGAGTCACTTATGGGTGTTCTTCAGTTGCTGTTTGTCTCCCTCTGCTGATTGTGTACATGCTTGAGAACATCCTGATAACAGCTGCTTCCTCAAATAACACATTATGTCCCGTGTGTGTGTGTGTGTGTGTTCTGGAATACCCGGGGAGCATGCAAAAGCGAGGAAATGGTGGTTTTAAAGATTCTACCGAGTTCAAAAGAAGTACACAGTGAAGTCGACTGAGTCATGTACGGTTGTGACACTCTTAACTATGCAAACGCCACAAGAATGAAACATGGGAACGACACACCCATCTCTTTAGAAGGCGTTTCTTTCAGAAAGAGAGCTGAGATGTACAGTATCTCACAAAAGTGAACACAGCTTTTATGTTTTTATTATACCTTCTATATTGGGGGTTCCATTATGATAGGGTAATAAAGTCAGGTTTCAGTTCATTTTGGGTATAATTAGGGAGCAAAATACAAAACATTAAATGTAGCTTCTGTTTAAACAGCTTTAATTAGGTTTTAAATATGGAGCACAGTTTTTCAATGTCATAACTACAAAAATATTCCATTTATCCATATATTCATCCTACTTAGCGAAAATTCACTTACCCGCGATTACCCACGATAAACGCGGGACAGCTGTATAGTCACCGCTCAATCTACCGTCGTGACGTTAAGCATCTTGTAGGCAATCGAGCGTCCCGACTTTCTGACGCTCTGTCTGACGCTCTTTTTAAACTTTATATACACTTTTAACACACCAACAGCAGTGCTCAGTTTGAAAACTGTATAGAAAAGCGTTCCTCCGCCGCTCTCAACACCGGCAACAAAACACTTTCTTATTACTTTCTTTATTATGACAGTTAGTTGTAATGTATTGTATATTGGTGAATTGATTACTTAGTTATAATTTTATTTATATTGTTTTTAAGTATTATCACTTGTATGTCACAAAATTCCATGAAATTAAAAAGGCATTGTTGGGTTTTTTTTGACAATATCTTTTCTTTTTTAAAGTATGGGTTTGAGCACCGCTTCAGCACCGGCACCGTAAAGATTTGGCACTGGTATAAGATAATATGCAAGCGACACCCAACCCTGTTTATGAAGCGTTTATTTTTTGCTCCTAGCTTGGCTCTTCACGCACCGCCACGTTTATGTCCAATGAATGAAATCAATGTTTGCTAAGTGCTGCTAACTATGCAGCACATACTGATGTCTGAGGTTGTTAATGGACTGGAGATACACAAGCAGGGAATTCACGTTACATATAAAGATGAGCAGCAGCATAGGAGAGTCCTGTTACATGCATCTGTGGCACAAGAAGACAATTATCTTTCAATCCAACAATGCATCTAATTGTGTATTCTCATGCAATGCTGATCTCATTAAATCTTCTTGACTGGAGCTTTTATCATCACAGTTGACAACACAGACACTGACTACAGGCTTAGAGTTGTTTCTCATGGTGCACCAGCTAGTTGGACAAGCTGGGTTAGTTAGGACTTCACACTGCCAGGACTGAGCCTACATGACAGGAAAGACAGACTAATTGGTTGCAACATGCTTGTAGACATAAATAAAGCATGTTGTCCACATGACTTTTATCCTGTCAAGCAGGTTCTTTGCTTTAAGCGTAATAATCAGAAATGATATAAAGTGTACAACATCTAGAAAAGATTTAGTGATTGCTTTAACATATTACCCTTCAACAGCCTTTACATCGTATGCACCAAAGTATTCTAAGCCCAGCAGAGTTGTGTGGCCAACACTTGGCTCGTGTTTCACACATATCCATATTGTAATAAATGCTTTATTATAAATTATAATAAAGCATTATATTATATATAAAAAGCAAGTCCTGGGACTCCACATTTAGTCAAACTTTGTGCTGGCTGCACTAACAGGTGTAGCAAGTTTGACAGACATTAACACATCTTGAAAATGCTAATTCTAACACAGTGACTCACTCAAAGGCTGTATTGTCTGCCCACCCTCCACCCAAGCATGGCCCGAAGAGATGCACAGTGCTTGCAAGCTGTGGGCGAGGTACAGCAGATAGGAATACAGACTTTGCGCCATAAGGTGACGAGTAAAAACAAAAGTAGGCCTGTCACGATAACAATAATCCTCATTCATTCATTTTCTATACTGCTTATCCTCATTAGGGTCACGGGGATGCTGGAGCCTATCCCAGCAGACTTTGGGCGAGAGGCGGGGTACACCCTGGACTGGTCGCCAGTCAATCGCACATATAGACAAACAAACATTCACACTCACATTCATACCGATGGACAATTTAGAGTCACCAATTAACCTAACATGCATGTTTTTGGAATGTGGGAGGAAACCGGAGTACCCGGAGAAAACCCACGCACGCACGCACGGGGAGAACATGCAAACTCCACACAGAGATGCCCAACGGAGATCTGAACCCAGGTCTTCCAGATCTCCTGACTGTGTGGCCAATGTGCTAACCACTCATCCACCGTGCGGCCCCACGATAACAATAATGATAATCAATATTATTGAAAACATTTTTTGAGACAATTTTGTCATTATTTATATGGCATAACAATATGAATACCGTATTTTCCGGACTATAAGTCGCTCCGGAGTATAAGTCGCACCAGCCCAAAAATGCACAATGAGGTAAAAAAAAAAAACATACATAAGTTGCACTGGAGTATAAGTCACATTTTTGCAGGTAATTTATTTTACAGAACACTAGATCTAAAACAGAAATGTCATCGTGGAAGGCAAGTTATAACATTAATAAAAGAATAGAGAACAGGCTATAATAGGTGTAAGATATGCTAACACAATGAAGGTTATTCAGCTACACGCAAAATAAACATGCTCAGAAAGTGTCCGGTGTTCCTAATAAACAGTTTTTATGTAACTACAGCATAAAAAACAAAACAAGTTTACCTTTACGTTAACAACTCGCAATCTCACTCCTAATCACTAAATCTGTAGAATTCTTCTTCCTCGGTATCACTTCTAAATACAGTAATTGTCGTCAGACTCAGAATCAGTTCTAGTTGCAACGAGTCCAGCCTTTCTGAATCCAGACAGGATGGTCTTGGTTGTCACTGAAGCCCATGCTTGGTTGGTCCATTCAATAGCTTGCAGAAAAGTTGCATGGCGCATCCTCCCGGTTGCTGTGAAGCTATGCTCGCCGTCCGTCATCCACTGCTCCCACAGGCGACGCAATACTGCCGTACAGCTCCGCTTGACTGAGATGTGAAGTGGCTGGAGTACTTTTGTTAAGCCTCCGGGGATGATAGCAAGTATGGAGTTGAAAACTTTAAGTTTCGCTTTGAACCGTGGCGTGATGTGCGCTCGCATACTGTCCATCACAAGCAGGGCTTTGCGGGTTCTAAAGAAGCCATCCGGACGCTTAGTGTAGCATTTTGTAAGGCAAAAGTTCAGCATTTCTTAATCCATCCAGCCTTTCTCATTCACGGCCACGGCCACAGCAGAGGGACGTTGGATTTTCGGCATTGTTTTTCGTTTGAAAATGACCAACGGTGGCTAATTTGATCCATCGCCACAGCATGCCAGCACCACTGTGAAGTGTGACTTTTCATGACCAGTCGTGACTTTATTCACGCTCTTTTGCCCTTTTTCTGCAACACTTGCACCTATGAGGATGTCAAAAGTGTGGGGACCTCACCCATGTTGATGACGTGATCCGGTGTCACGTTGTGCTCAGTTACTTGCTTCTCAACAAACTCACGGAAACTCTCGATCTTGGCTCGGAAATCTGCTGGCAGTTTTTGGGACACCGTTGTCCGTGCACTGATAGGAAGGCGGTTGCGTTGCATGAAGCGAAGACACCCAGAAGGTTCTCCCGCAAAACCGTTGATATTCATCTCTTTGGCAACTACCCACGCATGCATACGTAACTGCACGGTTGACAAGCCTCTCCCCGTGGCACGTTCAAGCACCCACCGGCGAACTCGTTCCTCTCGCTGCGGCCATGTAGCTTTCAGCCCACGATTAGCTTTTTTTGTTTTCTTCATCGCAGTAAGAGTAGCCTCCGCTTTTCGCCAGTCCCTAACAAGTTTCTCATTCACTCCAACCTTCTCTCTGCTGCCCGATTACTGCTTTCAGCTGCAAATTTTACTACTTGCAGCTTGTAGTCTAAGAACATGACTTTCTTTTGGAGGCATTTGTGTTCAGTCGTTATCTTTCTGAGCTAATGTGCACGTCTTACATTTTACTTTGTTAAGGAGTTGGAGACATTGGTGCGTAAGTCTACAGTGTCCTCTCGTGGCTGTCTGTGAAATGATATACATATTTTTCCATGCATAAGTCATTTGGGAGTATAAGTCGCAGGACCAGCTAACCTATGAAAAAAGTGCAACTTATAGTCCAGAAAACACGGTACATCAAATCAAAACCTGTAAACGTTTTTTTCTTAATAGTATTTAACATTGTAATTGGAATGTCAAAAGCTTGCTGATGCAATTGTTGTAGTTTTATTAAAGTAAGCCATTTTCATGACACTTTTATTATTACCACTATTAGGCAGGATGTGAGAGAAATGTGTTTTGACTATGGCTAAGTGAGTGACTATCGCTATCGGAGTGCCTCTTGAAGCCGTGTCTTTATTTCACACGCAACTTGCACTAAGTCAGTGACCAACCTTAAACATCGCCTAAACACTACCGACCAAAAACTAATACATTAAAAAGCACTAAAGCAGAACTCATACTGG
Organism: Oostethus manadensis; assembly: GCA_024372805.1. Lineage (NCBI taxonomy): Eukaryota > Metazoa > Chordata > Actinopteri > Syngnathiformes > Syngnathidae > Oostethus > Oostethus manadensis. The sequence continues at coordinate 1,121,050 of QODF01000049.1, read as the reverse complement.
GACACATACACACAGTCGCATTAACATTAGCATTGCTCTAATGGTCTCTTCTTTGTCCCTTACGCTTTGCACGAGGTGTTCAAGATTACGTGTTTACAAACTATGAACCCAAAGGACTTCCCATAATTTAAGCTTTAAACATTTCAAAACCCAGTTTTACAAAAGTAGCTACGATATTAGGTTTAATGTCACTATAAAGCAGGCGTAGGGAACCTGTGGCTCGGGAGCCAGATGTGGCTCTTTTGATGACCACATATGGCTCTCAGACATTTCTAAACACCATAACATTTAGTTATTTAGTTTATTTAGTTTTTTTCAATATGTCAATATATGTGACATATTGCTTATTATAAACACACATTCTAAAAATACAATTTAACAAAAAACTTTAAGGAAACATAAAAAATTGAAAAATCAGCAGAAATTTTACAAAAATAAAGTGACAATATTAGGAGAAAAAAGTAATCTAAAAAAAAAAGTTTTAGTTTTTTGAAAAATAGGTTGTGGAAAAGGTTATATTATTAAGAGAAAAACAAAATATTACAGGAATAAAGTCATAATTACAGGAAAAGTTGAAAAACTTGGAAAATTACAAAGGAAACCCAGCAGAAATTGAAAAAAATACTGTGAATTAAAGTAGAAAGTCAAAATATTAAGAGAAAAAAAGACACCCTGGTACGAGAATAAAAAAGTTATTTTTTATTTTATTTTTTAAAATGTTGTTATATTATTAGAAACAAACAAAACATTCTAAAGTTTTTAAAGTAATTTTTGGAATATTTTAGGTTATACATATTTTAGTTTGGGGGTAAAATTTATATGGGAATAAAGTTAAAATATTGTGGAAATAAAGTCATAATATTGCAATTAAATATATCACTATAGTTTTATGATATACAATGTTTTGTGTAATGTTTTTTGCTGACATTGTAAAGTAAAACATGACAGGATTCACAGTGTTAAAAATAACATTCCAAATATAAAACCTCAGCACTATTATGTTCTAAAATTGTTGGTCTTGCTTAAAAATGCACACTTTTAGTTGTAATCACTGTTAAAAAATAGGATATGGCTCTCACGGAAATACGTTTGAAAATATGTGACTTCCACGGCTCTCGTAGCCCAAAAGGTTCTTGACCCCTCCTCTAAAGGATGCCGGTGGAATTACTCTCTATTGTTAGTTTTGAAGTTACATAAGATCTCTTTGAGGCACCTACGTTTGTTGATTTTCCTGTGCGTGTGTGTGTTTGTGTGCTTATGCATGAATGTAATCATAAAAAAGGGTGCGCACTAGCAGTTAGATTTTTTGATAGTCTTAAAATGTTCTCCCAGTGTATGCAAATGAAAAATATTTCATCCTCTTCATGCGTGGGTGTGTATGCAAGAGATAGATGGCGTGCAGGCTTCTCAGGTGGCTCCGCTCGCTTCTCTTTTAATCCCTAACAGTTAAAGCCCAGTTGGACTTGTGCGCATGTGAGCCTTCCCTCTTGACTGTACTGTGCTCCTAGACCACACCCTCCTTGCTGAACCCTCCTCCCTTCCCTCCCTTTTTTCTCCCTGCCTGCTGGAAACATGCTGCTGCGAGCCGACAGACGCACCAACAGCTGACAAACATACACACACACACACACACGCACACACACAGAGGCACCATCAGCCAACATGGGCCAGATACTGAGCTGGATCCGAGGCCCCCGTGAGACCACAGCCCTGGAGGATGTGGCCGTGGAGGAGCAGGTGTGTGTTAAAGTGTGTTGGTGTCGGTGTGTGTGTGTGTGTGTGTGTGCGTGTGTTTGTGTGTGTGTGAGTGCCATGAAATGTGCAACCGTGTCAAAGTATCCTCGTGTGTTTTGTTTAGTTACTGTAAATCATGGTGTAAAAAGAAAGGCACAAAGGTTGCACTGCAGTTTGTCTGGTTCGAGACCACTGAGAGAAACTCTCACGCAGAGAAAAACTGTGTTGGCAGCACTCCAAGGTAGACCTCTCTCCCTGCTTGCGGAATGTGGAGCTCCTGGTCAGTGTGTGTGTGTGTGTGTTGACATGCTGTGAGATATTAAACCAAGCCCAGGACAAGGCCTTCACTGTTTGCTACAGTGGCCCACAAGAAGGTGTATGTTTTGTTGTCGTCCATTTTGCACAGATTGCTGATACTCAGGAAAAGAGCTTTGAGTCTTTTGAGATTTCCTGCGTCTCGCCCAAATAGCATTCTCATGTGATAATGTGTGCTGCGATGGAGCAATGTGAAAGGGTGTGTTGCTGGACTTGGATCTAGATTGATACACACATTACCTCGGTGCCGTTGTCTTATGATGTTTTTGTGACTATGTTGGGGTTACATGAAGATCCGCTTTTGGTTCTTTAGCTGTCAGTGCTTTATTATCAGGGCTGTGTTTGTTTACTTGGCGTGTGGTAGGTTACGTGCACACTGGGGCTGCCGTGTTGATGATTTTTACTGAAAAGGTTTTGTTCTCAGGGTCAGTTCTGTCGCTTGCTGGCCCAGCAGTACCATTTCCTTTAGAACAGGGGGGTCCTCACCTTCTACACTGAGGCCTGGATACAAAAAATATCAATCAAACAAATGCAATCTTTAATGTTTAACAAAATAAACCTGTCATTTAAAAACAACATAGAAAAAACATAATTAAAAATACATTTTGATGGTTATTTATTTGGTAAATAACAAACAAAAATAACAAATAAATAACTAAATAAATACTTTTTCAGATATACCTAGCAAAATTAGCTTTTGATACTTTTTCTTTTCAGGAATTCAAGTGAACAATTGTAATTTGACATCTTCAGTTAACAAATAATATTTGCATTGCTGTTGTTTTGTTTTTGTAAAACACCAAATGTCTAAATTCATACCTAATTGTGTTGTCTGTGTTATGTACATGGATACATGATATGTTTTTTAAATCTTATTTTTAATGGGATGAAAATAAGCTTATTTTTGTGGTATAAAAGTCTTTAATTGTATTTTTTGACCAGTAAAAAAATGACCAGTGGCCCCTGAACCGCACATTGGACACATCTGCATTACAGCCCGCTTAGGAAAACATATCTAGATAACACATGCACAAGCATCAGAACAAAGTCCACAGATGATAAGAGCAAACAGTTATAACTCCGACCTGCCTTAAACCCTTTAAAGGCCAGGAAGCCATATTTGGTAACTCCAACTTTAACTATACGGCAATAGTCAGTCAGCATATAAAACTAACGATACTGCTAATGATAACAACAGTGTTAAATATATGTTAAATTTATTTCAATAGAGTAAAATGACTGTACATAAAACCGGTCAACTATATTGACATAATATATTTTAAAATAGCTTCTCATTTTATCCAAGTGTATTTATATATTGCACTATAATTTGCCACTATTTATAATGCTGCTTAAAACCACTGCATTGCATTCTTTGTTGATGAGATTCTGTTTGTATGCTAGTAAATCCCAGTATTCTGTGTTTTCAGCTGGCACAGATCAGCGTGGCTAGAGTGCCTCTTGAGCGGGTCTCTGAACATTCGTCACATGATATCCCAACACTAAAGTCATCAATAACCTGCTATTTGGAGTTACTTATGTCGAACAAGCATGTGTGTTATGCAGTGCCTAAAATAGGCAACAGATTCTGTTGAATAGAGGATATATGTCCACATATTATGTAATGGGTAAGCAGACTGGCGTACATTTGCTTTTTCTTATGGAGGAAATTATTGTAATTCCGTGTTTTGAATGTGGTCGGGTATAATTAGGACTTCAGCGTCACAGTGTGGACTCCAGACCCACCCCCTGTCTGTCTTGTGAAATCAGGTTGACGGGCTGAAGGGCTCGCCTGTCAGTGTGCTTCACTGATGCGATGCTGTTTTTGTTCCAGCTGTCTGTTTACGTCTGCCATGCTTGATATGAAACGGCAGTAAATGAAGACCAGGCAGCAATTGTTCACCTACATACTTTGCAAGATACAATGATGAACATTCTTGGTGTCATGCTTCCAATGAACACGTGCACATGACAAGTTCAAACTTTAGAAATGTGACGTTGTTAAAGTTTGTGTTGTAGAGGGTGAGAAAGTGAGGGTTGGTCGAAGTGAAGGGCAACAAACTAAGGGGTATGTACAGAGCTAAATTTAGAGATGGCAGAGCAACGGACACCTAAGGCACGAGGACATGGACACACATGGAAACAGGAGAAGTTATGTTGGTAATTGAAAATGTCCATCCGAGTTTGTACTTATCTGTATGGAATTAAATTACCTATAGGTGTAGTATAGATATGATTAGTCAGACTTAGTTTTCTCACTCGATGGAATTGCTTTGCTATTTTCGGGAATGTTTGTTGATCATTTGGGTTGAATTTGACGTCGCCTTTAATAAATCAGTGGAAGCAACTCATCTCCACACCCCATCTGACTGGCACATAAGCGTTGGTCAACATAACTGAAACTATTGCTTGCACATTTACTTGTGACTTTCACCAAGACATGAGAATGGACGATTGTACATTTTTATTTGATTATTTTGTTTATTTAGTGCTGCACGGTGGCCTAGTGGTTAGCTTGCTTGGCCATGCCGTCAGGAAACCTGGAAGGTCTCTGTTGGACATCTCTTTGTGAAGTTTGCATGTTCTCCCTGTTTTTTTCTGGTACTCTGGTTTCCTTGCACATTCCTAAAACATGCATGTTATGTTAATTGGCGGCTCTAGATTGGCCGTAGGTCTGAATGTCAGCGTAAATGGTTGTCTATATGTGCCCTGCGATTGGCAGAAGTTAGCTGGGATAGGCTCCAGCGTATCCCCGCAAACCTAGTGAGGTCAANTAAAGTAGAAAGTCAAAATATTAAGAGAAAAAAAGACACCCTGGTACGAGAATAAAAAAGTTATTTTTTATTTTATTTTTTAAAATGTTGTTATATTATTAGAAACAAACAAAACATTCTAAAGTTTTTAAAGTAATTTTTGGAATATTTTAGGTTATACATATTTTAGTTTGGGGGAAAAATTTATATGGGAATAAAGTTAAAATATTGTGGAAATAAAGTCATAATATTGCAATTAAATATATCACTATAGTTTTATGATATACAATGTTTTGTGTAATGTTTTTTGCTGACATTGTAAAGTAAAACATGACAGGAATCACAGTGTTAAAAATAACATTCCAAATATAAAACATCAGCACTATTATGTTCTAAAATTGTTGGTCTTGCTTAAAAATGCACACTTTTAGTTGTAATCACTGTTAAAAAATAGGATATGGCTCTCACGGAAATACGTTCGAAAATATGTGACTTCCACGGCTCTCGTAGCCCAAAAGGTTCTTGACCCCTCCTCTAAAGGATGCCGGTGGAATTACTCTCTATTGTTAGTTTTGAAGTTACATAAGATCTCTTTGAGGCACCTACGTTTGTTAATTTTCCTGTGCGTGTGTGTGTTTGTGTGCTTATGCATGAATGTAATCATAAAAAAGGGTGCGCACTAGCAGTTAGATCTTTTGATAGTCTTAAAATGTTCTCCCAGTGTATGCAAATGAAAAATATTTCATCCTCTTCATGCGTGGGTGTGTATGCAAGAGATAGATGGCGTGCAGGCTTCTCAGGTGGCTCCGCTCGCTTCTCTTTTAATCCCTAACAGTTAAAGCCCAGTTGGACTTGTGCGCATGTGAGCCTCCCCTCTTGACTGTACTGTGCTCCTAGACCACACCCTCCTTGCTGAACCCTCCTCCCTTCCCTCCCTTTTTTCTCCCTGCCTGCTGGAAACATGCTGCTGCGAGCCGACAGACGCACCAACAGCTGACAAACATACACACACACACACACACACGCACACACACAGAGGCACCATCAGCCAACATGGGCCAGATACTGAGCTGGATCCGAGGCCCCCGTGAGACCACAGCCCTGGAGGATGTGGCCGTGGAGGAGCAGGTGTGTGTTAAAGTGTGTTGGTGTCGGTGTGTGTGTGTGTGTGTGTGTGCGTGTGTTTGTGTGTGTGTGAGTGCCATGAAATGTGCAACCGTGTCAAAGTATCCTCGTGTGTTTTGTTTAGTTACTGTAAATCATGGTGTAAAAAGAAAGGCACAAAGGTTGCACTGCAGTTTGTCTGGTTCGAGACCACTGAGAGAAACTCTCACGCAGAGAAAAACTGTGTTGGCAGCACTCCAAGGTAGACCTCTCTCCCTGCTTGCGGAATGTGGAGCTCCTGGTCAGTGTGTGTGTGTGTGTGTTGACATGCTGTGAGATATTAAACCAAGCCCAGGACAAGGCCTTTACTGTTTGCTACAGTGGCCCACAAGAAGGTGTATGTTTTGTTGTCGTCCATTTTGCACAGATTGCTGATACTCAGGAAAAGAGCTTTGAGTCTTTAGAGATTTCCTGCGTCTCGCCCAAATAGCATTCTCATGTGATAATGTGTGCTGCGATGGAGCAATGTGAAAGGGTGTGTTGCTGGACTTGGATCTAGATTGATACACACATTACCTCGGTGCCGTTGTCTTATGATGTTTTTGTGACTATGTTGGGGTTACATGAAGATCCGCTTTTGGTTCTTTAGCTGTCAGTGCTTTATTATCAGGGCTGTGTTTGTTTACTTGGCGTGTGGTAGGTTACGTGCACACTGGGGCTGCCGTGTTGATGATTTTTACTGAAAAGGTTTTGTTCTCAGGGTCAGTTCTGTCGCTCGCTGGCCCAGCAATACCATTTCCTTTAGAACAGGGGGGTCCTCACCTTCTACACTGAGGCCCGGATACAAAAAATATCAATCAAACTAATGCAATCTTTAATGTTTAACAAAATAAACCTGTCATTTAAAAACAACATAGAAAAAACATAATTAAAAATACATTTTGATGGTTATTTATTTGGTAAATAACAAACAAAAATAATTAATAAATAACTAAATAAATACTTTTTCAGATATACCTAGCAAAATTAGCTTTTGATACTTTTTCTTTTCAGGAATTCAAGTGAACAATTGTAATTTCACATCTTCAGTTAACAAATAATATTTGCATTGCTGTTGTTTTGTTTTTGTAAAACACCAAATGTCTAAATTCATACTTAATTGTGTTGTCTGTGTTATGTACATGGATACATGATATGTTTTTTAAATCTTATTTTTAATGGGATGAAAATAAGCTTATTTTTGTGGTATAAAAGTCTTTAATTGTATTTTTTGACCAGTAAAAAAATGACCAGTGGCCCCTGAACCGCACATTGGACACATCTGCATTACAGCCCGCTTAGGAAAACATATCTAGATAACACATGCACAAGCATCAGAACAAAGTCCACAGATGATAAGAGCAAACAGTTATAACTCCGACCTGCCTTAAACCCTTTAAAGGCCAGGAAGCCATATTTGGTAACTCCAACTTTAACTATACGGCAATAGTCAGTCAGCATATAAAACTAACGATACTGCTAATGATAACAACAGTGTTAAATATATGTTAAATTTATTTCAATAGAGTAAAATGACTGTACATAAAACCGGTCAACTATATTGACATAATATATTTTAAAATAGCTTCTCATTTTATCCAAGTGTATTTATATATTGCACTATAATTTGCCACTATTTATAATGCTGCTTAAAACCACTGCATTGCATTCTTTGTTGATGAGATTCTGTTTGTATGCTAGTAAATCCCAGTATTCTGTGTTTTCAGCTGGCACAGATCAGCGTGGCTAGAGTGCCTCTTGAGCGGGTCTCTGAACATTCGTCACATGATATCCCAACACTAAAGTCATCAATAACCTGCTATTTGGAGTTACTTATGTCGAACAAGCATGTGTGTTATGCAGTGCCTAAAATAGGCAACAGATTCTGTTGAATAGAGGATATATGTCCACATATTATGTAATGGGTAAGCAGACTGGCGTACATTTGCTTTTTCTTATGGAGGAAATTATTGTAATTCCGTGTTTTGAATGTGGTCGGGTATAATTAGGACTTCAGCGTCACAGTGTGGACTCCAGACCCACCCCCTGTCTGTCTTGTGAAATCAGGTTGACGGGCTGAAGGGCTCGCCTGTCAGTGTGCTTCACTGATGCGATGCTGTTTTTGTTCCAGCTGTCTGTTTACGTCTGCCATGCTTGATATGAAACGGCAGTAAATGAAGACCAGGCAGCAATTGTTCACCTACATACTTTGCAAGATACAATGATGAACATTCTTGGTGTCATGCTTCCAATGAACACGTGCACATGACAAGTTCAAACTTTAGAAATGTGACGTTGTTAAAGTTTGTGTTGTAGAGGGTGAGAAAGTGAGGGTTGGTCGAAGTGAAGGGCAACAAACTAAGGGGTATGTACAGAGCTAAATTTAGAGATGGCAGAGCAACGGACACCTAAGGCACGAGGACATGGACACACATGGAAACAGGAGAAGTTATGTTGGTAATTGAAAATGTCCATCCGAGTTTGTACTTATCTGTATGGAATTAAATTACCTATAGGTGTAGTATAGATATGATTAGTCAGACTTAGTTTTCTCACTCGATGGAATTGCTTTGCTATTTTCGGGAATGTTTGTTGATCATTTGGGTTGAATTTGACGTCGCCTTTAATAAATCAGTGGAAGCAACTCATCTCCACACCCCATCTGACTGGCACATAAGCGTTGGTCAACATAACTGAAACTATTGCTTGCACATTTACTTGTGACTTTCACCAAGACATGAGAATGGACGATTGTACATTTTTATTTGATTATTTTGTTTATTTAGTGCTGCACGGTGGCCTAGTGGTTAGCTTGCTTGGCCATGCCGTCAGGAAACCTGGAAGGTCTCTGTTGGACATCTCTTTGTGAAGTTTGCATGTTCTCCCTGTTTTTTTCTGGTACTCTGGTTTCCTTGCACATTCCTAAAACATGCATGTTATGTTAATTGGCGGCTCTAGATTGGCCGTAGGTCTGAATGTCAGCGTAAATGGTTGTCTATATGTGCCCTGCGATTGGCGGAAGTTAGCTGGGATAGGCTCCAGCGTATCCCCGCAAACCTAGTGAGGTCAAGCAGCATAGAAAATGAATGAATGATATTTAGTACTTTTGAGGTGCTGCTGTAATTTTGTTGTATGTCCTTAACTTCAATGATAATAAAGCTTACATTGCCTGAACAGAAGGTCACAGTGTGCACGATATGTGTAACTTGACCAGGGGTTTGCAACTTTCAGCATCAAAAGAGAATATATTGATGGCTAGAAAAAGTCAGGCAGGCAAACACCATCCCCTCCCCCACCCCGCTCATCCAATCACCAGTAAAAACTCAGCCATGATGTCTTACAGAAATTTATATATTTTTATATTATTTTATTTGATCTTTTTTATTCTTTTCAAAAATGCACATTTGTGCAAAAAAGGTCTAGTATAGCAAAGGGAACTACAAGAAAGAGACTGAAGAGCAGCATGCAGCTCTGGAGCCGCAGGTTGCCGACCCCTGAACTAGACTAACACTAGTTCTAGACACGTTGACATATATGATCAATTTTTCATAGAAATGAAACAGTTGAAATGATTTAAGGTGGCAGTTGGAGAGTGTAACAGATTTTTTACTTTTTTCCTAAGAGAAAATGCTTCCACGATTGTTGAAAGGAGTCAGCCCTCTTACTTTATAACAAAATGACGTGGTGCAACTGGATGTTTTTGTATATTATTATTTTATATTTTCTTTCTTGATTTATTTTATATTTTGTTATTGTATATTATATTTTTGTATTATATTTTTTTAAATGATTATTATATTAACTTGTTGCAGTATTTAAGTGCTCCCAGTTTGAAGAGATGATTTGCTCATGCCGATTTCCGTTTGTCTCGTTTAATGAATTAAACCGGTTTCTGCTGAGTTTGGCACCATATGAATAACAATGAAGAGCCAAAATAACAAGTGATTTCTGCTCAGGTTTGAATGTAAAACACAATGTCGCTGACATATATTATGATGTTGCATGTTACTATGCCAGCTGTGACTGCAGAGATTGGCAATATATGACAGCATACACACACTCGCATCGAATATTCCCTTCCTGCACCTCAAGTTAGGTCTTCCTGACAGGAAGTTGCTCTTTTTTTACCAGATGGCATCTGCTATGCATTTGCTGGGATTCCAATTTTTAGTTACTAAAACCTTCGTGTGTCACTTTTCCCATGTTTCGCCAGTTTCTTCAGTAGATCATTCAAACTTTTCCTGTTCACTCAGCACAACCTGTTAAGATATCAGCATCAGAATATTTGCAATTTCAACACACAGTTCTTTTTGTTTGTTCCAATTGTAGATCAACACATAAACATTCCAGCTAAACTATTTGAACTCTCTAGCGTGCAGTTAACATTTTACACAAACAAGCCTCCCACATGAAGAGCAAAGAAAAGATTACAAGTTCTGCACGGGTGGGGCCCAGATCTGCTTTGGCTCATTATTTGACAACACAGATAAGTGTTGCCCGGGGTTACCAAGTAAGGCATTTTGATCCAGTACGAGTATTCAATGCTGGCTTTTCCCTTTATCACGTCAAGTAGAATGAGAGTCTCTGTTGTTGGTGCCAAGTTGTCAAAGAAGATTAACACAGAAAGGACCAAAATCAGACCCAAGTAGTTTATCCAGGGACTGGCCCGTCTATTGCTGTCCTTTTAAAGGGATTTGTAGATAAAAAGGCTTGGATAATTCAGACACTAGGTGGAGACTCTCTAGTAGAGTCACACTCGCCAAGTTTGATGAAACCATATTCAAGGTTATAATTTTGAGTGTATAATCATCTGCTGGCTAGTTTTGGGGCAAGTCTATTCATGTGATGCTTTCAAGAAGGAGACTGGAGTTTACCGTGTGGCTCACATAGAAGTGTAAGCTTCTTGATTAGGTATACAGTCGTCTCTCGCCACATCGCGCTTGGCGGCACTACTCTATCACGCTTTTGCAAAATATAGTAATTAATAGGAGTGTCATGCAAGATTAAAAATTGACGAGATTTCTCTTTTGGAGAAACGCTTTCTCGCGAGAACAGGGCAGTCAGAAGCCAATCAGACTGTATTACAGTAATATGGAAGTGGCAGTGCTTGAGGCCTTATTAGAACCACACATTAAGTGCTTTACGCACGCCATTAACCTCGCAATCCAACCTACGTCTGTGTTCCCAGCGTCAGTGTCAACAAGTGACGTGTGTTTTTTTTCCATCAAGAGTTGAACAGCTGTCGCGCTAACTCTGCTTCAAAACACACTTCATGTGTAGAAGAGCTCCGTGTTGACGGTCGCTGTATTGAGCGAGTCAGGGTATGCATAAGCAGTGAAAAGCCGGAAGTGTTTCTTGCGTCATGCATTTAAATTCAAGCGGTGAACAAAAGTGAAGTAACTGGTGCACATGTGAGTGAGAGTGGAGCTCCACCTCTGTACCGCAGTGCAGTGCAGGTCTGAAAGCTGCATAAACCCCACCACAACGTAACCAGGCCCCTGACAGAGTCAGGAAGGCAGAGCTTAGATACAGTCCTTTGTCGCCTGGCAGCACCTTGCCTTCCTGTCGAAACACAATTGGTGTCTATAGTGTGGCCAAGGGACCCTGTTTGTGCAACGTGGCGCATTGCAGAAATAAAAAAATTAAATAGAAAATTGTGAAAAAAGTCGCTAGATTTGTTGCTGGTTGCTGTACATCAGCGAGGGCGAACATGTAGCGGCAAATCTATCTGTGGCGGGTAAACAGATGAATGTCTTTCTCACCTCAATAACCCAAAATGGGCCCAAAGAAAGAAACAGTATTGAATTCAAGAAATAACTCATGACAAAACAAGAAGGAGGTGTTGAAGAGGACAGGTGTTGGTCTCGCTGCCACATAGAACTCATGTCTTCAATGAAGGTAAAAGTAACTTTATATGTTCATACTGTATATTTATCGTTTAATTCATCATTTGTATGCAGTTTGACTTGTTTTATGCATGTAAAACTATAATTTTAAAAGTATAAAAACATGTTTTATGTTTAGATTTTTGCGAGTCAACCACTGACGACTTTTTGTACTGGGCAATGTAGCTGACTTCCGGTTAGCAGGCTTAGGTTGCTAAAAGGAAGTTCTGTGATTAAATACATTAAGTACTCAGTTGGACTCACTCTGTGTATTACTATCACAATAACAAGACAAGACATGAGGTGCCACTGTTTTAATTATGGATGTCCAATAATATCAATGGACCGATATTACTGGCACAATATCGTCATAAAAATTTAATATCTGTAGATATCGGTATCGTGTTTTAATAAAAAAAACATTTTTAAACATTTTGTGGCGTCTCCTTCAGATATTAAACTGATGATTTGCAATGACTGCAAAGTGCTGGTTGTGCGAGGCGGAACCAAGACTTATTCCTTCAATACTTCCAATTCTCATGACGAAAGCCATCAATCGGTATCCATCCATCCATTTTCTATGCCGCGTACCATCAATTAGGGTCACGGGTATGCTGGAGCCTATCCCAGCTGACTTCAGACGGGAGGCGGGGTACAACACTGGATAACCAGCCCTTTTCTTTTTTTTTCTAACTTGTAGAGTTCTTTGAGCCACGCTTTGCTGTTTTTCAGATGTTCATTTGCTCAAGTTGTACAATGTTGTTTACAGCCACATCGAGAAGCTAGCTGCTGTTGCTGTATCCTTTAGCTTCACAACAGATATGCGTTAATCCCATAACCGGAGATGTGGGATGTTACACATATCGGTATCCGAATGGGAAATTGAGAGTTGGATGATATTGGCAAAAACGCCAATATCGGACATGCGTATTTATAAAACAAATTTTTGGCTTTTTTTTGTATCATTTCCAGTTCTAAGAGACAAATAAGTATTCACATCAATTCCAAATTGAGTATGCATATTTCTTTGTACTGGTGTGACACGGGAATGTCGACTGACGCACAGTGACAGATGTTGATAATATCAGACGTAACAAAAGCGGCCCACATTTGATCCGCGGTGTTTGTTATGACGCTGAAAAGTGTGAGCTGACAGACACAGTGAGCCCTCACTGGAGAGTGGCACTTCATTGTCACTTCAGTGTTGTGAATATTAATAGACACAAGGAGGTGCTGCTCCATTTTAGTTGAACATGCTTGACAGCACAGGACAAACTTTAAAAAAAGGATTAGGTAATAAAAGCAGGCGCGTGCAGAGACAGAGAGTCTTACATACTGTGTTTTTTCCCTGCTGATCATTCTTACATAACATCTGGCTGCCGTCCAGTTGTTGTATTTCCTGTATGTTCAGCGCATAGTCGCAAGCATTTTAAAGATCGGTGAAGGCCGCAGGAAACATGTCTGAACTTGTGTTTCCGTCCTCGTCCTTTTTGGTATCTTTAAACGAAGCTTTTTGTTCTCAACGTGTTGTGTTTGGGTGGGGTAGGGACAACATGTGATGTGTTCCGCCTTCTTCTCTTCTTTTCCTTCCAACTTCACACACTCTGTCTCTGCTGGAGTGGCTGTGCAGTCTAGATTCCAGAGCAGTGAGTCTATCAGTCACACCCAGACGCTGCTGGACGACAAATTTCTTTGTCTTTATCCCTGTCCGCTTCTTCTCTCTCATGTGCCTACACAAAAGCTCCCCCTGCATGTAGGCCATCATGTCTGCTACACCCTTATTTATATAACTTGTCCAGACCCAGCCCAAAGTGCCTCCCACCCCAGGGTGTTTGATTTATTTATTTCCCAGGCAGGCAATGAAAAGTGGGCAGTTCCGTGTCCACCCGGCTGTCCAATCTGACTGAGTCTGCTCAGCTGGCTTCAGGGGGAAAGGGAGGGACTTGAGTCATGCCAGCTTGTTGTGCACTTCCTAAAGGGCGGAGCCGCAAGTTGTGCACGGTTGGGCGTGTGTTTTTAGATGTGTTCATGTGTGCATATACATGAATGTGGATTAAAAAGTGTTTAGCCAGCCTGAATATAACATATTGGGAGTGCATAGAACAACATACATAGAGGATATCATCACACAAGCAAACTTATGGTACGTATGAAGGCTCCATTGCTGACTCTTCTGTGGATGTGTGTGTGTCTATGTGTGTGTGTGTGGAAGGACTTCCTGATCGTTACCTGTCAACACGTCTGCGATTGTCGTATGGAGGATCACTTGTGTGCTTGAGCAGTCTCTTGCTTTCTATGCAGTGAAGTTTGCGCTCTGTTGAGCTACGGGGAGTTAGAAAGCCGCTTTTGTGGAGTTGTCGTTGAGGTAAACAAAAACTTCTGTCCTAATAACATGACACATGTGTCATCCAGCAGTAGGTATCACATAACACTTTTAAAGACTGTCATTGGTGTTAATCTGTTGCTTTTGGGTCATTAATACTACCAATCCATAATGACAAGTGCCGACTAAAGCGGAACAATCCTAAAATAATAAAATTAAAATTGTACACGGTAGAAGACTACTGAGTAATCCTATTAATAAACCCAATGGTAGTGAAAATTCCTTAGATAGAAATCCACTGCTGCACAGGCACTCCCTTTGCTGGGACAAAGGATTGTGTTTTTTTAAAATAGAAAATAAAGTTAATCTGCTCCAAGGTGAAACTGTACAAAATTGTTTTAAAATCTAAGTGCTGTATAAGAAAAACATTGTGTCACTTAGGAAAAGATTGTATCCTCACATAAAGACTAAACACGGCTGACTTTGCGGCGTAAATTGCTTTTTTTATTCTTATTACTATCAGCTTTCAGAAAACAACTGGAAATGCATATAAATGCATATATATGATGGATGAAAAGGTTAAATGAACATTTAAGAGTACTTGTAACTACATTAAGGACATGATTCTTGACCGTTTCCATAGACACGGTGTGGCAGCGAGATCAACACCTTCCTGTTTTGCCATGAGTTATTTCTTAAATTCCGTACTGTTTCTCACTCCGGTAATCCAAAATGTAGTTTAGGAACGATGCAAGTGCCAGCAAACCAAGGCAAAATTGTGCCATACATTTTTACGTTAACCAAAAAATGTGCAGACCTATGTGGACGCTAACTGAGGTTCTGCTGTTTATTTATACGTGCACTTAAAGGTACTGTCTGCCTTGATTAGGTGGCTGCCCACTGGGCGCTCACCTTCGAATGTTCGTCTTGCAAGCTACGCCCGACGTAACGTACGCAGTTGTCAGCCAATATTAGCTATTTGGCAACGTTTAGCTACTAACTATCCTTGAATGCATAGTCTATTTTAATGACAGCATGATGCAAAATTGTTGATCCCCCCTCCGTGACTGCTTTTGTGAGTGTGCACTGTGTCATGTCGTGCACAACAGCAGTTTGTCTTCCGAAGCTTTGTCATTAACATTAATCTCAGGGCATTGAACTTTAGAGTTTCCACTATTGCTCGTGTAGGCATCATTTGAACTCTTCTGCTCCCACCTTTTGCTTTTCTTTTTGCTGCATTCCTCACTTTCACCTTTTAGGCACTTTGCTGACCATCTTGTTGCACTCTATTATAAAGTCATAGCAGTAGCTCGAGAAGAAGCTGCTGCCATGCAAATTCACATGTGTCGGTCTGTGGTTTGAGAGGTGGGGCCTAAGATTAGTCATCGGTTTTCAAAACAGGCTCCATCTTAAGTTGCTAGCTGTGTAAGGCCTGGGTCTGCTGCATGGTGTTTGATCTCATGATAGTGTTACTCATTTGACGGTTTACAGGGGGATAAGGTGACGTCTGGCGTTGTAGCACAGATCTCTAACTGAGCATGAGAGACATATTTGTTTTGACAATTTGACTCAACTTGTTGGCATGGGCACATCATTGTCCATGTGACGTTACTACCATGCCCCATGTCACTCAAGCCCAGCTGACCTAAAATGACCACATGTATGTTGAGTATTTTTCTGTTTATATTTGGTGACTTAAAGTTAAATCAACAAGACAACACACAAAGTGTCTTTACAAGCGAAAAAAGCTATGTACTCATTGTTTATCAGATTTTTTAATCACATAGCACAACCCTCGGGCCCCTGAATCAATAATTTCTAGACCAGTGGATTGGAAAGGATGACCCATTTCCCTGGCCACCTCGTTCACCAGATATCACTCCCCAGTAGGGATGTCCCGGGCCACATTTTTTGGCTTCCGATCCGATCCGATTTTCTTCATAGTCTTGCTGATCCGATCATTTTTAAAAAATTTTGTTACAAGTCTGAATTTGTAGAATTTAATATGGTTATGAAAATAGTTCTTCAAAGCATTAAAAGTAATGCAACGAAATTATTGCTGAATTTACTTTTACAATATTGCATGGCTTTTGAAAAAAAATGAGTGTGTAAAATACTTTTAGGGGTAGGACTAATCATTTGTCATGGTTATAGATTAATTTGTAGTCTGGTTTAGAATATATTATTATTTTTTAATTAAACTCTCTTCAACGCAATAGTAATTTATTGACAGTCTTTAGTATAAACAGTCAGCGTTTAGAGCTGCACTTCCCGTGTGAGCTCCCCACACCATGACAGAGCAGTCCGGCACAGTGAGGGGGAATTATTGCTATAACTATGCAGGCAAATAGCCAGCGTCCAGCGTGAAACTAATTTCACCACAGTACACTGCGGACATGTCTGCTTGATGGTGTTGCATTTTCTTCTTCATCCGTGTGGCGGAAGTCGAGTAGTAAACAACTTTCAGGCACATTACCGCACCTACCATGTTGGAGTGTGATTTTATCCGTTCTTGAAAATACAGTGGATATGCAGCCAATCCCGAAGATCGGATCGGGACATCCCTACTCCCCAAGACTTCTTTCTTTGGGGTTACGTTAAAGATACAGTAACATGTTTTGAATGAGACATCAGTGACCTGAAGCAAAACATCCCTGATGTCATTGCCACCACTGATGTGACCATGATGCAGCAAACAACAAGAAATTGAGTGCCGGCTTCATGTGTCCATATACAGTGGATCACTGTGCGATTTCCATTCATCATTCGCAGCCCTGCAAATTTGAGGGTTTTTGGTTTAAAAATATTTTTATGATATTTTTGTTTTTCTACAAAAATCGGCAGGTTTATTTACACAGAAAGCATATCTCATTTATTGTAAGTGTAATTATTTATAAAAGTACATTTTTCAAAGCATGATAATACATGTAACATGTATGTGTGTCAAAAATACTGTATTCATTTTTATGGCCGTATTAATTACTCACAGTTTTTCACCATTCACTGGAACGTAACCTCCAAGAAAAGCAGGATCTACATAGGGGCGTATCGAATGAGGCAAAATAATTTCAATATTTACTCCCCATTTTATAATCATTTTATAATCATTACCACCAATATATATTATAATACATTTGTTGACATCCATCATATTAAATTTAGTTTATAACAATAAAAATTACAACCACAATAATACACATATTTTATATTAATACTTCTCAGGATCTCATGCTGTATATACCTTACGCTGTAGCCGGTAGGTGTATTTCATCAGACTATTTACTGCGGAAATTGTTTACTACGATAGACAATGTGCAGTTTATGTTTTTGGTGTATTGGAGGTGCTATATATTTTTGTGGTTTTGAAATCCTACATTCTGACAGTCCAATGAGTGCTTTGTGGTCCAACTATCAAAATATTTTCTTTGTGAAACAGATACATGGACACTCTAGACCCCTTCTTCTGCCCATACAAAATTTCTACCAGGTACAAATGTCTGTACACTGTGATGCTACTTTGTCTGTGCACAGTGTAAATAGTAGTAGTGGTTAGTTTGACCATGTAGTAGTTGCTTGATGTATGATTTTTTAGCTGTTGCATCCTAGTTGTTCTACCACAATGTCCCTTTGGTGGACTTGGTTGGACCTGTTGCTAGGCTTTGCTTGTGTGTAACTCACTGGGAGCGTAAGTGGTAACTGGCTGGCCCCAGCTGGCTGTAGTTACAGGCAAAACTGCATTCTCAACAAAGAATGTGTGTGTATGGATGGCCAGCATGGTAATATATTTCTGTGGAAAAGTATAGGAATGTTGCACTGCTGCAGGTGGAGTTGCACCACTCCATGAAGCATATTTGGGTCTAAGGTGAGCACAACACACTTGTGCATAACACAATGATGTTATCACAAGAGGAAAAACTTCTCATATTTTATCTTTCCGGGATACAGAATGAAACCAACTCAAACGATAAGGTTCAGTGTGTGAGGTTGTTCTCATGTAAATGTGGTGGGATTGTCTACGGGTTGTCAGCGGGCAACCATTGGTTCTAAAATAAACATATTATGGCAATTTTTTTCCATGACCACAACTGTGGATGTAGCTCACCATTTCGGCCATAGTCTTGTTTAGTGTGAAGCTTGTTGACAGACCCTCTGGATTTCCTATATGATTATCATACCAATATTAAGAGATAATGGGATTTTAATGGCTTTGTGAACCCAGTCAATGCATATTGTATTGTTAGTGACTAACGATATTTGAAGTGAAGCTGGTGAAAACAAATCCCACTCTAATCTTCTTATCTGTAAACTAAATGTTTCTGTGTTTGCAGATATTTTAGAAGTTGACTGTGTATGTTGTCCAACTGGTTTTTGTGAGCTGGCATTGGTTATACACGCACAGTGACAGCTGGGGTGTAACTTTTTCCACTGTTTTCTTATCAGATAAAGCCTTGAATCAATGAATGCTGCGCACATGGACTGCACTCATTTTGTCTTATAGGAAATGCTGTGATTGAATATTCTGTTTGCATATATTATTTGTACGCACACCTTTTTGTATGCAACTGCTTCTACACAAGGACGGCTGAAATAATGACCTTTATCATGTCATAGCAGCTGGAGTTGAACATGATAGCTTTGCTCTCATCCAATCACGCGTTAGAGTTCCTTATTTGTACACTACACTCATATGACTTGCTGGCAAATGAGTCACCAAATCCTGTTGGCTAACTTCCCATTGATTTGAGTGGGAAAAATTCAAGAACATTTCTAGTTGTTTTAGTGGGCTCTGATTTTGAAAAAGGAAAGTATAGCGCACAGTGATGATGTCATTCATGCCATACATACAAGTTTCCTGCTACGGACGGAAGTATAGAAACTAGGACACCTCCCAGAATGCTAAGGTGCCTTTTAGCAAGGCATTGAAAGCACAGTTGCTTGTGAAGACATCTCTTCAGACTTCAGGTATTCAGGTATCATGAGGTTTGGTGTAATTTTAATGAGGTTTTCCATGCAAAATGTAATTAATTGCCCTGAAAACACATACTCAAGTATATATAACTGGTAGTTTTCTTTGAAGTTATGTCCATTATAAAAGGTGTATTTTTTATCAACATTTTTGTTATATTCTCAAAATATACCCACCATAAGAAATGGTAAACACGCATCAGAAACCATACAGAGAAGTTGTACTCATACACACAAATAAACAATGGATAGCACTTAAGTGTTAAATATCCCCTTGAAGTAGTCATGTTTGGGTTTGAGTTTTGAACAATTACTCATCAAAATGAAAACATCACAGCCTGTTGAGTCTTGCATTCATATTCCGTCAGCACATTTTTGTTAACTTAGCAACAATATTATTGCTGTAACCAGAACCACATGACTCATCAAGTGGCAGGATGATACCTCACTTTTTGTTGGCTTAGTTGTCTAAACAGCATTATTTTTTCTTCTCGATAAAGCTAATGTTGACAAATAATATGATGATTTTCTTTTAGGCAAACACTGCATGTGATTTCTATGCTGTGATCTAACTTGTGACCCATTTTGTATTGCATCCAGCACCAGTCAGGCAATCGATGATAGCGTGACACTGTACCACCCAAAACCCTTGAGATGTCTGTGATATTGCAACAGAAAAATTCAGCTAGCCTGAAAGGTTAAACTCTTCCAGTCATAATTAAAATAGGAAGCGGGAGAAGATCACTTGTTTGTTTTTTTTCTTTCTGAATGTTCTTAACTCCTGTTTCTAAGCCATAATGAACAAAATGATGCTTGTGTCATACTGTAGTGGAGGTTCAGCAGAGGCGTCAACAGCACCTCCGCTGGTTTCAGACAAGTAGTGCACTCAGTCACATCAAACGATTAAACTTAAATCAGTGAATCAGTTGACACTATTGACAGTTTTTTTACCATCAAGTAATCGATAAAAGGCCCATCTGTAATTCCATAAAACTTGATACTTAACATCAAGGCATGCACAATTCAACAAATCTTAAAGGTGTACAGTTTTAATTAGTAATGGTTTTGCGATAATTGCTTATATTTACAGCTTCTAATTGGCACTCATCTTGTGCCTACTGAATATAGAAGTTCACTGCTCAGTCTCATACCTGATTGGCGCCTCAAAATTGTTCGTAGGTATCAACGTGAGTGTGAAAGGTTGTTTGTCTCCCCTGCGATTGACTGGTGACCAGTACAGGGAGTACCCCGCCTCTCCCCAAAGTCAGCTGGGATAGGCTCCAGCATACCCGCGACCTTAATTAGGATAAGCGGCATAGAAAATGGATGATATCAACAAAACACACAAACACCCTTGGCAGGTTTACTTGTGGACTTACAGCTACTAAGAGATACAATAATGATATCCTGGAAAGAAAAACTCTGCATATGCAATAATGGTATTTTGATCTTTAAGGGTTAAGTACAGCCTATGATTGACAGTCTGATAGTTTGTTTTGCAAGGCACGAAAGAGCACCTGGCAACACTTAGCAACAAGTTCTGCAAAGAGCTGAACCAACAGTGTAATAATGTTCACTAACTGGCTGGGTTAGGTCTTTTGACAATACACTAGGTTGGACTGCACTAACACTTTTATGGCATTCAAAGGGTGAAAGATCTGGGCTGGGCCGTGCACTCTTACTGGGCTCCACCTAGAGACTGAAACGTACACATGCACAAAATCATTGTAAATATTGTTAACATTACAACATTATCAACCACCCGTGACAGGTGTTCATGTATTGTATGTAGCGGTGGATATAATGCAAGTGCAATATTTAATCTTTACAGGGCTAGAGAACTGAAAAGATGACATTTCATGAACCGTGTTTTGCTAATTTGCACGTTTTGTAATAAAGACATGTTACGAACACACTTGGACTCACCCAGTGTATTAGTAACAGAGCAAGACGGAGTCACTAATGCTTGGCGTTCTTTGTTTGGACACTCGATTTCGTGAAAGGATTTGTGAAATAAAATTTGTGTTGGCTGTGTGTATCCAACATGGCTGAATAAATAAAGCAATGCTGTCAATCACATTACTGTGTATTAGGGGTCACCAACCCTTCGACTGCGAGCTACTGGTTGATCTTTGGGTCTTCTCTGGTTGACACAAAATCTACGTCTCTGCCCTCCCGTCCCAGAGATTGACAAACAGTCATGCATTTTGAGCACTGAACGCGGCCATATGCATCACCGCCCTCCAGACACACAACCAGCCAACTCCAGCTAGGAGCCCAGTTCCCAAAACCCGAACAGAAGTATCACCTTGTCACGCAGGCAGAGGTTAAATGAGGGAGTGGCAGAGTGCGGTGACATGCGTGTGCACACGTCAGTAATTATTGCACGGTAATATGGCTCAAAATTTGCCTTTGCTACCTCAAAATTAACTCCATAGATGTGCACCTCCAAACAAATATTGATCACATAGATCTTGCGCAGGTTCACAGCCAAGACCAGCGATCTTGGGCTCAAAAGGTTGGTGACCATTGCTATATATAGTCTTAGTAAAACAGTAATATAGAAGATATATTACTTGAAATGTTCTTCAAAGGCAAAGCCTGCTTATTTGTGTTCTACTTCTGTCACTAATTGTTGTTTCTTTATAATGTGTGTAGAAGTTACCAGGTGGCCTGTCACTTTTCTGTTGTAAATGTGGCACTTTTGCTGCAAAACTAAAAAGTAGTATCAAACTGGCCATTCTTCAGGGAAACAAAATTATAGATTTCTCCAAACCATAACTTAGCTAAGATGTGATTGCATCTGATCTTTAAACGACAATGACATGGCGATTGCATGACCTCGATGTTACTCCCATAACACACATCCATCTGGATGTCAGTGATATGTCCCTTGCTCCTCAGTTTGCACCCAATATTAGAAACAGACTACATAGACACGCAATGACCGGCTGCCATGACGTCACCACTGAACAAACTGTGTTGGCTTTACCTCTCAAACAACAGTCACCCCTCTTGTGAGGAATACATCTCAACCATTGTAATTTTTCCATCAGCCATGACTGCCTGCTGTATGATTTGTGTTGTTTTGTTGCATGGCAACATATTTCACATGAAATAATGGCAACATTGTCCTCCTGCTCAAAAGATGAACTGCGTGGAGTATTTATTTTCTCATACTCTTGAAAAAAACAACAGTGTTTTGTTTGTTGGCAGATTTTTTTCTAACCTGTCTTTGTGTTATGTGTCTTTGCAGTCGCAGCACAGACAGACCACGCCCAAACCTGCAGACCAGGTCTCCACTGTGCAGAGCGAGGTATCAACTTTTTACTTTATAAACCACTAACTCCTCATCTCAAGAGTCCCCTTCTCCATGTGTTGTTTGTGTTGTCTTGACAACCTCTGACCCCGGTGCTATGTGGACTATGTGTGGTATTGTTACTGCTTTTCCTGTTCCAGCACTTCCAGCAAAGCTGAATGAAGGAAGATGTTTGGTTCAGATGTGACGTTTGGGAAAAGAACTTGTAGCCTTTTTTTGTATTTTAACCTTAAAGACACAATGTTTCCCAGCCAATGGGGATTACTTTTTATATACAGTGGTATGCAAAAGTTTGGGCATCCCTGATAATTTTCAAGATTTTCTTTTATACATCATTATTTGTTTCAGTTAAATATATAATAAAGCAGACAAACATGGTGATATATCAGAAGTGGAATTAAGTTTTTAAGATTTACAGAAAGTGTGCAATAATTATTTAAACAAAATTAAGCAGGTGCATACATTCGGGCAATTTGGGAAAACTATCAGGGGTACCCAAACATTCACATACCACTGTACAGTGGTGTGAAAAACTATTTGCCCCCTTCCTGACTTTTTATTCTTTTGCATGTTTATCACACAAAATGTTTCTGATCATCAAACACATTTTAATATTAGTCAAAGATAACACAAGTAAACACAAAATGCAGTTTTTAAATGAATGTTTTTATTATTTAGGGAGAAAAAAATCCAAACCCACATAGTCCTGTGTGAAAAAATAACCTAATAACTGGTTGGGCCACCCTTAGCAGCAATAACTGCAATCAACCGTTTGCGATAACTTGCAACAAGTCTTTTACACGCTCTAGAGGAATTTTGGCCCACTCATCTTTGCAGAATTGTTGTAATTCAGCTTTATTTGAGGGTTTTCTAGCATGAACCGCCTTCTTAAGGTCATGCCACAGCATCTCAATGGGATTCAGGTCAGGACTTTGACTAGGCCACTCCAAAGTTTTCATTTTGTTTTTCTTCCATTCAGAGGTGGATTTGCTGGTGTGTTTTGGGTCATTGTCCTGCTGCAGCACTCAAGATTGCTTTAGCTTGAGTTGACGAACAGATGGCCGGACATTCTCCTCCAGGATTTTTTGGTAGACAGTAGAATTCATGGTTGCATTTATCACAGCAAGCCTTCCAGGTCCTGAAGCAGCAAAACAACCCCAGACCATCACACTACCACCACCATATTTTACTGTTGGTATGACATTCCTTTTATGAAACGCTGTGTTACTTTTACGCCAGATGTAACGGGACACGCACCTTCCAAGAAGTTCAACTTTTGTCTCGTCAGTCCACAAGATATTTTCCCAAAAGTCTTGGCAGTCATCGAGATGTTTTTTAGCAAAATTAAGACGAGCCTTAATGTTCTTTTTGCTTAATAGTGGTTTGCGTCTTGGAACTCTGCCATGCAGGCCGTTTTTGCCCAGTCTCTTTCTTATGGTGGAGTCGTGAACACTGACCTTAATTGAGGTAAGTGAGGCCTGCAGTTCTTTAGATGTTGCCCTGGGATCTTTTGTGACCTTTCGGATGAGTCGTCTCTGCGCTCTTGGGGTAATTTTGGGCGGCCGGCCAGTCCTGGGAAGGTTCACCACTGTTCCATGTTTTTGCCATTTGTGGATAATGGCTCTCACTGTGGGATTTAGGCCTGGGGGTGGCTATGGAAATTGAATTCAGGTGTGATAAACCACAGTTAAGTTATTTTTTTAAGGGGGGGGGGAAATCACTTTTTCACACAGGGCCATGCAGATTTGGATTTTTTTCTCCCTAAATAATAAAAACATTCATTTAAAAACTGCATTTTGTGTTTACTTGTGTTATCTTTGACTAATATTAAAATGTGTTTGATGATCAGAAACATTTTGTGTGACAAACATGCATAAGAATAAAATGTCAGGAAGGGGGCAAAAGTTTTTTCACACCACTGTATAAACATAAATAAATTCATTTTGAAGTGCTTTTAATAATTTTCAACCATTAGTCCTATATCATATTCATGCACACAACACAGCCAAAGTCAAGGCAACACATAAAATGTAAGCAATTACAAGATTTTTTTTTAGGAAGGAATAGCAACAATAAAAAGTGTTAAAAAAATGTTTCTGTAATGTAGTTATGGACACCTCCCAGAGGCCTTGGCAGTTCGATCCTTGGCTACAGAAGCTAGTTGTCGGTTCGTGGAATGTCACCTCTCTGGCGGGAAAGGAGCCTGAGCTGGTGTGTGAGGTAGAGAAATTCCGGCTAGATATAGTCGGACTCACCTCAACGCACGGCAAGGGTTTTGGAACCAGTCCTCTCCAGAGGGGCTGGACTACATTCCACTCTGCTGTTGCCGGCAATGAGAGGTGACGAGCAGGGGTGGCAATTCTTGTTGCCCCCCGGCTCCAACCCTGCACGTTGGAGTTTAACCCAGTAAAAGAGAGGGTAGTTTCCCTACGCCTTCGGGTAGGGGGACGGGTCCTGACTGTTTTTTGCGTTAATGCGCCAAACAGCAGTTCAGAATACCCGCCCTTTTTGGAGTCCTTAGAGGAAGTACTAGAGAGTGCTCCCTCGGGGGATTCCCTTGTTCTGCTGGGTGACTTCAACGCTCATGTTGGCAACGACAGTGAGACCTGGAGAGGTGTGATTGGGAGGAACGGCCCCCCTGATCTTAACCCGAGCGGTTATTGGACTTCTGTGCTCGTCACGGCTTGTCTATAACGAACACCATGTTCAAGCATAAGGGTGTCCACGTGTGCACTTGGTACCAGGACACCCTGGGCCGCAGTTGGATGATTGATTTTGTGGTTTTGTCGTTAGACTTGCGACCACATGTTTTGGACACTCGGGTGAGGAGAGGGGCGGAGCTGTCAACTGATCACCACCTTGTGGTGAGTTTGTTCCGTTGGTGGGGGAGAATGCCGGTCAGACCTGTCAGAACGAGTTTCAACTCCCACCTACGGGAGAGCTTTGACCATGTTCCGAGGGAGGCAGCGGACATTGAATCCGAGTGGGCGATGTTTCGTGCCTCCATTGTCGATGCTCCATCGGAGCTGTGGCCGTAAGGTGGTCGGTGCCTGTCATGGCGGTAATCCCAGAACCTATTGGTGGACACCAGTGGTGAGGGATGCCGTCAAGCTGAAGAAAGAGTCTTATCAGGCCTTCTTGGCCCATAGGACTCTAGAGGCAGCTGACAGGTACCGGAAGGCCAAGCTGTCTCCAGCTCTGGCGGTCGCTGAGGCAAAATCCCGGACATGGGAGGAGTTTGGAGAGGCCGTGGAAAATGACTTCCGGATGGCTTCAAAGAGATTCTGGACAACCATCCGCCGTCTCCGGCGGGAGAAGCAGTGCAAAGTCAACACCGTGTATGGTGGGGACTCTCACTGGACCGGTTTGCAGCTGAGTGGGAAGCGGATGGGATGAGAATCAGCACCTCCAAGTCAGAGTCCATGGTTCTCGCCTGGGAAAGGGTGGAGTGCCATCTCCAGGTCGGGGATGAGGTCCTGCCTCAAGTGGGGGAGTTTAAGTACCTCGGGGTCTTGTTCACGAGTGATGGAAGGATGGAACGCGAGATGGACAGGCGGATTGGTGCAGCGTCTGCAGTGATGCGGACTCTGCACCAGTCTGTCGTGGTGAAAAGAGAGCTGAGCCCAAAGGGAAAGCTCTCCATTTACCGGTCGATCTACGTTCCTACCCTCACCTATGGTCATGAGATTTGGGTAGTGACCGAAAGGACAAGATCGCGGGTACAAGCGGCCGAAATGAGTTTTCTCCGCAGGGTGGCTGGGCTCTCCCTTAGAGATAGGGTGAGAAGCACTGTCGTCCGGGAGAGACACGGAGTAGAACCGCTGCTCCTCCGCATTGAGAGGAGTCAGATGAGATGGCTCGGGCATCTGGTTAGATGCCTCCCGAACGCCTTCCTGGGGAGGTGTTCAGGGCACGTCCAAACGGTAGGAGGCCTCGGGGAAGACCCAGGACACGTTGGACAGACTATGTCTCTCAGCTGGCCTGGGAACGCCTCGGCATCCGCTGGGAAGAGCTAGATGAAGTGGCTGGGGAGAGGGACCTCTGGGCTTCCCTGCTTAGGTTGCTGTCCCTCCGACCTCAGATAAGCGGAAGAAAATGGATGGATGGATGGAAGGATGGAGTTCAGGACGTGCACTGCACAATTTACTCTGTTATTAAGGTTTTGCATGGGACTAGCAGCTACAAAAGCTACAAGGACTTTTATATTGTATTTATATGCATCGAGTTATATGGATAACGGAAGATGTAAAATGCAGTTTTAAGACACCATCTGATGCCTACTTGGCTGTGGTGGAGAAACAGCATATCCTGAGGAGGAGACTTTGACGTCAGCTGACTGATTTAATGTGACATTAGGTTACAGTATCGTTTGATTCATAGCGGTATCGAATCAAGGCCACTATCGAACGCGTCAATACAGATACACGTATTATAGCCTTTAATTATGTCATATTTTTGGTGCGTAACTCGCTAAGAAAGGTTTAAACCTAGTTTGCTATTTTTAGACATTCTTTACTCGGTCATTAACTTGATGCTATAGGAGACTCCTATTAGGTGGTGACCTTTGCATTCCCCTTAATGCCTTTTCAGGTCTTGCAGCCGGCTGCTGTTCTTTAGAAGTGTGGCTTTCAAGTCGCACTATGTACAAACTATGTACTTTATACATGTGCTTTATGTAGACACACAGTGAGGCGAATTTTCCATTTGCCAGAATATTTACATTCAAAAACCGAGGAGTTCCGGAACTCATTTATTTTATATAATAATTTATACAAACAATTAATACATTCAAATTCATCTGAATGATATACAATATACACTCTAAATGTGTAGCACCAGGGAGTCCAAAGTGCGACAACTCCTGAATCACAGCTCAGAACCATACATAATAGATAATGGATAAATGTCACAGGCAGATGATGAACATCTTCCCTCCTGGTACTTTATAGAGGACACCGTCAGCTCCTACCATGGATACAAAAAAGCTAACGGGGGTTACCACAGCAACAGGTGGCACCACTGGAAGTACTTCCATCGGGACAGCAGGAAAGGGGGCTCCCAAAGGTCAACTTGAGGTAGACTGATGAAAGTGGAGGGGCTTGGCTTTGGTGTAACGGGAACGTCCTGCTTCCTTTTTCAAGAGGCAGTGTTGCTCGCTAGGCCGCACGGTGGATGAGTGGTTAGCACATTGGCCACACAGTCAGGAGATTTGGAAGACCTGGGTTCAAATCTCCGTTGGGCATCTCTGTGTGGAGTTTGCATGTTCTCCCCGTGCGTGGGTTTTCTCCGGGTACTCCGGTTTCCTCCCACATTCCAAAAACATGCATGTTAGGTTAATTGGTGACTCTAAATTGTCCATAAGTATGAATGTGAGTGTAAGTGCTTGTTTGTCTATATGTGCCCTGCGATTGACTGGCGACCAGTCCAGGGTGTACCCCGCCTCTCGCCCAAAGTCTGCTGGGATAGGCTCCAGCATCCCCGCGACCCTAATGAGGATAAGCGGTATAGAAAATGAATGAATGAATGAATGAATGAGTGTTGCTCGCTCATCTGCAGACTGTTTACTGCCTCTACTTTTCATGTGTGTCGCCTTCACCACCTTTCACCTGCAGCATTTCAATAACTGCTGTCTCTTTACCTATGGGACTGTTCGGCAAAGCTTTTGAGCTAACTATACAAATAATCTCAAAATCCTCCATTAAACACTTGCTCCTTGGTTTGGAGACTAACACCAAGCCCACTGTTATTGACATGTCCTCTGCTGGGTCTACTGTTGTCAACGTG
The DNA here is from genome assembly GCA_024372805.1 of Oostethus manadensis. Taxonomy (NCBI): domain Eukaryota; kingdom Metazoa; phylum Chordata; class Actinopteri; order Syngnathiformes; family Syngnathidae; genus Oostethus; species Oostethus manadensis. The sequence goes on along the minus strand of QODF01000049.1, from coordinate 1,092,829 downwards.
ACATCAGCTGGGGCGATCAGCCGTCCCACGGTGATGTCAAAGGTAAACGTTTCGTCACAAAGCTCAATGGGGGATGCGAGGCTGCATTTTGACGCTTTAGGCATCCAATGTCTTTCAGAAGAATGTTTTTGCTTTGACTGACTTTATGATGATGTGTGCCTTTGAGTAATTAAGTGTGTTTGTTTTGTAGACCTCACCGATCCCCACTAAAACGCCTTCTGCTCCCGTCACCGGAAAAGCGGCGACATCACAAGCATCAACTAATGTTGGCGTGTCGACGTCTAAAGAGTCCCAAAAAGGACCAGCCAAGGTAGTCAGTCCTCTCATATCACCCACTTCTTTCTTCTTGCCTCTGATGCCCTTCTGGTTAAGTAGAATTGTCCTTTCCTACTCACTCTCACTTATGTTGTGAAAGGAAGAAACATGCTTGGACTTGTTGTATTTGTGAGGAATTCACTACTGACCCACACATGCTTGGGTGGTGCATAACACGGCGATGACATCATTAAATGGGTGGAGTCTTTCTTTAGCTGCCTCGTTCTACAATAGTTTCTGTCATTATCATGACCAATAGCGGTGTGATTATATGTGAACTTTAAATTTATGATTGTCAAGAATTTTGAGCTGGACTCAAAAATAAATACCATTTTATTTCCTAAAGGGCCTTCTTTTTATTTTTGTCTAACATATATTTAACACATAATAAGTGCACAATATTAATATACAGTACATCCTCACTTGTCGCAGGAGTCACCTTAGTGAGTAAATGATTTGCCTATAAGAATGTCTATTTTTAACTATTTTTAACCCTCCTTTAAGCTTGACGTCTGCGTTCTCCTCCGATTTTTGATCAACTTTTGCAATAAAAGTGTTGACGTTATGAAATTAGATAAAAAATTTTAGCAGTGGTACATGTTTGCTGTATGCATTTTACCTGTATTTATACATTATTCACAACTTAAATAGAATGAAATGTGTTTTCTGTGGGGGGGACGGTTTATATTCATAGAAATATGTAAAAAATTAAAAATATATATATATTTTTGCCCAAAAGTCTGCAAGATGTGGAGATTGTCTGTACTGCATTGCAGCTCTTCCACACTATTGTAATCTGTATCCACAATAATGAAATATGAAATAAATACCTTCCTGAGACTCAAAACTGATCATTATTGTCTTAAGGCAATAATTCAGTTCATTCGTTCATTCGCCATACAGCTCGCTTGATTTTGCTGCTGTACCTAATGTTGTGGCCATTTAAGTGTTTTATGCAGCATGCATGGGGCAACATAATCATGATTTAGTGTTTGACTTTTTAAGGCTTTTTTCTGACACATATTTTTTATTCTTGGTTGAAGGTGAAAGTGGAAGTTCCTCCCCAGGCAGCATCAAAAGTAGCCAAAGAGGTAGCGATGTGTTATTCTGCTGTGGAAGGCGTGATAGCTTGCTGCTTGCTTACCTGTGTGGCATGTTCAGGCACCCCCAGTAGATCCATTTGCCGCCTTGGCCGATACACTCCCATCAGCTGATTCTGTCACCCCAAAACAGCCTGTTTTTACTGGACCAGAGGTCAAAGAGGTACGATGTTATATTTTCTTTAAAAAAAAAACACACACACTCCAAAGGGGTCACATACTGCTTGTGTTTGCATGGCTCTGGTGTGAGTTGTTGTGTGTCGCACATGTCACAGCATGACGCCACATCCGAGAAGGCTAACAAGTGCGGAGAAAGAGATGACACGCTGCCACCAGAATACAGACATGATGCTATGGTCAGTTCTATGTACAGGATAATGCACAACCATCTATATGTCTGCATCTGTAATCTGTTTTTCTTTTCAAGCGCAACCAAAACATCAGCTTTTGTTAATGAATGAAGATTCAAAACTAAATATACAGTCATCCCTCACTACTTTGCAGTTTGAAGATTGCGCCCTCACTTTATTTTGTTTTTTGACAACTTAATGAATAAATGATTGCTGTTTTGTAGTCAACTACATCCTGTTTTTATTTTTTATAAAATTTAAAAAGAAAAAGGTTGATAAAACGTAGTATTGTATATTGTCAGTAGGTGCCACTAGTAACACACGCACCAGACTTGATTGACACAACAACATTTTATCTCCAAAAGGGGGGCTTGGCAAAAAAACTTTTGGGAACCACTGACTGATTCACAGAATAAAACAATCAAGGCAAGACTGGAGAGATAATAAGAGAAAAATAAAAATATACATAAATAAATAATATGTAACTGTTCAATTCCAATTTGCAGTGCAATAATACATAACAATAAATAATAATGATTATTATAATCATCATCATCATAGTACGGGCTACTGTTGTGGCCATAATCTGACTAAAACTCAACTCTGAACACCCGACGTCACTTCCTGTCCATGCATCAGGAAAACATTTATTGCAACACACGTTTTAAATGGCTTATTTTATATGATTATATAATAGGAGTGTTATTTCATGTCTAACGGAAAAAAACTGGTTTTCTATGCTATGAAAAAATGACATTTATAATGAAGGAATCCGTCTTTGAGGAAATTCACTTATAACGTTTGGGTGTGGAACCAATTAATCGCAATAAACGAGGGACTACTGTACAATTTTGTTTCTTCTTGCCTTAATCTCTACATGAGCACAAATCACATATTTCCCTTAATAGTGAAAAATGGCGCTCATCGGTTTTGTTTGTTTTGCACCATAATATACAGGCTGTATTTGTTCATCTAATATTTTATTTTGTAGGCTCCACGTCCTGCAGATGCCAAACCCAAAGATGTTCCTGTAAGTCAACTTTTACTTACTGCCTGTTTGTTGATCTCTCTTTGCTGTTAGGACTGGCTGACACACACTAGTCTGAGGAATGTTGCATTGCAGTGATGGGTGGCGTTAAAAGAGGGCAAGGCAGGACAGAACCCACCTTTTGTTGCTGTATCTTGTTGGATCTTGTCCAACACACACTGTAAGAACAAAAACGGGAAGACTTCGGGTGTTGTAATCAACTGATGAACCAATCAGTGATGGGGAAGACTCCTTCGTACTTCTCTTGAAGTCTCGTCGTGTTAAAAGCATGTGCGTTATGATATGCATCCATCTTTGTGGGCACTTTTGGGGAAGACACATTTGTGTTCCATCATGACTGTGCCCCAGCTGAGTTTGGTGTGTGGGACCCTGAGTGGGCCGAACCCATCACGCCTGTTTAGAACGAACTAAACCAAAACGTTTCTATGTTGACATTCTAGACTAATATTGGCCAAATGCTCAAACGCTTTTGTCCACATACGCACTTGATGTTCACCTTCTACCGAGCTAACTACAGGTCGTCATCACGCCCTCATTTCCAGTGTAGCACACTTGTAATTTTGAGTTGCAAGACACTCCTCTTTTGAGTCTCATGATCTTTTCCACTTCTTCTCCGCTCTTCCTCCTTCTCTGTGAGTTCTGATTTTATTCCTTGGTGGTTTAAACGTTGGCTGAAGCGGTTCTATGCTACGCGTGTAATTCCAAGTATTTGATGCCTGTTGATGGAATTTAATGGGTGTGTCTGTACTTTCCTTCACTCCTGTTTGTTTGGTTTGGATTGTTTTGTTTTTTTGTTTGCCGTGAGGAGTTGGTCAAGCATGCCCTCTAGTGGAGGCTTGTTTTGCCCTGATTGAGGAACCTTTAGGTTATTTAAGGAAAGGGTTGTGTAGTTTAGTGTCTTGATGACGCTATGCATTTCTCCTTAGAAACCACTGACCACAGACGAGGCCCTGGATTCCCTTTCAGAAGGCTTGATGACGTCAACTGTTCCAGCTGCACCCAAAAAGCAGGAGGTCAGTCTTTAAGCTGTAATACTGCGGTCAGGAATGTAGTATAGCATGTAGTACTCAGCTGCAAGATCAGCATCCATCCATCCATCCATCCGGAAGGATGCATATAACTTTTTGACATGCTGAGCCAAGAGGTATGCAGCAGTTCCGTATCTTCAGTAACTTTTCTTGCATGCAGGCAAAGGACACCATCTCATCTGCTGCCCCTTGTCTTGTTCCACCTTCACTTGTAAAAGTCCATAAATAATAGATTCACTATTATGCTTGTTTGGTCTGATCTGATGTTTGCAGAACATTAATGCTCGTGCGGCGGATCCTTCCGTAGTAGCGCGTCCCCCGGCTGACAAAAAAGCCAAGATGGAGGTTGATAATTTTTCCATGACCTCTGGAATTACCGCTGCTCCTTTCAAGGTAGGACAATACCACTGTAACCGGAATGCGTTACATATGTCGGTGAAGGTTTGTCGAGGAATCCTGTGGAATCCTTCGGGAGTATGGCGTACCCATTCACCTAATTTGCTTGGTTTGCTCCTCTTTTGAACGGTGTCAGAGCTTGGTCCACATTGCCGGTTTCCAGTGAAGGTTGGACTCTGTTAGGGCTGCCCTTTGTCACAGAATCACTTGACTTTTATGGACAGAATTTCTAGGCGCAGTGTGGTTCTGCTGGCTTCATCAGGCCATGATCATTTGATTGCTTTGTGGACTTGGAGCTGAGCCAGAAGACAAAGCTCTCAATCTACCTTCTTATCCTCACCTATTAACAGGAGCTTTGGGTATTGAGAGAAAAGATAAGATAGTTAGTCTGAGCGGACAAAAGTTTGGCCAGGTTTCCGCCAGAGGGTGTCTGGGGTCTCCCTTACAGATAGAGAAAGGAGCACTGTCGTTCGGGAAGAACTCGGAAGTGGAGGCGATGCTCCTGTGCATTGAAAGCAGCCAGCTGATGATGATGTTAAATGAGTTTCCCATCACTAATTTGAGCATAGAAGTCCAGGGTGTACCCTGGCTCTCATACTAAGTCAGATGGGATAGGCTCCGGCATACACCAGTAACCCCAGTGAGGCTATGCTGCATAGAAAATGGATGGATGGAGTCCTCTACTGCAGTGGTTCCCAAACTTTTTCCCAAAAGTACTTATTTGTTCATATTATGCACGTAGAGCAATGAACAACTTCACGGTCCGTCTCCTTTCTTCTCCCTTCTTCTCGCGCCTTGAGGCGTTTAGGCGTACTCATAATTGTGAGTGTTAGACAAGATTTGTTTTTCATATGTATTCATGTGCCTCCTATCACAATTGGCATACCCCTGGTGTAGCTGGGGCTTTGGGAACTTAGGCGCTACTGACACCAAAATCAGATTTGCTTTACTCCTGTGGGTGGCAGCATTGCACATTACAAAATGGTTGCCAACACCCAAAACAAATGGAGAAGATTTGTTGTTTCCCATGTATACAGGCTTGCCTCAATCAAATAAATAAACTTACCTTCCTTTAGATGTGCGGCAAAATGTCGTGCATTGTTGTTTTAGGTATTGTGTTGATAATGTTATTGATCATGAATCATAAAAAAAACAAAATAATGTTCACACTTTTTGGCAGAAGTAGAGTTATTTTTATATTAAAGTAAGACATTGGCTCCCGGGCTAGAAGCAGGGTTTGCAGAATAGGAGTCGAGCATGCTAGTCATCAAGCTAAAAAGCCAAGGCTGTGAACTCGGTGTCAAGTTGGACTCTTAAAGTGTCAGGGAGGTTTCCCAACATACATCTGTACATCAACACCAGCTGCCATCCGCTGCACAAGCATCTGATGTAAACACGAGATCTCTTGCTTCTTGGTGTAGAAAGCCGTACATGATGATAAAGAAACTAAGATGCAAAAAGCCTCTACTAACTTCTCTCTGAAGACGGACACAAAGCCCAAGACTGATCAGGTCAGTGCCACTTTAGTTTCATTTCATTCCATGCACACATTGTTGTTCTCGTTTTGCATGACGCATTGTTCTCCACCAGGTGATGCGTTGGAAATTGTGTATAAAACAGTTTAGTTTTATTTTGAATAAAATTGTGTCTTTCTAGAAGTCTCAAAAATGTTTTGTGAAGTGTCATAGATTGTATATCATGCAAAAGATGGTTAACACTAACAGGTATTGAGTAGCTCGACCATTTGCTTAGTATTTTGTTACAGTAACTCTTTAAGTCTGATGTTATGTGACGACAAATTACTACAAAGTAGCAAAAAATCAATAGCCAGTCTTCATAGAGTGAAGATCTGCTGTAAATAAAGTAGAATAGAAATGTTGTCGTATCAGCAAAACACAAATGGCTTGTCAAAAAGAACATGTCGCTGGATGCTCTCAGTGCCACTCCAATCCATATCGCTTTTGTGTTTGTTCTCTGCTGTTGTTGCAGAAAGCTGCATTTGTTCCAACTGTGTCAGTGTCCCCTGCCACACCCCAGTCTGCTCCGGTCAGTATTTGGACTTTTTCTTTCTTTTCATAACATCACTAAATTATCTTTTTCCATAGGTTTGTTGGTCTGAATTCTTTGGTTGATTGATTGATGAAAGTCCACCTCTTTTTTTCCACTCAGGCTGACTCCCTGCCTCTGGATGCTCTCAGTGCTCTTAGCGACACTCTACCAGCGCAAAAACTAAATCCTGAACCCCCCAAACTCAGACCTGAGGACATTGTCTCTGTAGGTTCTTCACCATCACCACTATCTCCATCATCACTATGTCTTGACATGTTTTCCGCCCTTTCTGTGCACAAAGGAGGGAAAACACAAAAAGGAGAAGGGTGTGCTTGTCGGGGAGAGGGAGGACACCATTCCTCCAGAGTACAGGTTTAATGAAAAGGAACTTAAGAAACTACCTGCTCCTAAACCTGAGGTAAGACTGGGTCAGACTTAAATGGAGACTTCTTGGCACAGTGGAAGATGTTTTGGACTGTTTTTCATCACACGCTGTACTTCATGCAGCCCACCCTAAATACCAATGAGGCTTTGGACCTTTTGTCTGGAGACCTTACCAGCTCCTCAGCTGCCCCAGTACAGGTACGCTGCGGAAGATGTGGGAGCACAAAATGGTTTATCAATGTGTACAGTACTACCTGAAAAATTAGAATATCAAGTAAAAGTTAGTTTTATTTTGGCAATTAAAACACAAAAGATGAAACCAACACATTTTATTGAACCGTTACACACAAATTGACATATCTCAAGCAGTTTCTTGTTATAGCTTTGCTGATTTTCACCTTATAAAAACCACAATCTCAAAAAAAATTCAACTTTTCTAAGCTGCAAGACCTGATCAGCAAAATCCAAAAAAAACCTTGAAGTATATTGATTTGCATATTATTTGATGATATAATAATAATAATAAACAACCTTTTCAAGATATTCTAATTTTCTGGGTAGTATTGTATTTGTTTAATTATCTTTAACTGTTTTTATTAAACTATTGCTATTAACTCTTCAAATGGATAATCCCACATTGACCCAAATGTAAAGCAATGCCCTTCATATTACTACAAATTAAAGTCTCCTGGCACTCATCATCTTTGTACATAGTTTTGCATAATTATATGTAGGTATTTTATTTGTTTTTTTCATCTCGTTATCGCATAGTGTACCGATAAATATATTATTGTGTGCAAACAGGTATTTAGAATTTATTACTATTATTCTAGTTTATTCACTTATTTCCAGGATTTTTATCTTGTGGAAAGGATATTTATATTATATATTTATTTGTTAACCATGTAAATGTTATTTTACATTTTTTTTTTTTAAAAAAGGGTATTTAAATTGCAGCTGGATGGGGGTGCCATATTTTGTCTTTGTTAAAAACGACTAGGAGCAGATGGTAGAATTAATATATAAATAAACACATTTAGGATGTCGGCCGGACAAAATGAGCTTCTCCCGTGAATGGCCAGCAGCTGCCGCTGGCTAACATGTAATGTTGTGCAAGTATGTAACGTGGTATTAGACTTAATGGGAATTTAATGATCCTAAATTAGGTGAATACTTCCACATCCACTGAATTCTGTTTGTTGTCTTTCCAGTCCAAAGTTAAGAATGTGTCGGCTCAGAATGTTTTGTCTTCAACTAAATCATCTGGACTTTGTGCACCACCTCCTCCTTCGACCAATAAGACTCCGAAGGTAAAGCTATTGCCTGGCTTCTAATGCTTACTTGCTTGCAAAGTTATTAAATCAAGTTTTCAAAGACTGTTGCATGTCTGCAGATATCTGCTTGTCCTCCAGTGTTACCTCCACAAGGAGCGCCTAAGAAAGATGATGTAAGCTAGACATGACTTTTATTTTAATAATTATTAACTCTTGGCTCTTTGACCTTTCTCAGCCATTTTCAAGTCTGAGGTGATTATGACAACTAACATGAAGTTCTCTCTCTTCAGCATGCCTCTATATCTCTGGTTGCCCTCAGTGCTCTTGGTGACACATTGCCAGCACCAGAACCACATCCGGAACCCCCCAAACTCAGACCTCAAGACATTGTCTCAGTAAGAATCACACATGTATTTCCCATGACTTTATTGTTTTCTAAGAAACTGTAAATGATCGGCCTGCCGCATCTACACTATTTAGCACTTCTTTCTATGTGAATATGAATCCATCCGTATATAATGTTCACTTAGCATGGATTTGTCTTTTAATAGGAGGGAAAACACAAAGAGGAGAAAGGTGTGCGTGTAGGCGAGAGGGATGACACCCTTCCTCCAGAGTACAGGTTCAATGAGGAGGAACTGAAGAAACTGCCTGCTCCAAAACCTGAAGTAAGACTCAACACTCTCAAACATATGTCTTTCTTTCTTTCTGTCTTTCTTTGGTTCTGGTCAGAGGCTGGAAAAAACTTTAAACCATGGACTTGATACATTTATGAGCTTCACTTCATTCTAATTGTCTCACAATGCATACCCACAGCCCAAAATGAATACCAGTGATGCTCTGGACATTCTATCTGGAGACTTCTTGACCTCCTCTGATGCTCCTGCTGTCCAGGCTCCTGTGGCTGCTTCCTCATCTGGCCCTGCACATGTAAGTTGTATTCTTTTTGGGCTCCTTATGGGCTGTGATGCAGATGCAAAGAGGGAAATCCCACCCAACACTAGATGTCATTTGGACTTTGTTTTTTCGCCTTGATTTAGCCCGGAGAGACGTTGAAAATTGGGCTGAGTTTAGTCCACTGATTTGGTCCAAATATAGATGCTTTTCAACCGAATGTTGACCGGAAGGGGACATCTTTTATTTTTAACCAAATGTAAACATTGTTTGAGCATATTGTAATGTCTTTTCAACTTATTTTTTCTGGGTGTGAAGGGCTTTGATATTTTGGAAATATGGTAGGAAGTAATACACTGTATGTGTTTCAAGCGTCTCATCTTTGTGATAAACCTGAAAAAGCCTGTTGCTCTTTTTTTCCCTTTTTGCTGCTGTTTCTTTCTTAAATTTTCCAAGCATTTCTTTTTACATAATCTTCAGAAATTTTCTTCTTGCAATATTATTACTTTATTCCCATAATATTTTCACTTTATTCCCGTAATATAATAACTTTTTTCCCAAAATTATAATTTTATTATGTTTTGTTGGTTTCTCATCCATCTGTTTTCCTCCGCTTATCCGGGTCCGGGTCGCGGGGGCAGCAGCTTTAGTAGGGAAGTCCAGACTTCCCGGTCCCCAGCGACCTCTTCCAGCTCCATCGGGAGGACGCCAAGGCGTTCCCAGGCCAGCTGTGAGACATAGTCCCTCCAGCGTGTCCTAGGTCTTCCCGGGGGCCTTCTCCCGACTGGGCATGCCCGAAACACCTCACCAGGGAGGCGCCCGGGAGGCATCCGGACTAGATGCCCGAGCCACCTCAACTGGCTCCTCTCGATGTGAAGGAGCAGCGGCTCTACTCTGAGCTCCTCCCGGATGGCCGAGCTCCTCACCCTATCTCTTAGGGTGAGTCCAGCCACCCTACGAAGGAAACTCATTTCCGCCGCTTGTATCCGCGATCTCATTCTTTCGGTCATGACCCATAACTCATGACCATAGGTGAGGGTGGGAACGTAGATCGATCGGTAAACAGAGAGCTTTGCCTTCCGGCTCAGCTCTCTCTTCACCACGACGGTCCGGTACAGCGACCGCATTACTGCAGATGCTGCACCGATCCGTCTGTCGATCTCACGCTCCAACCTTCCCTCACTCGTGAACAAGAACCCGAGATACTTGAACTCCTCCACCTGAGGCAAGACCTCACTCCCAACCCGGAGGGTACAGTCCACCCGTTTCCGACTGAGAACCATGGCCTCGGATTTGGAGGTGCTGAGTCTCATCCCAGAAGCTTCACACTCAGCTGCAAACCGCTCCAGTAAACGCTGAAGGTCACAGCCTGATGAGGCCATAAGGACCACATCGTCTGCAAATAGCAGAGACGAGATCCTAAGGTCACCAAGCTGGACTCCCTCAACACCTTGACTGCGCCTAGAAATTCTGTCCATGAAGATTATGAACAGAATCGGTGACAAAGGGCAGCCTTGGCGGAGGCCAACGTTCACCGGAAACAAGCTCGACTTACTGCTGGCAATGCGAACCAGGCTCCTGCTTCGATTGTACAAGGACCGAATGGCACGTAGAAGCGGACCATCAATCCCGTACTCCCGGAGCACCCCCCACAGGACACCACGAGGGACACGGTCGAATGCCTTTTCCAGGTCTACAAAGCACATGTAGACTGGTTGGGCAAACTCCCACATACCCTCGAGTACCCTTGCAAGGGTGTAGAGCTGGTCCAGTGTTCCGCGACCGGGACGAAAACCACATTGCAGCTCCTCTAACCGAGGTTCGACTAACGGTCGTACCCTTCTCTCCAGCACCCTGGAGTAGACTTTCCCAGGAAGGCTGAGGAGTGTGATCCCCCTATAGTTGGAACACACCCTCCGGTCACCCTTTTTAAAAATGGGGACCACCACCCCGGTCTGCCAGTCCAGAGGTACTGTTCCTGACTTCCATGCAATGTTGTAGAGGCGTGTCAACCAACACAGTCCTCCAACATCCAGAGCCTTGAGAAATTCTGAGCGGAACTCGTCTACCCCCGGAGCCTTGCCACTGGGGAGTGATTTGACTACCCCAATTACCTCAGCCACGGTGATAGAACTGTCCACGTACGTATCCTCAGACTCTGCTTCCTCTATGGAAGGCATGTCAGTGGGATTGAGAAGGGCCTCGAAGTATTCCTTCCACCGACCAACTATATCCACAGTCGTGGTCAGCAAGCCCCCGTCCGCACTGTAAACAGTGTGAACTGGGGGCTGCTTCCCCTTTCTGAGGTGTCGGACGGTTTGCCAGAACCTCTTCGAGGCCGACCGAAAGTCGTGCTCCATAGCCTCACCGAACTCCTCCCACACCCGAGTTTTTGCCTCGACCACCGCCGAAGCCGCGTGCCGCTTGGCCTGCCGGTACCTGTCAGCTGCTTCGGGAGTCCCGCAAGCCATCCATGCTCGATAGGACTCCTTTTTCAGCTTGACGGCAGCCCTAACCCCCGGTGTCCACCATCGGGTTCGGGGCTTGCCACCACGACTGGCACCGACCACCTTGCGGCCGCAACCACAACTGGCTGCCTCAGCAATAGAGGCACGGAATACGGCCCATTCGGACTCAATATCCCGGTCCTCCCTCGAAATGCAGGCGAAGCTCTGCCGGAGATGAGAGTTGAAGACTCGACGAACGGGAGATTCTGCCAGACGTTCCCAGCACACCCTCACTACGCGTTTGGGTCTGCCAGGTCTGTCCGGCATCCTTCCCCGCCATCTAATCCAACTCATCACCAGGTGGTGGTCAGTTGACAGCTCAGCCCCTCTCTTCACCCGCATGTCCATAACATGCGGACGCAGGTCTGATGATACGACCACAAAGTCGATCATAGACCTGCGACCTAGGGTGTCCTGGTGCCAAGTGCACTTATGGACATCCTTATGTTCGAACATGGTGTTTGTTATGGACAAACTGTAATTCGCACAGAAGTCCAGCAACAACACACCGCACGGGTTCAGGTCAGGGAGGCCGTTTAATATGGTTTCTCATATTAACAATAAATATACTGTAATTCTTCTTTAATATTTCAACTTTGTGCTACTAAAATGACATTTTTTTTCATATTACCACACGTTTATTCTCGTCAAATTGAAACTTTTTTGTTACTGTTTTTAAATACCATGACTGTATTCTCATACAATTACAACTGTTTTTTCTGTTCTGCTGCAACTTTATTAGCTACTTTTAAGTATTTTGTTTGTCATAATATTCGGACTTTTTTAAACAACATCTTTCTGTAATATTAACAATTCTTTGTGATACTAAAGTTATGTTAATTATGTCTTTTAATATTACTGCGTTATTCTGGTAAGTCTGAACTTTATTTTGTTAGATTATTATATATAAAATTCTTAATGTTTTGACTTTATTCTTTTAAAATTACTGCTGATTTTACAATTTTTGCTGCTGTGGTTTTTGTCATGTTCATTTGTGTTTTACAATGTGCCGTCGGCCTCACTTTGGACACCCCCGATCTAAAGAAACATCCTATGTTGATGTCTCCCCTTCAGTCTTCTGCAGACTTTGCTCTGGATGCCTTGGCAGGAGACTTTGTTTCATCTTCTGCAGCCCCTACAGTGAAATCTTCTGCTTGTCCCCCCAAAGAAACATCAAAGGTAACAACGCATTTAAACTCTTTGCAAAGTTTTCTGATTTATCAACTTTTTTTCATTGTGCATCTTTGTCCACTCAGCTGTCCGCAGAGGCAGACAACGCTCTGGATGCTCTGTCAGACACTCTGCCGAATATCGCCCCCACCCCTCAGCCAGCCCCCGTTCCTCCCAAAGACGTTGTAAATGTGGGTTCCAATGGAAAAACAAGCACCCAGAAAATGTTGTTAAATCAGTCACATTTGTGTGCATACAAGTTTAAAATAGTATTATTTATTCAACAAAATATATATGTCTTCAAAGCATGGGCAAAAAAAAGTCTTAACCTTTATCGTCAATCAAAAGAAAATTTGTCTAATTTTTTAAAAATTGAAGACAATGTGCATGTAAGCACACCAAAATCCACATTTCTAAGATACATTTGGAAAAAAATGTGTGTCATTTCTACAAGTGCTGATGTGTGTTTGGTGTGCAGGAGAAGAAGGCTGTTGAAGAGAGGCTAATTAAGATGGGGGAGAGAGACGACTCACTGCCGCCAGAATACAGGCCCACTGAGGAGGACCGCAAGGTATTTTACACCATCATCTTTTCCTTCAATTGGTAATGCACGGAGACATATTTTGGTATTTCCTCAAATAGCGGCAATTGTGCTACGTGCCTCAATTCCATTTAGGGAAAAAAAACAAGTGCTGCCACTAGGCGACAGACAATAATAAGAACCACCCCATTACTGGTACCAAAATATGTTGAGGCAGAACTATTTGACAAAACATGCACCTGACATGGCATCTGTAAAGCTGAAGTTTACGGTGGTGTTTCAAGGGAATTGGCTGCTGGTGTGGAGCATTCCTGAAAATAAGCTGCTAATCACTCAAAAAAAGGGAAACAAGAAAGTGATGAAAGATGTAATTATTTTATTATCAATTACTTATTTACAAATATACAGTATAGTACTATATATATATTCATATTTTATTTTAGTATTTTTAATAGTATTTTGATATATTATATTTAGGCCTTCTAAAAACGAACATTCTAAAAAGGGAGGGGGGATGAAGTGTGGGGGGGGGATGCTAGTTTCCCTCATTTTTTGCTGCTTTGATCTTTTATGGCGTATATATTGTATGCTATATGTGCTCATTCCTGATCCTGTCCATCCTGATCACACCCAAATATACAAATATACACGTATCATGTTCCTCATATAGAGGGTTGTGCCAGGAAGGGCATCCGACGTAAAACTTTTGCCAAATCAAAACATGCGAATCAAACAGAACAAAATGATTCGCTGTGGCGACCCCTGATGGGATAAGCAGAGATAAGCCAAAAGGAAAATAAGAAGATAGTTAATATAGTTAAACAATATACTACTGTATATAATATACAGTAGTTCAAATGTTGATGTAAATGTTTATTTGTGGGATAATGATTAAAAATAACAAACAGTAGTATAAAATATCATTAAAGTGACATAGACTAACAGTGTCTATAATACAATGTTTTTATTTTTAAGAAAATGGCTGAAGCTAAGGCTAAAGCAGCAGCCACACCAAGGAAGGTGAGTCCTTCACACAGTACAATGATGATGGGTTGAGAAATGTGCATGTTGACATCCACTTTTATTTTTTTTGCTCCGCTCATGAAGTCTCTTGACGATAAGACAGCCTTGGACTTGCTCTCCAATGATTTCACCGCACCCGTCCCATCAGCCCGTGCTGCTGCTGCTGCTTCAACAGAGCAGAAACCGGTGCCGGACTCAGTGCCACAGAAGGTAGGAGGCATCGTTTACCTTCAGCAATTGGTAAAGTAATATCCCTCACTCACACTCGTCATCAATCATTCTGACTTGTTAGAGCAGTAAAAACAAATGGCCTACATGAAAAGCGTCAGTATTTATTAGCGGTGTCACGAGACACTTTGTTTACAAGACGAGACAGTTCACGAGATCGGGTCAAGATAAATCGATACTTTATTCATCTCTAAGATAAAGTGATCACATCTTATAAATAATTGAACATTTGATGTAAATGACTTATATATGATGTGTGTGATCGTCCAGTGACAGTGAGGAAGTATCATTCCGCTGACGAAGGCACTAGAGACGTGTTTGGAGACATATATGGTGTTGGAAGCGCACTGCTGTTGATGTGCTCAGGTTGTATGTCAGGCTGTGTGTGACTGTGCGGGGACTTTGCCTCTGTCTGCCGTCGTAACAGAGCGGCGTGGCTTGACATGATGATATGCATTAAGTACTCTAAAAAAATAAACAAATTAATGAAATAGGTTAGCGCCATTAACGCGCTACATTTGACAGCCCTATTAGTGACACAGTCTTGTCAAAGCATCTTCCTGCTAGTAAATGTTGTGAATTGACTGGAGACAGTGCCCTCTGCTGGATTCATAGCTGCAACCCCCACCCTCTCCACCCCGCAGATAACGCCATCAAAACCACTTCCTATTTACAATTGAAAGCAGAAATAGGAAATCTGCAAATATGCAGGGTCATGAATGCTGAATCGCCAATAGGAAGTAAACAGAGGTTGCATAGCCTAACTTAGGTGTCACCTTTGTTCCAGACCAAGAGCAAGTCCAAGTCACGGTCTAAAGTAAGCAAAGTGCCTGCTGCATGAAGAGCACATTGTGCAATATAATGCACAAAATTCATCAAAACATAATAATACTGTAGCTATAAATAAACAGCAAATAATAAAAAAATGCTGACCTGCGTTTGCATGACACAGCTGCATGCTGTGCACCCTCCTCCCTATGCTTCACCTCATACTTAATTATTATTTTTGTTATTATTGCACATAGTTTCCCTAAACTGGATAGGTCTTAATTATTGAACTTGTCTTTCAGAAAAAACATCCAGAAGAGCTTACTGCTGCCGACCTGCTCTCTCATAAGAAAAGCTCAGATGTCGTGGCGACATCTGCACAGCAGGGAAGGAAGAGCTAAAGCTCTGTGTCAGGTTTGTGTCATCCTAGCCACCTTTCCATGTGATGAGAAAATACAGCATGTTCACACTAACCCAGGTATTCTTCACATCCAAGCCCATGATGATGTATAAATATACAGGCTATAATCCAGGGGTGTGAAAAAGTGTTTGCCCCCTTACTGATTTTTTTGCGTGTTTGTCACACTTAAATGTTTCATATCATCAAACAAATTGAAATATCAGTCAGTTTCAACACACCTGAACACAGAATTCAGTTCTAATGCAGTTTTTAAATGAAACTTGTGTTATTAAGGGAGAAAAAATTCAACTCTACATGACCATGTGTGGAAAAAGTGATTGCCCCCTAAACCTAATAAGTGGTTGGGCCTCCCGTGTTTGCCGTAACTTGCAACAAGTCTTTTACAGCGCTCTTTTTCAGCATGAACTTCCTTTTTAAGGTCATGCCACAGCATCTCAAGAGGATTCAGGTTAGGACTTTGATTAGGCTACTCTAGTCTTCATTTTGTTTAACTTGAGCCATTCAGAGTTGGACTCGTTTGTGTGTTTTGGATCATTGTTCTGCTGCAGAACCCAACTTGTATTCAGCTTGAAGTCATGAACAGTTGGCAGAACATTCCCTTCAGGATTCTTTGGTAGACAGCAGAATTCATGGTTGCATTTATCACAGCAAGTCTTCCAGGTCCGAAAGCATCAAAACGGCCCGGGACCATCACACTACCACCACCATATTTTACTGTTGGTGTGATGTTCTCTTTTTGAAATGCGGCATTAGTTCTTGGGGCTCATCAAGATGTTTTCTGGCAAATTTGACTGTACCCCATGTTGTTCTTTTTGTTCAGCAGTGGTTTTCATCTTGGAACTCTGCCATGCAGGTCATTTTTGCCCAGTGGCTTTCTTATGGTGGAGACATGAACACTCATCTTAACCGAGGCAAGTGAGGCCTGCAATTCTTTGGACGTTGTTGTGGGGTCTTTTGTGACCTCTTGGATTAGTCATCTCTGAGCTTTTGGGGTAGTTTTTGTTGGCCAGCCACTCTTTCCAGAATGATAGATCTCAATTAATTAGTTATGTTTTAGGGTGGGGGTCACTTTTTCACACAGGGCCTTGTAGTTTTGGATTTTCTTTCTTCCTTAATAATAAAAAAAAATCAGTAAAACTGAATTTTGTGTTCAGTTGTGTTGTCAATTATGTTGATGATCTGTAACATTTAAGTGACAAACTAAAAAAGCCAATTCTGATAACTTCCTCCTTCTCAATATATAACTTATATCTATTATGTTTTAATTTTTGATTCAATTGTAGTTTGTGCACACCTGGAGGAAGGAACCACTCAAACAAGTGTTAATGGTAATGGTTTAATTTTATTTGAACATGCATGTAAATGACATCGGAATAGGATTACCATTCCAAGATTACTATTGCAACAACACATCATCAGTAGGGTAAAACTAACCTGTCTCACGACGGTCTAATCCCAGCTCACGTTCCCTATTAGTGGTTGAACAATCCAATGCTTGGTGAATTCTGTGTGTTCAAAGCAGGCCCAGTCGCAGCTAGGAATAATGGAATAGGACTCCGGTTCTATTTTGTGGTGTGTGTACATCCCATGATACACTTGACAGGTCCACATGTCCAAAAGGAGGAGGAAGAAGCAAAGCTTATTTAATCCTACCCCCGTAGGGTCTCCCCTATTTCAATACATTTGTAGACTTCCTGCAGTTACTAAGTTTGAATGCATAAGTAAGGTCATACGACAGTGTGTTAAATAGTAGTCCTTGTCATGGTAACTATATTATATTGCCGTCCTGATGAATGATAATCATAACAAATAATAATAGTAATTATTATTATTATTTAATTATTAACAAATATTTGACAAAATTGACGATTTATCCTTACCAAACATCATGACATCACTACTATCAACAAAACGTAAAAACATAACGGCAACTCAGAAGTGCAAACCGTGACTCCGGGAACCGACAAATGCCGGTATCTTCAATGGTGATAAAGCCACCATTTTTCCCTGATGAAATCCCAAATGGCTTTGTCTCTGCCAAACATTTTTGCACTTACCTCGCGTTTCATGTGTGGATCACGGCAGAATGTTTGCAGAGCATTTGGCAAAATGTCTTCCTCTGAAACTTGGAGAACTCCCACATGATCGATGCTTATTTACAAGTGAGCTCAGGGAAAAGTCACCACAATCATTGGGCCTGATATCACAATTGACAGACCACCCATGATTGCACAAGCAGTGCCATAAAGGCTGACCAATCACAGTCCAGTCACATTTGCATACAGGTGCGTAAGAACACATCACGCGACGCTGTCAATGCATGTTTGCGTTGCAGGTCGCTGGTGCCGTGCGACCTTCAGACGCCATGGAGGATGAAGCACCAGCGAGGAACCTTTTCTCTGCAACGGGATCCTACTTTTCCAAATCATCGATGATGTGCACTAGTTGAACAAACCCATAACACACACACACACACACACTTACATCTTGCTTGGTTTCACTTGCAGCCAAAGTTTCTTTTTCTGTTTGTGGAGAGACATGCCGGAGACCAAACGAGTTCAGATGAGTTGCCGGTGGTCGTGTTGAGGGAAGCGAGGGACGGAACGTGTTCTCCATCATGCTGGAGCTTTATATTTGCAGATACACTCGCAACACAGCGACAGCTTGCAGGAGTGTATAGTATTTCGAGTTAGTGCAATGCTGAAATCTCATTGGTTTTCTATCATGACGTGCCTCGAATACACTAGTGTACATACAGCTTTGCTCACTTGTTTTTGGAGGGGGGGGGGCAATATCCTTTCTACTTTACTGCCATTTAGACAAATAGCAGTCACCAGGAGGGTCTTTGGTATATATTTTTGTAAAAAGTACAGTTGCACTTAGTAAACTAGTGCGGTGTTTACGACAAACTGTAAGAATAACACACTCACAAAAAAGATTCTACTCTGTTTAAGGAAACACTGTATGACTTACAAAGGGCTTTGATATGTAAAGTAAATACAAAGATTATTATTCCCCCCCCCCTGGATGCTGTGTGTGTGTGTGAGGGGGTGTGCATCAGGGAATGGGAGATTTTATTAATACAAATGGAAAGTCTAATAAATATAAGCAGACATGCTTCACCGCTTGTGCCTAAAATGATTAAAGCATGAACTAATATGTGGGGAAAAACGTTTGGGAACACTTTTTTCTTAAAGGGGGATCTGTATGTGTGTGTATGTGTGTGTGTCAAACCCGAACAGGAACAAAAACTCCTGACTTGGTGGTTTTTCATGCTGCAAAAAGGTGTAGCAGCCCACTTCCTGTTGACTTGGAAGGGGGGGGCTTAGCACCATCATTTATTTTGCTAAAACTCTTGAATGTTTTCTACCATTTAGCCAACGTCCCGAATGAGAGTTGAGCGGGTTTGATGTGTTCAATTCATAAAGTGGCAAAACAATAAAGACAAATTTATTTCATTTGCATTTGAGTATTTTTTGATTGTACATTAAGGAGCGTTCAACTTATAAAATATTAATTCACAAGTTGCACATTTAAAAATTAAAAAATATGTAACAAATATGGATATTTATCATTTCCAAATGTAAAAAATCCAAAACATCAGAGTACAACTGTCTTTAGTTGGAAATAGTCAACATATCATTGTGATAAATAAAAAAACATGAATAACAATTTCAGTTTTGAAATCAACTTAAAAATACAGAGAAATACAAAACAAAATGTCTGTAAACTTGCAGGAAAAACACTGGCGAGTGTGCTAAAAAGTTGAATTGGTTTCAAATCCTTTTTGCGTGTCACATTCCGGTTTGAATTCAGTTTAAATGTATCCAGTTATCAGTTGCGTTGTTGTTTTCCAGCTGCCACCTTCTGCACCTTCGGCCTGAATAAGACAAAAAACCAAAGCAGGGGTTTTTAAATGGTCTCAACCTTTTCTCACCGTCCGCTTTGAAATTAAAAAGTTGTTTTTGTCATTTCTAAATTGAATTAACTGCGTATCTTTTTCCACATGAATACACATAATTATATGTCCGTTGAGGTGCACACAGAACATGATACCAGTATGCGTGCAAATAAAGCATAAATTAAAACTAAATTGCTGTAAAATTGGTGTATACCAAGAAGGAAGATGACAATAATATTGCTCAATTTTATTTTTGAAAAAAAATCACATTCGTTGTAAATTCATTAAAATTGAGTGTAATTTTGGACTACGTGACCCACTTCAGTTGAGAATCACTGGTTGAAAAAATGACAATATTTGATGTCCAATCAAATGTTCTGTGAAGATTTTGAAATACTTGTTCATTACAACAGAGATGCAAAACGTGTGTTTGTGTATGTTTACAGTGTATTTTACAATTCTACGTATGTAAGCTCGCGCTAACGGGACTTGAAGCGCTAAGAAAGGAAACATACCTCCTTTTGTAATGATGCGGGCATCTGCGTGTCCGCACCTCTGCCACAAAACAGAGAAATGGAAGATGAGATGAAGATGGCCGAGTAGGGCGGACATGTTGAAGGGGGTCTTACGCTTGCAGTACACGATGACGATGAGGAGGAGGAGGAGAAGAAGGCCGCAGCTGCCTGCCAGCGGGATGAGGATGATGGGACTGCAAGGCAGGTCGATGCCTGACAGAAAAAGAGTTGAGGATTTTCTGGCGTGCGAGGCAGAAAGACGAGGTTTTACCTTTCCTGCTAAGTGGCTCGCAAAGACATGGCACTGAGGTCACGGATGGATTCGCTCGGATGGCGGGGGCCGTGGGTACTTCTGCCGCGGCCTCGACTTTTTCTCAAGAGAAGAGAAAACAGTTCAACGGCGCACCGTGCGTGTCGGAATCATTTGATGCAAAACTCACCCCCTGCCAGTCGGGTCACTTCGCCAAACATCAGTTGGTTGCTTTTAAGCGACGCGCAGCCGTACAGGCCGCTGTCGGGATCTTGCCTGAAGGACTTGAGGGTCATGATGTTGTCTGAAATTTTAGACCCACTGAAGGTGGACTTGTAGGAGGGGCCCTCTGTCTTTAACAAGCCTTGGTTGGAGAAAGATGCGATGAAGTCCATGCGTGATGTGTCCCGCACTCGAAACCAGATGGTCATGGAGCCCATCTCGGGGGGCTTGCACCTTATTTCCATCTTTTGCCCTTCCTTGAGCGTGTGCACGCTAACAGCTCCATGGGTTAGTCCTAAAAAATCACAAAAATTGTACAAACAAAGTTCTCACCTCGAAAGTACGCAAAGAACTTACTGTGACAAAACAACAGCATTGCCAGAACGTAAATCCAATGCTGATCCATTTTGAAGTGATGCTGTGCGCGTGGCGCAGGGGGGTCTGCTAGTCATGTTGGCCACGCTCTTCCCCCTCGAAAAGAGCCTCATTGCAGCACAGACGCCTCCTGCAGCGAGGTTGTGCTCTACAAAGAGTTTGAGGATGGGCTTTTGGTACGACTCCGTGCACTGACACACAAACACTCTGCACCTCATGGCGGCAGGAAGTGTATAACCTGCAAGCTGTGACCTTTATTTTTATTTACAGCACCCAAGTATCCAAACACTGGCCACATTTTGACTTCAAATGCAATTTTATTCATGGTCTTGCAGTAAATGACACAAGAAAGAGTCTTTTTTTTTAAGTTGTCATTTTCATTTCCTTTAAAGCCCTGATGGAATATATTTTTCAGGCAAGCCATCTATCTAAATTGAAAAGGAAAGACATGTGGAAACAAAAATAATAGAAAAATATACAAATGTGGTCATATTTCTTGTTGCGTTTTTCTCATTGCCATTACCGAATGGCTCAAGCTGCCAGCAAAAAGCAAAGGCAATACAAAGCCTTGCCCACAGCCTTCTGCCAGGGGTACGAGTCCACACCCGGTCACACGATTCCTGACTAAAATATGACTACATGTTTTATATTTTTGTATTATTGACTCTCTTTATATTTCCACATGTATTTCCCTTTCATTTTGGCACTCGTGTGATTCCATAGTGATCATTTCAACTTGTGGCCTAGTAATACCATTTTCTACCACAAGAGGCTATAGTGAGTCACCATGGAAGCTGCATGTAAGAACATGGGTGTGTTATGAGAGGCTTTATTCTCCTCAACATCATTTGACTCAAATGCCGGTTTTCTCACAACCAAAACAAAAAACAGTTACATAACATCAAAGAGGTATATTTTTGGACATATATGTGTACGTCATTGGTGAGACTGGAGTCTACCCAGCTGACTTTGGGCTGGTCAATAACACTGCCACCATTTTTTAGCTTATGCAGTTATTGAAGGTAAGAAAAGAATGTGTTGAAAAAAGTAAAATGCTAATGAGCTAATATAAGTAAAAGCATACAGTCGTCCCACACAACTTTTGCACTTTAATTTTTTTCACTTTATCACTGTTTTCCCAGACTACATGAATTAATAAATCAATAAATCTATTTTGTGGTTGAATACGGCCTATTATTTGTTAAATAACACGCGTATGTGAGCAAATTGTGCTTATTTTTGGATTCAATTAACCATTTTTCAAGCATGAACGTGAACAAAAATACAAATATAAGGCATTCAGATGACTCATTCAAGAAAGTAATATTTAATGTGGTCACTAGGTGTCAGTATTGTTACTGTAATGTTTGGTGAGACACACAAGTTCAGATTTCATTGCCAGAACAACAGGCTTTCACTGCAGGTTTGAGTTACAGTCAACCCTTGCTACACTCCTCACTCTATTGTAGTTTAAAAAAATAATGAATTAATATCAGTGTAAAATCGGTGTAATCAGTGTAAAGGTCACTATAGGGGTGTTATGTCGTGTCTAGAAAGCTCTAATAATGGTAGAACTCGTATTTAAAAAGTCATAAAAAGGTTTTCACTGCTCTTATCTACAAGAAATATTATTTTTATTAACATTGAATCCTACTACCTGGAAATTCACTTATTGCAGTCGGGTCTGGAACCAATGCGATTTGGGCAGTGGTCAAGGGGGGGTGTCCGGGCGACCTGGTCTTCGGCGGCCAAATCTGGTTCTTGGGACATGGAATGTCACTTCTCTGGTGGGGAAGGAGCCCGAGCTTGTGGAAGAGGCGGAGACATTCCGACTAGTTATAGTCGGACTCACCTCAACCCACAGTTTGGGTTCTGGAACCAAATTCCTTGAGAGGCGCTGGACCTTGTTCTTCTCAGGAGTTGCTGCAGGGGAGAAGCGGCGAGCTGGTGGGGGCTTATCAATAGCCCACTGGCTTGGTGCCTCCGTGCTGGAGTCATCCCCGGTGAACGAGAGGGTTATTTCCCTACGCCTTAGGGCTAAAGAAAAGGGTCCTGACTGTGGTTTGTGCCTACGTGCCGAACGGCAGTTCAGAGTACCCAGCCTTCTTGGAGTTATCAGAGGGGTTCTGGAGAGCACCCCAGCTGGTGACTCCATAGTTCTGCTGGGAGACTTCAACGCCCATGTGGGCAATGACAGTGTGACTTGGAGGGGCATGGTTGGGAGGAACGGCCTCCCTGACCTGAACCTGTGCGGTGTGTTGTTGCTGGACTTCTATGGGAATTACAGTTTGTCCATAACAAACACCATGTTCGAACATAAGGATGTCCATAAGTGCACTTGGCACCAGGACACCTTAGGTCGCAGGTCTATGATCGACTTTGTGGTCGTATCATCAGACCTCCGTCCGCATGTTCTGGAGACGCGGGTGAAGAGAGGGGCTGAGCTGTCAACTGACCACCACCTGGTGATGAGTTGGATTAGATGGCGGGGAAAGATGCCGGACAGACGTCTAGCAGAGTCTCCCGTTTGTCAAGTCTTCAACTCTCATCTTCGGCAGAGCTTCGCCTGCATCTCGAGGGAGGACCGGGATATTGAGTCCGAATGGGCCGTATTCCGAGCCTCTATTGCTGAGGCAGCCAGTTGTAGTTGCGGCCGCAAGGTGGTCGGTGCCAGTCGTGGTGGCAAGCCCCAAACCCGATGGTGGACACCGGGGGTTAGGGTTGCTGTCAAGCTGAAGAAGGAGTCCTATCAAGCATGGATGGCTTGCGGGACTCCCGAAGCAGCTGACAGGTACCGGCAGGCCAAGCGGCACGCTGCTTCAGAGGTGGTCGAGGCAAAAACTCGGGTGAGGGAGGAGTTCGGTGAGGGTATGGAGCACGATTTTCGGTCGGCCTCGAAGAGGTTCTGGCAAACCGTCCGACACCTCAGAAAGGGGAAGCAGCCCCTAGTTCACACTGTTGCGGACGGGGGCTTGCTGACCTCGACTGTGGATATAGTTGGTCGGTGGATGGAATACTTCGAGGCCCTTCTCAATCCCACTGATATGCCTTCCGTAGAGGAAGCAGAGTCTGAGGATACGTACGTGGACAGTTCTATCACCGTGGCTGAGGTAATTGGGGTAGTTAACCCCAGGGGGTTAAGGGGGATCACACTCCTCAGCCTCTCTGGGAAAGTCTACTCCAGGGTGCTGGAGAGAAGGGCACGACCGTTAGTCGAACCTCGGTTACAGCAGCTGTGGTTTTTGTCCCGGTCGCGGAACACTGGACCAGCTCTACACCCTTGCAAAGGTACTGCAGGGTATGTGGGAGTTTGCCCAACCGGTCTACATGTGCTTTGTAGACTAGGAAAAGGCATTCGACTGTGTCCCTTGCGGTGTCCTGTGGGGGGTGCTCCAGGAGTACGGGATTGATGGCCCGCTACTACGTGCCATTCGGTCCTTGTACAATCGAAGCAGGAGCCTGGTTC
>QODF01000049.1:955453-1067767 GCA_024372805.1 Oostethus manadensis | reverse complement strand
TAAGCGGAAGAAAATGGAATGGAATTTACTCTGATTACGTCTGCTATATTGGCTAATATGAGTGTAACGGTGACTATGGAGGTGGTAGTTCATGACTAGAGGCGCTAATAATCTATTTAGATGGTCGTAATCAGGTTTTTTATGCTCTAATTACCAGTGATGTGCAATTGCAAAGATTTTGTTTCTGATCCAATACAGGCTGGTTTCAGCAAATTTGAAAAAGTTTCATGTCATAGCATAAAAAATAGAAGGCACTGAATTTATTTATTAATGAAATATATTATTGGTGTATATATGTATTTAATTCAGGTTTATTGACAAAATTATACAAACATTGCATTTTAAAATGACTAAAAAGAGCGAATAAGTAAAATAAAAATAATGAAACAATGAAAATAAATGATTATTAGGAACTACTATGAGAATGAAAACTTGATTCACAATTTACACATGGCTCCGTTGACAGACAAACGTTAGGCAGAGCTGGAGGTAGCAGAGATGAAGATGCTGAGGTTCTCTTTGGGTGTGACCAGGATGGACAGGATCAGGAATGAGCACATCAGAGGGACAGCACGTGTTAGAGGTTTTGGAGATAAAGTCAGAGAGCCCAGACTGAGATGGTTCGGACATGTCCAGAGGAGAGATAGTGAATATATTGGTAGAATGATGCTGAGTTTTGAATTGCCAGACAGGAGGCCCAGAGGAAGACCAAAGAGGAGGTTTGTGGATGTAGTGAAAGACATGAAGGACATGAAGGTAGTTGGCGCAAGAGAAGAGGATACAGAAGACAGAGTTAGACGGAGGCAATTGATTCGCTGTATCAATATTTTGATTTGAGAATATATTTTATAGCATGAAGAGCTGGTATCAGAAGTATCCGTACTTCAGTATCAATCCTACTCACTAAGAAAGTATTCCATTTATAAATAAACAATTCTACTTTATTTCCCTCATCATGGTCGGGTCCGGAACCAATAAAGGAAGGATTGCTATAGATCTTGTGCCATGTTAAAGGAAAAATACAAAATAAATCATTGATAACAAAGAAATGAAATGCATTCAGCGTAAATAGAATACTTTTGGATGGCAACTGTACATTCCCAGATCACACAAGCAAAGCATTCGCTGGACATGCAAGGGCAGCTCCTGGAGCAGGCGATGAATAAGGAAAGTCGGTGACAACGCGTGCAAGCGCAGTAAATCAGTGTAGTACGCAGCAGATGATTTCATAGATTCAGCTGATATGTACTGTAGAATACAATCAGCCAAGTAAATGTTCCACTCCTTGCATCTTCATATAAGCAGAGTTTCCTCTTCATTGATGGAAAGTAAATACATGAGCTGAGTAGCCGGCACTCTGACATTTCTTTCTTGTGGCTTTGGATCCGTTCCACAGGTGGAAGGAAAGCAAATATACCAAATGCTGTATAGTCGGCGTTGCGGTGAGCGTCCTTCACTCTAAAGCATCTTCTGGCTTGTCGGTGTTTCTATTTTTCACGTTAGTCTGCTTTCGGATGAACAATAAAGAACATTGTTGGCTTCTTCTGCATGCGTTGTTGGAGGGAAGACCCAGAGTGAAATAGCTGTCACTCAGCCCACGCCACGTTTCCTCTGTGAGTCATTTGCAAACACCTCCACGGGCTTCCCTGTCTTAGTCACACCCAGGATGCCCGATACCTAATCTCAGATCTGGGCATCGCCTCAATGAGAGACTACTGTAAAATGGCAAGATCTTTGAGGACCACTGATCACCTCAGCGTGTGATGGCGGCGGGAGGGCGAGGGGACAACGTGGAGTAAGTACAAGGAAGAATTCAGAGACTGACGATGGTGCATTCTTTGCACAGTAACTTTGGCCTTCCACCCTGCATCACTTCTTTTGCTGGGAATGTTTGAACGATTATTTGCATTGACTTGAATGATACATTTTCCATTTGGTCTTTTAGTGTTTGATTTTACGAGACTAACTGTGCTCCTTTCGTTTTCATTCGTGTCCAATCAGAAAATAAATAACACCATCCTTTAGTTTCTCTCATTAACTAATAAATACGGGAATTTGTTGACAACATGCATGTTATTTCTTTTATAGTATCCCAAGAATATTTCAATTTCAATGATAAAATATTTGTATTCTGCACAAAACCTTTCAAAAAACGTCTTTCCAAAATAAGAATAGCGCTGATTATGGAGCACGTGGGAGAATATCCTACACTCCCATGACAACATTTGCTTGCACTTCTCTAATTTAGTCCTCAAGTTGATTATTTGTACTTTACACGTGTTATTATTTTTAAAATGGTAAACAAATGGTCAGTACAGTAATTGCTGCGATGAGATAAGATCTGCTTCATCCTGTTGAATTGTGGAAATGTAAACAAACAACGTAACCTTGCATGCAAAAGAGATCAAAGCAAATGTATTGATCGGGATAATTGGTCCAAAACTAAAATACAAACGAATGCTGCTTGTGTTTAATGGAAGATTCCTGCTGACCCAATGCAACGTTGTGTGGCATGAGACAAAGGAGGGGTCGGGAACCTTTTGGGCTAAGAGAGCCATGAACGACACATACTTTCAAATGTATTTTTATGAGAGCTGTTTTTTGAAAAATGAATCCAACTCCCACAATATTTTAGCTTTTTTCCCATCCATCCATCCATTTTCTACACCTCATTAGGGTAGCGGGGAGCTTTATTCGCATATTAATTTTTTCCCCAACCTAATATAGCAAAAATTACTTTATATTGGTTTGTTTGTTTCCTAATATTGTGACATTTAAAAAAAATAAAAATTAACTCTTACTAAAATGACATTGTTTTTGCTCACAATATTACAAGTTTATTCTCATAAAATTGTGACTTTTTTTGTCTTAATATTTTGACTTTAATTTTCAAATTTTTTCAACTTTTCTCATAATTATGACTTTATTCCTCTAATATTATAACTTTTTCCACAACCTGATTTTCCAAAAATGACAACTTTCTTCTCCTAATGTTTTAACTTTAATTTTTTGTACAATTACTGCTCATTTTTTAATTTTTTGCTGTTTCCTTAAAGTTTTTTGTTAAATTGTATTTTTACAATGTGACGTGGGCTAAAAAAATCACTCTGACTGCACTTCGAACACCCCTGTTGTAAAGTAAGATGTGTTAAATATATTTTAAGAAAAAAGCAATTAAAATAAATAAATTTTATGGTGTTTAGAAATGTCTGAGAGGCATACTTGGTCATCAAATAAGCCACATCTGGCTCCCGAGCCACAGGTTCCCTACCCCTGAGATAAAAGCTTAATTGTCTTCATTGTCTAAAAAAGGAGCATTCCTGCATTAGTGTTGTAATACCTTAACGTGATAAGCACAAAGCAGACACACACACACACACACACTCTACCTCTGCATATGTGTGTCTGCTGGTTGTGATATGTATGCCCATATAATAACCCTCCCCTCACTTGTTTATTATCAAAGACCAACGATAACACCTGGTGTACCACTATGTAAATATTTATTTTCTGTTCATTATTTTTCCTAATTTTGTCAGATGCTTTAGTTTTTGGAAATAAAAACAAAGTGTGGAGGCAGGGTCTGGGTGGGTGGCAGGCCAAAAACAAAAAAGAAAACATAAATTCTAAATTCTCTTCCAGAATAGTTTGAAAACTATTTTTTAACATGCATTGTCTGTAGATTGTCTAGATGTAGATTGTTTTGTGGCTTTAATAACAAATAACAGTAATTTGATTTTGTGTGCACACCCAAAATTAATATGCTCGTGACTTGTTTTTTTATTGGCCTGGGGAACAATGTAGAAATAAAATTGGACAAATACAACAAAAATACAGACTGGAAAGTCAAAAAGCTGAAATAACACAAATCTATGTCCTGAAATTAATATTTACATAAAAATAAAATGACAAGAAAATTAAATAATTTTTACAAAAAAATTACAATTTTTCCCCATATATATATATATATATATTTTTTTTTTTACCAAAAATCATTTTCAACAAAATCAATTCCATCTTTTTGTAGAGTGAAAAACATCTCAAAATGTCAAAGTGGCCCTCTTATCTTTAGATTTTCAGTTTGGACACCCCCATCTACTGTATTTAAAGTCAACACCCCCCCCTCTGAGAATACACTGCAGTAAGGGTTATACTAAGGACTGTCTTATTCACCCCGGACTCTGTTTACATTTTCACTGTGGGAACTAAAAATGAGCCAAACCGGAGTTGGATTCTAAGCGGAGACAAATGTTTTTCGTTATTCGCTCAAGCTGCTACGCCCCCTCTGCCGTCTTCTGGCACCACAAGCTTTGTCTTTAAATATATAAAATAAATATATAAAATATATAAAAGTGACCCCCGTGTGCTTGGATTCTTCAGTATGCGGCCTTTGGGGGAAGAAGTCTGGACATCCCTGGCTTAGTGTGTTGGTTTGATTCCTGTTCTGGGCATCCCTGGGTGGAGTCTGCATGTTCTCCGCCGTGCTTGTGTGGGTTTTCTCCCACATTTCAGAAAGGTTAACCAGAGACACCAAATTGTCCTTAGGTGTGAACGTGAGTGTGACTATTTGTTTCTCTACGTGTGTGACCACTCCTGGGTGTACCCAAAGTCAGCTGGGATAGGCTCCAGCGCCCCCATGGCCCCAATGAGGCCCAGCGGTGTAGGCAAAAAAATGGGGTTGAGTAATTCTGACTGCATTTGTATTACAGTACGTGTTTTACTTACCAGTCATTACATTGTATTGGAACACACACAGTATGTGTAATAAACATGCATATGTACAGTATGTATCACAAAATAAAAGTTCAAAATACTAGAAGTCACTATCGTTTTGTGTTGTCTTCTTTTCAAAACTATAATGCTCGTTCTTTGCCCTCCTAGTGCTTGTGGTTGGCTGTGTGGTATTTTTGTGGTCTTTTTGTTCCAGACAAGGAGCTCAAAGGGCTCCATTTCTCCTGCACACAGGAAAGAGTCGCACACGCACCTCGTGCAAACCACCAGTTCACTCGTTCACAGGTTTTTTTCTCTCTCACACAGCTGTGTGTGTCTGTGTGTGTGTGAGGGGAGCCACAGAGAAACAACAAAAAACATCTGTAATCTGCAACAATAGTTTACTGATGAACGGGGAACACAACCTGAAGTGTACATCAATCAGTTATTTCTCTACCAGCAGTTTTGTTTACAAATTATACATACAATGAAGGTCACGCATCAAAAAAATGGGTTAATTAAATAGTGGATAATTTAATAGCCACAAGTCATCTGTAACTGGATTGGATATATATTTTTTACATTATATAGATGTCATCAGAATACTTCCAAAAAAGACAGTATTAGGAGTATTAAAATGACACCATAGCGATGAGGTAATACATTTGGGTAATACAGTGTAAAGCAGGGGTGCCCTGCATACTAAAAAATCCAAAGATACGGGGGGGCACCTGATATTGTAATTATTTTTATTTGGAAAAAGGCTAATAAAAATGATTATATGTATGTACTGTATATGTATGTATGTATACCGTGCGTATGTATACATGTATATATACAATATACACACACAGACACAGCACATTTCATGACAAACTAAGCTTTATGTTATTATTAGTCATATCAGCATTTCAGCATTTTGTCTCGATGTTCTCCCTGTTTCATTTATTTTTCCAATTTTTGTTGTTTATTTTTATTTCTACATTTTGCCACAAGCCACAAATGCCCCCCAGGCCGAACCTTGGACACCCCTGGTCTAAACTGTGCTCCTAAAACCTGATAAAGTGGCTTATTTTCATGTTAAAAAATACAAAGTACAAAGTATATACTGTGTATTAGAGATGGGAGGTTAAATAAAGTCCTTGTCAACATAGTGGATCCCCAAAGCTTTATCATGAAAAGCACATTTTATGAATATGTCCTCCATACAGATGAGATAATGTACATTTTGTGCTGCTCCAGTACACTTTCAGTAACACTGTAATCACAGAAACGGTGCATGTCATAGTGAAAGATTTTGCCATAGATACATTTACATATAAAGTATGTCCAGAATATCAAATGTTTTGAATTGTTTACACCCAAAACTATTTTTCTTTGGTTACATAGGTTGATAGATTGGTTAAAAAAAAATAGTAGCAATCATACCAGTGACGTGCGTTTAGGAAGGCAGAGCATCAAAAAAACCAATAACATAAAATAAATATTGAAAACTTTCTTTTCAACCGCGCTGTTAATTTATCAACAATTTCTGACGGAAGTATTTGCGCATCAAATGCAAGGTGAAAACTTCGGATGAGGCTGCACGAGCCAAGCCAAGTGTGCAATGCTTTTTGATTTGTTAGCATTTGTTAGCTTTCTGATTCTGTTTGTCAGCATTTGAATGTTGCAGAAACGTTTATCATAGCCCATGCAGCTTGTGTAATGTCCAATCATTATTGTTGATAAACAGCACAGCACTCGCATTGACTGTGAAAGGAGTCTTTTTCTGAGCGCTACGCGTACTCTCGTTGCTGTTAGTGCATGTGCAGAGGTGAGATGGTAAATAAAGTCAACCAAGTGTCCACCTGCCAACATACAGGGATGGAAACTGAGCTGCAGCATAGAAGGTAGAATGGTGAACACCGTTTCCACAGCCGGTCATAAAGTCTGAAACAATGTCAAGCTTTTTGAAAAGCGGCAATGGCGCGTTGATTAGAAAAAGGTCACCATAATCCAGCAAAGGTAAGAAAGTAGCAGAAATGAAACGCTTCCTTGCGTTAGCAGAGATGCAGGATTTATTTCCGAAGGCAGGTTTTAGCTTTAGTTTACGTACAAGATGCTGAATATGCTGTTTGAAGGACAACAATGCCTAAGTACACGTACGATGAGACCAGTTGGATTGTTTTCCCTTCAGCCGTTTTGAGTTTAGCTGAGAAAACTTTAGATTTGTCTGCATTTAACACAAGCCTTAGCTGATTTAGATGTGACAGAATGCAGACTTTAAGACTGTTAGCATTGATTTGAGCACAAGAATTTAAAGCAAAAAAAAAAGTCAGTGCCTCACCAGACGTGAATCTCACCACACGTCACTGAATGAATGAGTTAAGCACTGTATTGTAACTGAACATGAAAAGAATGCAGACATTCTATGCTAAAAATGCCACATTTTGCTTCAAAAAAGGTACATTCAATATGAAATGATATCAAAAGCAAATCGAGTTTAATTATGCATGTGATCAAATATTAATGTCTTCCAAATTCAGTATTTGGCCTAAACAAGCCTCTGGGGAAAGGACGGAGGCGTGTTTGTTCACGGAGCTTTGTGTCTTCTACCTCCTCCTTTAACACAATATTACAATGAAATTAAAATCTCAATAATAAAAAAAACCAACTTACTTATACTTACTTCACAAAGTGGTGCCGACATTTTTTGGAAAGTCCTGCAAGCGAGAACGTGCACGTGAAATCAACGTCACTTTTGCATGCAGATGATTGTCGGCTGTGAGGAACATACGTATTAGAACCTGCAAGTGAGGGAGTACTCACGACTGAAATAGTACAGGGTGAAGATGAGCGCTAACATCATGACGGTGGTGAGTCCGGCCAAGGACCACAGGATGAGTGAGTCACAAATAACTGGTGAAAAATACACAAAATATTCATCTTCTTGTGCTTCTGTACTAAAGACATCAGTTCATGGCCCTAACTTTTAACCACATAGCATAAATGTTACAGTCTGTTACAGAATAAAGTCAAGTATAAAATCTGATTTACCTTGGAAAGTGCAGCTACAGTCAGGACTTGGTGGTTTAGTTTCAAGTGTTGGCGGGTTTACTGTCACATAAACAGCAATGTTGAAAAAAGCATTTTAAGAAGAGTTCAATGAGAAATGGTCCTACATCAGATGATCAACAAGCTTTGCTGTGGACAAATGCATGCAACTGAAGAGCAGTTTTCTTTTTTTTTGCCTTTAGAACAAATTGGAACCAATAATTGGCAAAAAGAGGGAACACTTGCTGAAATAGGATCATAAAACACCATTTTGATGCTCTAAATACCTTTGAATGGACAGGTGAGATATACTCTATGTTGTTTCCGGGCAAACTTTAGCATCAAAAGAGCCATTTTGACCCATTTCCACCAAAATGGGTCAGGATTCCTTGTTTTTGTAAGCATACTTGAAGAAGAGCGCCGCATCCGGCTCCGGAGCCTCGGGTTGCAGACCCTTGCCCTATCCTGTCCTTCCTCTAGTGAGCCCATCGTCTGCACTACAACTATGTTCTGTTCTATTTGTTGTATTCCACTCTTTCCTATTATTATTTATTACGATTATCATTCATCAGGACTGCAGTATAAGTTATTTGCGATGATAAGGACTAGGACTGATTACTATTTAACACACTGTCACATGACCTTACTTATGCATTTTAAACGTACTAACTGCAGGAAGTGTACAAATGTATTGAAATAGGGGAGAGCCTACGGGGGTAGGATTAAATAAGCTTTGCGTCCTCCTATCCTTTTGGACATGTGGAACTGTCAATTATATTAAGTGACGTATTCCAATGTAATTTAAATGCATCAATAATATACAGGGTGAATGAAAAGTTGTAAGTACTTCCTGAACTATAATTCTTGTAAGAAGAAAGTGTATTGTAAGGATTTTTACATAAAATTCGATATGGTCGCCAGCATTCGCCTCCAGATTCTCAAGCCGCCTTGGGACCGCATTCACTGATTTTAAAAGGAACATAACGTCTCGTATTCGCCCCTTCAAGTTCTTCCACTGTTGTTGGTTTGGTAAAACAGACTTGCCCATACATCATGGAACTTACACACAAAAAATGAGAAAAATATTGCAAGGTATGAATAAATGTTTAATACTTTAAAATAGTGAGTTACTTTTCAATCACCCCGTAAATAATGAAGTAATAAATTCACCGATAAAAGATAAAATCCACAACAAACTCTCGAACCAGCAGCAATACAAACACAGGGAAAATGCGAAAAAAACCTCCAGCTTGTGTTGTTCAGGAATGCACCTCGGTCGCCGTGATGTGTGTGCGGTGTTAGAACTGAGCATACTGTTGGCGTATTGAGGCTCGGCAATAAAGTTTTAAAGGTGCGGCGGACTCTTGTGTTCCTCTGTCGACACTTACAAGACTTTACTTGTGCAATATCACTTTTAGGAACTGCTGCATTCATTAACCCCCTAAATGAGGCACTTTGCAGTCCGGTTACTACCGTTAAACACAGCACCGGTGCCAGTACAGAACCAAATTTCTCACAAGAGTTCCTGATTAAATCAGTCTGCATAGCTTTGGGGCGGCTAAAAAAGCTGATAGCATATTCTGTTGCCCAAATCTAATTTCAAATCAAGCCTCAAGTATAAGTATATACACAATATTCCTTCTTTTATCAAGGTTAATAGGTTCCAGACCCAACCGTGATAAGTGGATTTCAGAAAAGTAGGATTCCTTATTCATGAATCAAATATTTTCCTGGTTATGATCATAGAAAAACTGTTTTCGATCTTCTAAATATGTTTTTTGATATCGTTAAGGCTGCAAAGAGGAACTAACACCTTAATAGTCACCTTTGCACGCGAACTACCCAAGATAGATATAATAAGAGCAAACAAGCCATTAAAGAAGTACAAGAAAAGATTTGTATTTGTGTGTGTTGCTGTAAATGTGTTCTGTCTGGGAGCAGAGCGAGCGGCAGACAGGAAGATTGGGAGTTGAGTTTTAGATTAGCCGTGTTTTGTTAGGGATTATCGTGCCTGTTGTTTCGGCGATCAAGTCTGTCGTGTGCGTAAAACATTACAGTAACATTTCTGACACCTAGTGGCCAGTGTAAAATACTACATATATTCAATGTCTTTGAATGCGTCTTTTGAATATATTTGTATTTAGCAATTTTTATGCTTGAAAATGCACGCAAACAAAAACGTAGCGTTTTGTTAAATATGTATATTCTTTGGCTAGTAGGCCATTTTCAACCGCAAAAGTTAATATATTTAATATATTTTGGAAAAAACGTAATAGTGAAGCGACAAAATTCCAATTGCGAAGTGGTAAAAGACATTTGTGTGTGTGTGCTAATAATTTTTTCTAAAAAAAAAGAGTTAGGAATCACCTTGTATAACTAATAACCTTAGCACGCAGGTGTAACTAAAGTCATAACCAGGAGGTGTATGAGTGTCCCTCCATTATTCAAATTTCACGGCCAGCTAAAAAATAACTTGGAGTCACTAACGTAAGTTTCAAGAGCATACAAACCTCCTGGAAGAAAGAAGACACCGGGCTCCCACAACTCTTGGTTCTTCCTATCTGTTAAAATCCAAGAATAAATTCCCGCGTCGTCTTTGCTCACATTGATGATTTGCAGCATGAAGGCCTCGTTGTTCTTTCTGCTCAATTTGAACCGTGTCTTTT
Source organism: Oostethus manadensis (assembly GCA_024372805.1). NCBI lineage: Eukaryota > Metazoa > Chordata > Actinopteri > Syngnathiformes > Syngnathidae > Oostethus > Oostethus manadensis. Next base: position 1,057,358 of record QODF01000049.1, on the reverse strand, counting down.
CCACATCTCCGTAAAAATGGCGGTTGGCGTTGTTAATGCTGCCCAGAAACTGGATCCTGTTCTGGCTGGGAAGAGTACGGAACCAGGAGATAGAGCTGCAGGAGATGTTGACACAGCCACACTGAATAATCTGTGTACTGTGGAGCTCTGAGTAGAGGAATTGCACTTCTTTATGCTGCAGGATCTGCCCCGAACCTGTAAGACGAGATACAATAATTAAGTGGGTTATTTTTTAGCTGCAATTACCGATCTGATTCCAAATCGTATCTACCCCGGTGCTAGGTTCACATATTTTCATATCTGAATAAATGATAATAAATATTAAATGACCGATAACTATAATTTGGATGCATTAATAGTTTATTCTCTTCAAAAACATGCCAGTTTGAGCACAGTCTGACCACAAATTCTGTTACCACTAACTAAAAAAGTATTACCTCTACAAAAAGTAGAGCACAAACGTTCTTCAAGGCTGGACAATCCAAATTTGGATTTGCACCAAACTGTCGAGCGTGTTTTCTAAACTCTTACTGTGAGCTAAGACTGCTAACATTTACTATATTTACATAGCGGATCTCCGCTCAAAAACTAAACGTAACAACTTTTTGTGGTAAATTGACATTAAAAAACCCAGCTACTTGTTGTATGGCCTTGCTGTAGACATTCATAGAAACACATTCTATACATGTGGTTGCATTTTATCATTACAGTTCACACATAAATTACAAATTCAGTAAAATGTCTATGAATGAGAGATTCTACTTTGGCCCGTGCACCACTCCTCTACAAAGTTTCCTGGCGATGGGTTAGAAATATAACCAATTACTAAACCTCATAGTCAAACCAGATCAAATCAAGGCTGTATATTCCTAGATCAAACAGAGAGACGGTGATCAGGCCGGTGATAAGGCCACTATACTGCAGTATCTGTAATATCTGAACATCCGTTTAGCACCATCGCTCCCTCGCTAAGGTTCCTGAATGCGATAACACTGAGAAATGTAATATGTGCTCACCTGATGTCCAAAGAGATGCCATGAGAAGTATCCAAGCCAGCAGAATCGCTGCAGGGGCAAGGGTTCGCATCTTTGTTGATCTTGAGTGGAGGTTGAAGAGCAGTGCTGATCATTTACTTTCCTGCTGTCTTTCACACAGAGATGATGGGAGGGTCCAACGCGCCAGGGCCTTAAGTCGTCATGCGAACACCCACGACCTATCAAAAAGGACTGCAAAAAAAGCAAATTTGGGGATTAAAAATCAAGTGCATTTGCAGAAACGGCAGTTGCAGTAGTTTTACAATGTGCGTAACAATGCCTGATTGTTGTTTGCATATATTAGAAATGTATCTCATTATGTAGCTCTGCAGTTCTACACTGCAAACTAAAATTGCAATAAAAAACATGACATATTTTACATACCCTCTTATCAGGTGAGAAATATTTACTCTTTTTGCATACATGATGTTATTTTGTTGTTCTCCTTGCAAATTTCCCTGTTGTGGGTTCAACAAAGCTTAATAATTTCAAAATATTAGTCCTAAAATTCTCCTACCGGAGGGGGAGTGTTGATTCGTCATACATCAGCATTGTCATTAAAAAAAGTTATGAAAGTTAAAATATGGGAAATCCATAGGACACTATTTGTACTGGAGGGGGGCGGGAAAGAAGGGCAAAACAGTTAACAGGTACAACAGTAGAGTACAATAGGTACACTGCATATATTGGGTTTTTTTTTCATACCGTGCCGGTCCAGGTGCACCTAATGTTGTTTGTTCCCCTCAGACGTGCAGACAATTAACAGAAAATATAGTTAGAATAAGACAGAAAGAGGATGAACTATCACAGGATTTACGAGAAACAGTCATGCTCAGCAGATCAACGTGGTGCTGAATGTCAAAAAAACACAAAAGTTGTGTTTTGACATAGCAGCAGCTTGGAGTACTGTGGTCTCAGGTGCATAACCCCGCGCTCAGTGAAGTCCTACTAACCCAGCTTCAATAAAGACCTAAAATATCAACGTCTGGATTAAAAAAATTTAGGGTATAAATCAACATGATGCAAATGAATTTCTTCACTCTACATTGTCTCCCTATAGAACGCAAATGCATCTTGCAGTTACCACTCATTTGAACGGACTGCAACACAGCGTCTGACCAGAAAGGCACTACACATTAGTGTCTCGGGTTGACAGCCAAGAATTAGTTCAAACAAGAAACAAATGCTTCTTAATGCTCTAATGTGAACATCATCTAAGGTGCGTTGTGCGGTGGTCTTTAAGTGAGAGGATGTGGGCCCCCAAAAGTACTGAGTGGGTCGACAAGTCGAGTGAGACAAGGAATGAAACCACAGGATTCTATGAAAACAGGAGATCTTAAAAGTGCTTCAGAGTTGGTTGGTTAGACATCACTCAGCTATTAAGGCTTTTTTGTTGTTTAGTCGACAACTGCTGAGCTCTTGCTTCTACCTCATTCTTTTTACTACAAATACTGGCGAGTATTTATATGGCGAGTATAATGCTGGCGAGACTTTAAATACATTCAGAAGGTGGAAAACTTAAAATGATCCCACATAACGTAATGTGGCAATATGACCTTAAACGACCTAAAACGCTACGTGAGCAGCAGTTTTCCTTTACACACACAAGCCTCAAGAGGACAGAGCAATGCGGCCGACAAAGACATGCCAGAAAAAGGAAAATGCAGTTTATTAACTTCTGATTGCATATTTTTCACTTAACTTAAAACATATTTTTCACTTAAGTTAAAACATCACTCACACGCACACATCCATGCAGCTGAGTCATATCAGTAATGTATAACAACTACGTTGTGACAGCCCCTGAAGAAACGCTGAAGGGGAAAAAAATGTCATGTCATCATGTAACATCATTTATTAGTTAATCAAAAAATGTCTTCCAGCAGCAGGTTTGCCTACAAAAGTATGCAGGGCTTTCAAAATGTATTGCACATAAACTTAAAAGGCTCAACAGCGTCCACCAGAGGCCGCTAAAGGGATTACAAGCCACACCACAATTTTTCCATTCATTTCAATTATCTTAGAAAGTTAGTGATATCATTCAGGCTGCTTCCTGGTTTTAACAGCCAAGAATTGAATCATCCCACAATTTCTCCTCCTCCGTCCTATTGTCTTTTGTATCTTTTACATCTTTTGTCTTTTTCTTATCCCTTCTGTATTTGGCCTTGACTTGCTCATCCTGTCTGCTGTGATGCAACTCTTCAACATTCCGTTCAGTATTGCTTGTATTTTCCATCATGCCTTCTGGCTCTTCATCATCCTTCACCCCCTGTTCTTCCTCAAGTCGCTTCCTTGCGTGTCGTCTGTGATATTTGCGCTTTCTCTTCCTCTCTTCCCCTGATTCTCCAATTTCATCTCTACTCCTCTCTTCTGAGTCACTTGCTCTCTTTCGTTGTTTCGGCTTTGCCATGTCAGGGTTTGCACCTCTTGATCGCCTGCCTCTGTCCCTCTTGGATCTTTTGGCCCTCCTCTTCTCACTGTGCCTGTGTTCACTCTGGTCATTGTCACTAGCTCCACTGCTGGAGGAAGAGGAAGATGAAGAGGTAGTGTATGATGAGCCTGAGCACTTCCTGTGTCTCTTCAGAGGATGGGCAGTGTATTCCAGTGAGGCTTTTGAGAATGGGAAAGATGGAGGTCTATTGCAGACCCAAACCTGGGAAGGCCAAGGATGGCCTGGATACTGTGGTTGGGTGGGATAAGGAGGGCAATACTGGCCATAGAAGTTGGCCATAGGCTGGTTTTGTTGTGTCATATGCAAATCTTCTTCTTCTTGATGTTGATCATCTTCCATTGGTGGTTCAACCTTAGGAAGAATCTGGCCAATTTTCGGTGTGAGTCCACGGGCTTTCTGGATCTCTATGTAATGTGAAAGTTCATCTGTGAACGTGCTATAGGATTTCTGGTGGGATTTGTGCAGTTTAAAGACCTCCTTTTGCCTGGTAAGCAAACAAAGAAAACAAATCATATTTTTTGTGTTCTGTTTCTAATAAATGTTATGACAAATGCTGATGCCACAGTATTTACTGATCTTAAACTCATATCTTAAACGTATCTATCACATGTTCAGGGTACACTAAAACAATCAAATTTTATTTTATAAAAGAGCTGTATCAAAAATACAGTCTTTATAAAGATTATCATTTGCTTTGATTGACACTGTGAAAAATTACAAAGTAGTTGAACATTGTGCTTTTAGTTTGCGGTGGTATACAACTACTTTGCCCTGCTGTATTTACCATTAACTGTTTAGTATCTCACCTTATGTGGTGTTTGTTCCCCTGCATATGGGCCTGGTACATCTCCACAGAGTTAAACTGCAAGCTACATATGCGACATGTCAGAGGGTTCGCTGTGGACAGAAAATGGTGGATGAGGTAGGTACGCACGATGAGGGAGAAAACAATGAAACAAACAATTGAGATTCAACATCTTGGCTAATTCTAACAACACTTACACCCTGAATAAATACACCCTATAATTGATTTAGATTTGTGCAATGCCCTTCCTTTTGCTGAAAGAAGTCCACCAGGTTACCTTCATCATCTTCAAGTTTTTTGAACAGTTTATGTCTGGCCTTGTTCCTCTGGTGCTTTCGTCCATTGTAGTGTTGCAGAGCCATTTGGTGATTATTGAAGGAGGCCGCACACAGTACACAGTACTTGTTTGGGTCTGAACTAGCTGTAGTCGAAGCAGATGTCGAGTCTATGCCTTCCCCTAATCCGGACACGTTGTCATCATTAGAAGAGTCTTTTGGAAGGCTCGGCAAAGTACTGACGTCTGTGTTCCTGTCTGTTCCGTTTAAAGACAAAGCAAGGTCAACTTAGTAGGGATTCTCCAGTACAGTAGTACATCAATGCAGCATTAGATGATGCTGTGGTAGTAGTACAGTGGAATCTCAGTTTTTGTGATCAATCCGTTCCAATGGGTACATCTATAACTGAATTGCATGAAAACTGAAACAAAATTTCCCAAATGAAAGTATTCAAATCCAATTCATTTCTTCCAGACACCCCAAAACGCAAAAAACTTTTTATACTGAACAATTACTTTTACATGCAGAAACCTATTGGAAATCCATATCGGTGCCGAATAAAAGGCATATATGAATATTTAACGTCACTTTTACCTTAACTGGAGACTCCTGTTGACAAAGATGGCAATGAGGCAGCGGCGAGTGAGGAAGGGAGGAGAGAGCCATGTGGACGACCCCTTTTACCTTGCTATGAGTTCTGACTGGAATTCAGTAGTGTTTCTCACCTTCTTTATCCAAGTTCTGGCACTTGCAACTTGTTTGTCTTTGGGGTGGGTTATTTTGCAGCAGTGTTCAGTAAATAGGTAGAGTTAAGTGTTCAAATAAAGACATATTATGAATGCTGTTGGACTCTTGCAGTGTATTAATGACACAACAAGACTGAGTTACACAAACAAGCAATGGTGGGAATAGTCACCACAAGAATCAACGAGCCAAAGGGTAACATACAAGTTCATGTTATGTGCATAACCGAGACAGTGTACGTGAACTGAGGCAAAACTGAACCGTTACTGGACACTCATAGGAAAACTGGGGCGCCCGAAAACCGATATTCCACTGTATTACACATTATTAATGCGTTTATCTGACACACACTTGCCTGGCTTCTGAAGACCATGTTTACGAACATTCTTGGTGTGGACTTTGCCATTGTAATGTGACTTTGCCACCACAGGAGAAGAGAACACCATGTTACACAGCTCACAGAAACGGTCCTTATCATTTGGCATGCTGTGCTGCAAAAATCAGGCACAAGACAAATATTGCTTTCTCACGCAAATTTGGAAGAGTTGCATTTTGTGAATATTAGATGCTTTCTATTCTAAAATCAATGTAGTGTAGGCCAATATACTGTATTATGAGCTATATAAGCTTTGTACTGTATTATTGGTGAAAAAGCAGTGCAATTTAATCCATCCATCCTTTACGCCGCTTATCTTCAATAGGGTCGTGGGGATATCGTGAGCCTATCCCAGCTGACCTAATTATATAACTAATTAATGAGGAATGAAATTTCATTTTTAGATTATGCCAATAAAAAAACTGCTGTGGGATGAAAACAAGGCTGGTTTACAGCGTTTATTTTTTGGAATGTTTTTAGGAGAGTGCAATAATGCAGACAAGTGCTACAGTAACAGTATGAACACTCTGAACTCTTATTATATGTATAGTTAGTTTGATTCAATGCAGTTAATAGTTCCAGTTTGTAGCGCCATTCCCAATCCTCAATCTGTAATTAACAATGGCGGCACACTTCTTTCATCGTATACTTTCGTTATGTATTTCACCGGGAGAGTGTTGAGAAACAGCAGACCTTAACAACGGAAGATGGTCTCCAGGTTCAAGCTTCTCCTTGGTACTATTGGTTAGTATGACTCCCAAGACTTGGCTGCACTGTTTTCATCCAATTTTAGGCTCACTCCCCAGCCCACTGGAGGTACTCTGCATGCCTGGATCTCCATTTCGGCTGCAAATGCCTTGTCTGTTTGTCCGCATACTTCCTGGGTTTTTCGTTTAAATATTTTTGTGATGTTTTTCTGCACCTTGTCCTTCATTGACTCCAGCATAAACATAAAATGACGACATTAAATAACATCCCTGTTGTCACCTTCACACTCATATTACTCATAATATAGAAGACATGAGAATAAATAGAACCTTTACAACATAAATAAGACTGAGGCTTGAGTGTGTTGCTATATATGTGTGGAAATGAGTGGCAGGGGGCACAGGAAGTGATGTCAGGGGTTCAGAGTTGAGTTTTTTAAGCCTGCAATTGGTTATGGCTGCGACTGTAGCCTGTGTTTTCTTTAGGGATTCTGGTAATCAAGTCTAGTGTGTGTGTCTCAAACAAACATTACGGTAACATTATTGACACCTAGTGACCGTTTAGAATACTACATATTATTCACAGTGTCTTCTGAATGCCTTATATTTGTGTTTCACTTCATGTAGCCATCAAGAAACTGCTTAATTTTGGCAGAAAATCTGTGAAAATGTGCTGCAATATGCATATTTTCACATAAAAGCAGCATGATTTACTGTATTAATATATTTTTGAAAATTTGTGATTTGTGAGTGAAGCCGCAAAATTTGACGACTGTACATCCCTCGTCCAAACAATTCATGTTACCACACTAAGTCTTTTGAATAGCTCTAGTGCTTCAATTATTGTTTTTCTGCAAATTTTGACCTAACTGTGTGCTGCATCCCTCCAGTTGGTATGCTTGTATGTTTTATCACAATTGCCTTTTTGAAAAGAATTTTACAGTACTTTTCTGTACTTTTGTATCATACTGCAGTAGTTGATAAATTGTGGTACGTAAATAAAACTGATCTTGACCTTGGCCTTGACTTACATTTATGTATGACCCTTCCCCCATGATCAAGCTGTATGTACTGAGAAATATATCAAAGCATTAAAATCAAAGTTGTTCAAAGTCAGTTCTCCAAGAACTAACCTGTGGTTCAGTAGACTCTTTCTTCATTTCAGCTTTCTTGGTCTGCAGGTACAGCTTTAACTTCTGGGCATGTTTCTTTCCCTGAAATCGAGAAAAGGGAGAGTTTGACAGAGATGGTAAGGCTATGTGACTGTACAGTACAACTTTGCAAACCTCATAGTGGGACAGTCGCTGAGACTCAAACAGCAGCACAGCTTCACACACATGGCAGTGTTGGTCAGTCAGGAGACCTTTCAGGAGTTCCTCATCACTTACATGTACACTCTCTGTATGGCAAAACACACTGCTTCATGCACGACACAGTACATTTCACATAATTCATCAGAAGACTAATGCTTACATAGTCTAGCCATCTAATTCACATTTCAACACTTGATTTATTTGTGCGTATTAACTATTTTAGGTGTATTATCTGCATTAATGCTGATGAGAAATCCAAGATAACAGCTAATTACCACCATCACACACCTCCAAAAAACACCTACTGATCAATTGCTTGTACTTGTATTGACATATGGTAGAATTACAAGAGTTAAATTATTTAACACTATATGTAAAGATGAGCTTGGACTGCTCAAACCAGAGTATCTCACTAAATATCACAGTACTTGAAATTAAGCACCAAACATAAGTACTGTACATGGCTTTTAAAATACATAGATTTACTGTCGACCTACGTCTTGACCCTCAGATTTTTTACTACGCTTGCTTCACTACTTTGGAAATGATGCGGAACAAAACGATTATTTTGACAATACTAATCGTTTAAAGCCAATTGCAACCCTACTGTGCATGCACAGTTTAATCATCACAGAATCTTTCAATACATCCACATGGTTCTTTTACAAAACTTTCGGTACACAAAAACAATTAAATATTATTTAAAAAATGTTTGCAATGAACTAAAGAGCTTTTTTAAACATGTGATTTAAAATTTCTGCTGGTGTGACTATAGAACATGACTAATAAGAATATTTATTAAAGATAAAAAACATAATTGTAGCTAACATGAACAATTGCAAACACCAATGTCTCAGAAGTGACTGCATACTTGATTTTGGTGCTCATTTAACTTGCACTAGTTGGTTCTGCAAACAAATACCTGTAAATAATACATCTTGAGCGTTTGCTAAGACATGACTGATATTGTACTTTCTACATGCCTTTAGCAGTTATGCAAAACCCTGGATTGGTAAAACTGTTAGTCTTTCTCAAAATCCTTCTATTTAAAGTTTGGTTTATTTTTTATTCCAAAGGCAGATCAGTGGTAAAGGGCCAGGTCTAAACTCCAATCATAAATCTATGAACCCCTTGGTATGCACTAGAATTACATAAATTCACTCGTTAGATATGAACATATGACTTTTAAACCATTAAGTGGTGTTATCTGGTGGCCTCGTGGCCTGCTAGCTGTGCCACACCACCACTTTCAAGCTGAATGGGTTGGAAAATACGACTCAAGACAGCAGTTGTTTCAACACTGCGAGACATCGAAGAAAACGAGAGCTTTTATAAATTTACGTTTTTCTCCGAATGCTCGCTACAACTATCTGTTCTGATAGGGTGTTTTAAGCCTCCATTGTTTTTCCTATGGTCCAGTCACGTTAGCATTTCTGGCTACTGCTTAGTTAGCAAGACGGCTAACGTCGCTCGATAGGTCGAATGGCAGATGTCCCGTCGTAGATAAAACTCACCTCCAAACTGGGCACAAACAGTTTTAATGTTTATTACTTTGTCAGGTTCTGTGGCAGAAGCCGGTAAGGTGCCACTACTCATGTAATTTTGAGCGTCTGACTCCACATTGGGCGGAGTGCAGACGTTCAGCTCGTCCATGTCTGCCCCAACTGTGCGCATGCGTGGAAAGCTTGTTTGCGCATGTAGTTTATTGTATTGGTTCAATAAAGTTAGTTGAAATATACACTATAAATACACACCACACATTTTCCATCTCTTTTAAAATAGCAGCCACTTTGGAGACACACAATGAAGACATAAAATAATATCAAAATAAATCTTTTATTTTTGGACATATTTTAACTTAGCATAAATACCACGAAACAATAACACATCAACCCACACTGAAACATCAACAAAACACATTTGAAGTCAGAAAATAATGTAAAATAAATATACTGAAAAGGGGAGTTGGGTTGCTATACTGCAGGTTGGGAACCCCCCCATTACTTTCTCTTCTGGAGTTCTCTGGATAAGATATCCAACTGTAAAGAGAGACATTTGATATGAGTCAATGCGTCATTGTGAGCCTTGATCATCTGTATTTCTGTTTCTTAGAATGAAACCATTTTCATTAACTAAAGCCAAGGTCACATGGTCATACAGGTTTTAACCTGCAGAGGTTCTTTGTCACGTCAAACGTATGGTCAAACTTTGTCCACGGGCATGTATGGTTTTTCAAGTTGCAAGACTAATTTACGCACTTTGTACGTCTTTGTGCGTCGTCCGTACGGCCAATGTGTGTCTCTTGTATATTTTGCTGGTGACAAAGTTGTGCAAATTTTTTGTACGTCGTGCAAGCGGACTCCTATGTATGTCATGCGCCACTCATTCCCCCCACATATGTAATTTGTGCACGTTCAGATATCTCATACATCCTCCATATGTGTCAAGCTCTTACTCCTTCAAGGTCACCACAACTATGTTCATCACCAACAACAACAAAATGTAGCAATTTGGGGAACGCTAAAAATGACACGGCCAAAAAAATTGTACATCCTGTTGTGACCTTGGCTTTAGAGGATTGGACATTTCCACTTACAAAAATGGCTTTTAGAATACTCCTCCTTTGGGGTCTCAAGTAGCTGCATTCCCTTGCCTCACATAGTTTGATCTCCTCTGAAATCTGAAAAAAAAAATATCAAACAACATTTAAAACTATATACAGTAAAGAGTATCTATTCTTCTGGGAAATCAGCAAATAATATCCAGCTTTGCGCACACTGCCGCTGCTCCTGACCTCTGACATGCCAAAAGAGTCCAGGTCCCTCTTGCCTCCAGGATACCAACCATGGGACCAGTGCTGGGCATTGGAGAGCTGAGCTTCAATACACAGAAGCAACCCGAGGAGTAAAGCCATTCGAGATACACTCATGATATTTCTTCTTTACCTAGAAAAAAAGATGAATGTGTTATAATATATAATACTCTAATTGTCTTTCTATATCTGTGTATATATATTTTTTCTAAATAAAATATATGCAAAATAATGTACAAGCGAGAGATATATTTGTACAAGATATATTGCATTTGTGCGGCATCAAAATAGTTTAGTAATTTTTTTACAATTAATACCAGAGATGGGTTTAATAATAATTTTCTAAAAATGTATCAAATGTGTGGATTAGCGGCATGGTTTTTGCAGTTCATTCATTTGCAGCGCACTACTTGGCTGCAACCAGCAGATGTGCAAACAACCGGCTGTGGGAAATTGAATTACATGTACTTGTAATATCCAGGATTGGCCATCGATGGTATGACTAAAACTGGGCAGATGGATGGCAGTTTATTTGTTGCTGTGCAGTATGTTACGCTATATTAGTAAGTAAAAATACAGACAAGCTAAGCACTAGGACCAAACAGACTGGCGTTTGTTCTGCCTGGGATACCTTAACCATCCATCCATCCAGTTTCTATGCCGCTTATCCTCATTAAGGCTGCGGGGGTATGCTGAGGCCTATCCCAGCTTATTTAGACAAATTTTAATATAACCCAACCCCCGCAAAAAGTCCAAAGCCAAATTTGTCTCCAAGTCCACCTCTGGTTCCAACCAAGCAGACTCTTCTGTGAAGTATAATTCTGCTTACAGACGACAAATACTCATTCATGTAAAATAACACTTAAATATTGATTGTTCATTTTTCCAATGACTCAAGAAAATGATGTAAAAAAATGTTGTCAAACATCCGTACCCAGTTGACACACATTTTTGCAAATAAGCCCTTTGAGCACCTAACAATATTTGGTAACTAAGTCAGAATCAGATAGCAAATAGTGAAGAAATGGAACAATAATAATGATAAATGTTCTTATCAAAAATGATGTTTTATTATATTATATTATTATCTTATATTTATTACATTTGGAAACCATTAAGTCTCATGAAGTACAACAACAATTTCCTGGGATTTGCATTTACTTTGTAATTATACCCTATATAAAGTATTCAGTCTTCTGATGAATTATTGTCTGGCCAAGCAATGGACTCAATTATGACTTTGGCTGCGTTTGCTGCATCTGTACCTGCATAAATACCACGTGAACGTTTTTGGCTTCAGGTTAAATAAAGAGTTGTATTATGATGTAGAAATGTAAACCTTACCTTCGTATCAATTGACCTGATCTTGTGTAAAGTCGTCCCTCCGGGCTTCAAACACTCCTCGTCAGACCTTATTTCACAGAGCCTTATTGGACTGATTGTCTTCAAGTGCGATATTTGTAGCCTGTGTTCTTTCTGGGCCCCCTATTTTCATTGCTGCCTCATGTGTCCCGCCCATTTCTGACCCCATTGCTCTTTCCCTCCCCAGTGGAGAAATTACGGGTCTTTGGGGACAGAAGGTGAGAAGGACCTGGCCAATTGTAATTACCACCTGCAAACAGCACTGACACCCATAGGAGAGTCTTCTTATTATATGAGTCACACCCTTACACTTCCATTAAAAAAAGTCAATCATTTAGTATTGCAGGAAACTGTATGCATTTGTGTCTGTGGAAATTCTCTTCAAAAGTGCAGGATGTGATCAATACGGCCATCTATCACTCTAATTTTCAGCTCCCTGTTGTATTTCCTGGGTTTCAAAACACAAACGTCAACATTTGGCTGTTCTATAGAATGTTTTAGTTCCGAAAAGATTTGAGGTGGCCTACTCGGACACTAGTTTAGATGACTCAGCTTGCGATGTCACACAGACACTCGTGACCCCTCTGCTGGGCCAACATGAGAACGACTGATTAAAGTGGAACAAATATGGAGGACCCTTGGCCAGGCCACAGACAATTTCCCTTCTCAATTAGATGGTAGTATTTCCTGTACAAAGTAGACGAGGTGGAAATGGTCATTCTGATGATATGATTTGTATTGTCGTTTTAAAAGTACAGAAAAGTAGGAGATTGAATGGGATCTTAAGACGTTTTGACAGCTGTGCCACTAATTCGTACTTGGGAGAGTGTTTATTTGATAGATGTTTAGTCAATTTTCACACTACCTTTGAGTTTTACATCCATTTAGGAGCTATCAGACCCCATTACATTCACACATTCCCCCTTAAAGTCATTCATTCATTTTCTGTACCGCTTATCCTCATTAGGGTCACGGGGATGCTGGAGCCTATCCCAGCTGGCTTTGGGCGAGAGGCGGGGTACACCCTGGACTGATCGCCAGTCAATCGCAGGGCACATATAGACAAACAACCATTCACACTCACATTTACACTCTAATGGACAATTTAGAATCACCAATTAACCTAACCTGCATGTTTTTGGATTGTGGGAGGAAACCGGAGTACCCGGAGAAAACCCACACACGCACGGGGAGAACATGCAAACTCCACACAGAGATGCCCAACGGAGATTTGAACCCAGGTCTTCCAGATCTCCTGACTGTGTGGCCGATGTGCTACCCACTCAGCCACCGTGCGGCCCCCCCTTAAAACCAATGCATACAAATACAGTAGTGGTCAAAATGATAGCAGTCCAATACGACTAACCAGTTGAATCACTATTATTAGTATATTTTTATTGCAGCCAGCATTCATGATATGCACACCGGCTGTGCAATTGGGCAATTAGTTGAAAGGGCGTGTTTAAAAAAAAATAGCAGTGTGGCATTCTATCAGTGATCGGCAATCAATTTTGTGAAAAAACAGGTATGAGTCAGGTGGACCCTATTTTTGTTTGAAACAATTGCTTGTTGAACATGTATTTCTGTTTGAAAACCAAAGGAAAATGGGTCGTTCAAGACATTGTTCAGAACAACAACATACTTGGATTAAAACATTGATTGGAGAGGGACAAAATGTTTTGGCTGTTCAGCTAAAATGATCTCCAATGCCTTAAAATAGAGAGCCATACCAGAGACACGTGGTAAAATAAGGAAGACAGCTACAGTATCGAAATGGATCACAAAATAAACAAAATGGCAAAGGTTTAGCCACTGATCAGCGCCAGGATGATCAAAGACAGTCTGGTGTTACCTCAAAGTACTGACAGAGAACGATGTGTGAAGCTAATCTAGTCACAAGAATCCCCCGCCTGAAAATAGTCATGTGCAGAATGGCAATGGAGAACTTGTGGGGTGACAGAAATGCTGTTTTTGAAGCAAAACCAGGAAATGTTAATGAATTGTTGAATGATGTTCGAGTGGAATAACAGCTGAAAGGTGCCACAAGTTGGTTGACTCCATGCCACACAGACGCCGGTATAAAAAACTGTGCTCATACAACTAAATATTAGTTTAGTGATTCACAGGTTTGCCAAATCCTAGAAACAAAAAAGTTTGTACGAAATAGTTTTGAGTTTGTAAATACAATGGCAGACACCCCTTTCAACTAATCGCCCTATTACACAGCCTTAAGAGCATGCATATGATGAAATTGAGGATAAGCGGCATAGAAAATGAATGAATGAATGGGTCTTGTTTGTTTTCTGAGTATCTACTGCACCAACTGGTAACTTGTTTGCCATGTAGCAATACAAATATACTAAAAATACTGATTAATCTGGTTAGTCACATTGCACTGCTATTATTTTAAACACTGCTGTAAATCAATGACATAGTCTGATTTCGATTTTGACAAACCCAAAAATGACTGGAAATGACCTCAAAAGTTGCACATTATTGCACATTCTGACAAATCTACATTGATTGCCTGTATTAAATAATGTTGGTTAAAAATGGTACAGTAAAAAATGTTGGTGTATACTAAAACATATCAAGTTATCACATAAAAAAAATCACAACTTAAAATTTGGGGAAACTGAAAATGTTTGCTTTTCTATAGTAATACATAAACACCAAGCCCTTTTTATATTCATTACCAATAATATATTTAGATATTTGGGTGCATTTGGCTATTAAAAGGGCAATTTTTCATCGTTTGGTATGAAAACTCCTCCATTCAAGACATAAAACATGCCTTTATGCACCAAATAATATCACTGTGAATAACTGATTGGTGTAATGGCACATAAATATTCAACAGCCGTTACCTAAATCCCATTCATCTTCTTTGGGGCTTGAGCTCATGAGTCAATACATGCATGACTTTGTGTGCAAAGAAACACATTCTAATGTAAATGATAACAAAAGAATCACAATAGCAAAAAATCTCAAGCACTTTATTAGTTTTGAACAGCTTAAAAAGGCCATCAGGCATTGTATAATTATATATAATTTTATCCTATATATAATCATATACACATGTATTCAAATGTTGAATAACAAAACACTGGAAACCAAAAACAGGCAAATTAAAAAATAGGGTTATCTTACGACAATTATACCAAATTAAGAAGAGCTGAAATAAAACATCCAATACATCTCAACATGGTCCCGTTACAATTTAACATACATTTTTTTCTTCAAAGAGAAAAAGGGGGAGATGGGTAATAGAACAAGACAGGAATGAAATATAAATTACCTTACATTATGTACAAAAGAACTAGGGCAGTATTTCGACCGAAACGAAGAAGGTGGTCCAAGGAAGTGTACGAGAGAAGAAGGGCTGAGTGCAGCGGGAGACATAAAGGACACATTTAGTAGGAGCGAAGAAGAAGGCAGGAAGTAACTTCCTCATATCGCCCACACATTAAACAACTGCCAATGTGGTCATTGTATAACTGATGCATAACCTGGTGGCTACTTCTTCCACGTACTCGTGACATCAAACAGGGGACTTTTTTTTTTACCAAAAAATTATTTATTGTACTTTTATGGGAATGAAAGAAATGTAAATGAAAATATGACTAATCTAGTCTTGATTCCATCTTTTAAGACGATTAAGAAGATTTAGATTCGGGGAGTATAAAGCTCATTTTTTAAATACACCCCCCCCCCCCACACACACACACACACATTATGGATCAAGTTGTTCAATGTACACTATTTGTATTAGTGAGGCACTTTTTTCAGTTGAAGAAAAAACAATTGTGGTTCAAGTTGGCACAGTGTCCCGTTTTGCTGTTCAACTGCGGTGCGTAAAACGTATTCCAAACATAATCAACATGACAGCTACTATCCAACTGGAGGGAATGTCTCCTGACAGACTGTGTGGGCACTTGCAAAGGATGCTTTGGGATGGCAAAAGACCTGAAATGTTAACCATTAATTTCAGTGGCTGGTCAAAATGTGCTACCTCTACAGAGAACAAAGAGAAGGCTAGACTTAACCCCCCCAAATACAATATCAATCATCTATGTGGTTCTGCACATTTCCGCAAATTTAGTAAATTGCGCCACAATTTTTTTGGTGCAAAAAGTGCGGAGACAAATCAACACTGATGACGTTTTGTACAATTCAAAGAAGTATCACATCAACAAGTACGGATCGGTTTCCATGACGAATTATTATTAAACAGCTTGGTAAACTCAAAAGGAAGATTTGACCTCAGCCAACGTTTGCAGTCCATTTGTTTGCGGTTTCCATGAAAGTGTGTGAAAACGACAAACGTCTTCTGGGGAGGAGCCTGGATTTTTTGTTGTTGCAATAAACGGGTATATTTCAACATTTCAAATAAATTCACTAAAATATGATGGAATCTTAATGTCACCATTCAGACACAGATTGTTGGGCCTTGTAGGAGGCATGCACTCTCCAAGGCACTCGAGTGTCATTCTTCATTAAAATCCAAAAAAGCCAATTAACATTTTTACTGCCGATTCCAACCTTTGTCTGTCGTGCCTGAAATGTGTTGGATTCCAGATGAATTATCCTGCAGTTGGAGGATCCTGGAGTTCTGTGTAAATGTAATAATGTTCTGGTGACGGGCGTTTTCCTAGACTGCTCCAGTAAACATCACAGCTGACCTGATGCCCCCGCACGTGACTGGCATCGTTCGTTACAATCATAAAGAGGGAAATGGCATCAACTGTGATCTCATCTTAAAAACGTTAGCTCAAGTGGAGTATTCCACAGAGTATACAGCAATTAAAACAAAAAAAGAAAGAAACCTGTGAACACTGCATGGCACACAAAGTGAAAAAAGAAAAAAAAAAGAGGCAAATATCAATTTTTTTTGTTAAGAAACAGCATATGAATAAAAAGCCACATTCTTCAACATCAGCGTTCACGGTGGGAAAAGGTGGACATCGTTCTTGTAAATAGTGACAATGCAGCGTTGCCATGTCTGGCTGATATCAAAAAGAGGCTCAAAGGAAAAGCAAAAAAGGCTCAGCATAACATTTGAGGAAATACACGCGTGTGTGTGTGTGTGCTTGCAGCGTTTTTAGCTTACACAGTATGGACAAAAGTATTGGGGTTCCTCCCACTTTCAACAAGACCTCAGAGGGTGGAACTTCTTTTTGTGGAGGTCAGACGTCATCAATGATGAATGAAAATCGCTTTTTAGTTCACCCCAAATTTGTCTCTGCAAGAACAGAAAAGTGCCAATATTTGAAAGCACAGTAGGATGTCTTGGTAGGAGAGGGAACAATGGGTAGTTATTTAGAGGTGTGCCTAAATACTTTTGTCAATAGTGAAACAAAACAAAAATCATATTCATTCAAATTGCCATAATCCAATTGACCACAGGGCCTTGATTTTCCATGTGTTTAAATGTAATTGTTAGGAGCTGCAGAACCAAGTAACTTCTTCATCTTCATCTCTGTCAAGAAAGAAGACATGTGACCTTTTAAAGGCAAACAAGTACTCTGAAAACGGTGCCACACTGCTGGCCATGTGTATATTTGATGAGGGGTGGAGTTCAGAAGTGGTTTGAAATATACGAATTACATTTTCTGTGTGAAGACAAATTGATTGGTGTGTGTGTGTGTGTGTGTGTGTGTGTGTATAATGATCAAAGCCTTTGCCAGTCATGTTGCTACACTGTGGCTCTGGCAAAGCCAAAAGCGGTTAAATTCTCTGTCTGTAAAACGTAAAAATTAAAAAAAACATATTTTACATAAGCCGCCAAAGTATTTGTTTTATATTTATATAGATTTGTTTTATATATATAGCAATAAAATACTTTACAGGGGCCACCCAGAAATGCAGCCAAACTGAAAACTGTGTCTGAAACTAAAGTAATAAGAGGCAACACAGCAAGTATGTATATGTAAGCACACCCGGGGCTGTATCAACAAGACTTTTGTTACAAAATACTCAAGAAGGCATCTCCATAATTCTCATCTTCTTCCATCTGTGCAGTCCTGTCCTCTGGACTGAATTCTTGTTCCCTTTTCCTGTGGCCAGTTTGTCCCATCCACAGAACAAGTCTTTTAGAGAGGAAAAAAAAAAGTCTTGCAGATGGAAATAGGCAGCTTGCTGCACGGCCATGTCCGTGTGTGTTCTGGTGCATGCATGGTGTTAGTATAACTTGTAGAGCGACTTTATCCTCGGTGGATCTCTACTTGAAATTGGCGTAGTCAGAAAAGGCATCAATATACTCCTGAACCACTTTGTAGCAGAACTCATACTGCTCCTGCAAGGGTGTGGGAGAAAAAAAAAGCACATCAACATTACATTCAGAGATAATACAGTATGTAACTGCAATGCTGGATCATTTACCAGGCAATTTACCAGTCAGTTTCCAACTTTCACTGATTAATGTCAGTGATGAGGTCCAATACAAGCAATAAGACCTGTAACAAACCTGCTGCTTTCACAATTATAAGTAAGACCATTTTTAAGTTCTCTATCGTCGTGGATAGAGGCAGGATGATGATGATTAAGTGTATAATATAAATGCTGTGTATAAACCAGTGATTCTTAAACTTTTTTTTGCAGCGCCCCCCCTTTGGAGATAAAATGATTTACAGCCCCCCCCCCAAAAAAAATATGGTAATAATGAAAAGTGTTTGTGATAGGATAGTGTTCATACTGGTGAGATATCAAAATTCTTCACCTCTCAGTGATTACTTCCCCAGATAAAACGGGCTAAGGCCGGGCACGCTTCTTAAAACTTAATATAAAAATGAGCCAGTTTTTTAATGGCTCTTTGAAAGAAATGTGTCACCAAGCTCAAACAGCCATAAATCCCATCTCTCCATGAAAACAATCCCGCTGCCCCCGTTTTTATTAATTATTACTACTTTTATTAGTAATCGCCTATTTTTGGGTCCCCTGGAAGTGTCTTTTAGAATCGACTTTTCCCCTTTATACGGCACCTCTGGCCAATAGCACGCATAAATTGAAAAACGTATAATTAGTACATATGGTCGTATCGGTCGATTTCAGCCCTGGATGATCGGTATCAAAATTGGCAGCGTAAATCTCTAATCAAAACATATTTGGAGGAATTAACAAAAAAAGTAAATGCTGCTCACCAGTGTCTGCACCATGTGGGGTCTCTGCAGTCTGAGGCTCTTGACTGTCTGGAAAACATCCAGGATGCCTTCTGCCTTCACCCTCTCCAGGACTGTACTCAAGGCACAGAATGTCCCTGTCCTGCCTGCACCAGCACTGCAAACACAGAGAAAACTATGAGCTTATTTTTAAAGACACCTCAGGAAGCAGCTTTATAAATATCACATACAAAGAAAGCGTGCAAGAAAGCAACTGGAATGCAAAGTGTTTCCTGGTAGAAAAAGGCACCTCATGGTGTGATGTTTCCCAAAATAGGCATGTTTTTTTGGCTGTGCTTTTTTTTTTTGCTATGCTATGCTATGCTAACATCCAAGTTTGGCATCAAGCACTGATGTTTCAGCTCGGATCTCCACACTATGTGTTAACTGGTGCTGTTAATTTCCCCAGTAGAACTGGTTGTACGTCATTCCACCAAACTGGTGCCATTTGTGTCCTCAGAAAACAATAAGCATAAAATAAATACAGTTCTCTCTATTAAATTAATAAATTAGCGCTGTTTTAACTATTGCCCATTATTAGTCAAAAATATTGAAAGACAAGTTATATGTAGTATTTTGGTCGCAAGGCACCTGTAATGTTATGAGATATGACATTAAGATTACATTATCTTTCACACTGCATGAAAACTAGCTACTGATTCAACAGAGCCAAGCAGACATGGTTGAGATCCAGTGAAAAAAGCTCATTCCATGTGGAAGTGGTAAACTGGCAATGTTCCTTGCTCCTTAAACCGATTGCATATTTAATCATCCATCCATTTTCTATGCCGCTGGAGCCTACCCCAGCTGACTTTGGGCGAAAGGCGGGGTACACCCTGGTAGCCAGTCAATCACAGGGGGCACATTTAATCAATACAATATAAAAAAGATTTCTTGAACACTGGACAAATAGCAATTATTGCCTGTACCTGCTTCCTAAAATTAAACTTTAACTAGAAATTCAATTACGTTGTTGTTTAGAAATGTTTTTTTTACATGTTTGTTTTACACTTTATCCAATTACGCTTATTTTTTATTATTATTTTTAAACACCAATAAACATTTATTTAATATTCACGCATTAGTTGTCTCGCTGAGTTTTCACTACAGTTACTCTTACACATTACCCACTCTGCAGGCTATTGGAATTGTGATGGTTTTTTAATCACTGTAATGTGCTGTGTGCCGATTGGCTATTAGCATAAATGCAATGTGGTTATATTTATTTTTAGTTAATTTCAAGCGTAAAACACACTCCTGTTACTCATATGAGTCATCGGCTTAGGAAAGAAATTGCCCAAGATGTGCCAATAAACATTTTGCACATGTAGTACAAGTAATAGAGATCAGAAGGAATGATCAACGGTTAAAATGTCTTGCAAAATCATACCCTTTGTGGCGTGTAGCTCATATGTCTCTTACCTGCAATGTACTGTGATTGGATGATTGCCAGACTGCTGTTGCTGTTTCTGCACTGCAGCTATTATGTTGATCATGCCTTTACCATCAGTGGGGATGCCCACCTCTGGCCAGCCGTGGAAATGAAACTGACGCACCGCTCGAGCCTTGTTCTCCTGGAAGGATGGCGAAAAAAAGTAAGATAAAACACATGCACATGGTGGAAGCTTATTTTGGATTGATATAGTGTGGCAACACACATTGTAAATCTAGTGTATTTGCAAAGTTTACAAATTTACATTAGCTTGCAGTAAACAAAAAAAATAAATAGCTCAAAGCAGCCAATATTACAAATGGTCAAAACAAAACATTCCATTCTCTTCCGCTTATCCGGGTCGTGGGGCAGCAGTCTCAGTAGGGAAGTCCAGACTTCCCGGTCTCCGGCGACCTCTTCCAGCTCTACCGGGAGGACACCAAGGCATTTCCAGGCCAGCTGCGAGACATAGTCCCTCCAGCGTGTCCTAGGTCTTCCCCGGGGCCTTCTCCCGGCTGGGCATGCCCGAAACACCTCACTAAGGAGGCGCCCGGGAGGCATCCGGACTAGATGCCTGAGCTACCTCAACTGGCTCGTCTCGATGTGAAGGAGCAGCGGCTCTAATCTGAGCTCCTCCCGGATGGCCGAGCTCCTTACCCTTCTCACCCTATCTATGGTGGCTGTGTTCTGTTCCCTCCTCACCCACTGCTTGTATCCGCGATCTCGTTCTTTCGGTCATGACCCAAAACTCGTGACCATAGGTGAGGGTGGGAACGTAGATTGATCGGTATACAGAAAGCTTTGCCTTCCGGCTCAGCTGTCGCTTCACCACGACGGTCCGGTACAGGGACCGCATTTCTGCTGAAGCTGCACAGATCCGTCTGTCGACCTCACGCTCCAACCGTCCCTCACTCGTGAACAAGACCCCCAGATACTCCAGAACTCCTCCACCTGAGGCAAGACCTTAGTCCCAACCCAGATGGTACAGTCCACCCGTTTCCGACTGAGAACCATTGCTTCGGATTTGGAGGGGCTGAGTCTCATCACAGAAGCTTCACACTCAGCTGCAAACCGCTCCAGTAAACGCTGAAGGTCAGAGGTTGATGAGGCCATAAGGACCACATCGTCTGCAAATAGCAGAGACGAGATCCTAAGGTCACCAATTGGACTCCCTCAAGGCCTTGACTGCACCTAGAAATTCTGTCCATGAAGATTATGAACAGAATCGGTGACAAAGGGCAGCCTTGGCAGAAGCCAACGTTCACCGGAAGCAAGCTCGACTTACTGCTGACAATGTGAACCAGGCTCCTGCTTCGATTGTACAAGGACCGAGTGGCACGTAGTAGCGGACCATCAATCCCGTACTCCCGGAGCACCCCCCACAGGACACCACGGGGGACACGGTCGAATGCCTTTTCCAAGTCTACAAAGCACATATAGACCGGTTGGGCAAACTCCCACATACCCTCCTGTACCCTTGCAAGCGTGTAGAGCTGGCCTAGTGTTCCGCGACCGGGACGAAAACCACATTGCAACTCCTGTAACCGAGATTCGACTAATGGTCGTACCCTTCTCTCCAGCACCCTGGAGTAGACTTTCCCAGGGAGGCTGAGGAGTGTGATCCCCCTATAGGTGGAATACACCCTCCGGTCACCCCTTTTAAAAATGGGTACCACCACCCCGGTCTGCCAGTCAAGAGGTACTGTTCCCGACTTCCATGCAATGTTGTAGAGGCGTGTCAACCAAGACAGTCCGCACTGTAAACAGTGTGAACTGGGGGCTGCTTCCGCTTTCTGAGGTGTCGGACGGTTTCGAGGCCGACCGAAAGTCGTGCCCCAAAGCCTCACCGAACTCCTCCCACACCCGAGTTTTTCCCTTGACCACCGCCGAAGCCGCGTGCCACTTGGCCTGCCGGTACCTGTCAGCTGCTTTGGGAGTCCTGCAAGCCATCCATGCTTGATAGGACTCCATCTTCATCTTGATAGCAGCCCTAACCCCCGGTGTACACCATTGGGTTTGGGGCTTGCTGCCACGACTGGCACCGACCACCTTGCGGCCGCAACTACGACTGGCTGCCTCAGCAATGAAGGCACGGAATACGGCCCATTTGGACTCAATATCCCGGTCCTCCCTCGAGATGCAGGCGAAGCTCTGCTGGAGATGAGAGTTGAATACTCGACGAACGGGAGACTCTGCCAGACGTTCCCAGCAAACCCTCACTACGCGTTTAGGTCTACCAGGTCTGTCCGGTATCCTAACAAGTCCAGCAACAACACAGGTTGAAATCAGGGAGGCCGTTCCTCCCAACCATGCCCCTCCAAGTCACATTGTCATTGCCCACATGGGCGTTGAAGTCTCCCAGTAGAACTATGGAGTCACCAGCTGGGGTGCTCTCCAGAACCCCTCTGATAGACTCCAAGAAGGGTACTCTGAACTGCCATTCGGCGTGTACGCACAAACCGCAGTCAGGACCCTTTCCCCAGCCCGAAGGCGTAAGGAAACAACCTTCTTGTTCACCGGTGATGACTCCAGCACAGAGGCACCAAGCCGGGGGGCTAATAATAAGGCCACAGCAACTCCCCTAGCCTCTCCCCTACAGCAACTCCAGAGAAGAACAAGGTCCAGCCCCTCTCAAGTAATTTGGTTCCAGAGCCCAAACTGTGGGTTGGGGTAAGTCCGACTATATCTAGTCGGAATGTCTCCGCCTCTTCCACAAGCTCGGGCTCCTTCCCCACCAGAGAAGTGACATTCCATGTCCCAAGAACCAGATTTGGCCGTCAAAGACCAGGTCGCCTGGATACCCGCCCTCGACCATTGCCCAAATTGCATTGCACCGGACCCCTATGCTTGCCCCTGCAGGTGGTGTGTCTGAAGGGGGCAAAACAAAACATTTTAACATATTGCCCATCTAATAAAAATATGTACATTTAGAAAATTTTAAAAAAACTACACTGGGGGTTTAACAATTTGAAGTGCAACTGTAGTTCATGAGAAAC
The DNA here is from genome assembly GCA_024372805.1 of Oostethus manadensis. NCBI lineage: Eukaryota > Metazoa > Chordata > Actinopteri > Syngnathiformes > Syngnathidae > Oostethus > Oostethus manadensis. The sequence goes on along the minus strand of QODF01000049.1, from coordinate 1,033,893 downwards.
CTGCAATTATTTCATTTAGACCAATCATTTATTTACCCTGTTGTTGGTGACTAGGAGGTCACGCACTGTATAGCTTTCACTCTCTTCCTCTCTTTTCAGTTCAATGGAAATGTCCCCATAAACAACCACTCCATCACTGGGCCAATACTGAGCACACTTTTCCTGCAGGAGTTAAAACAGATTCTTAAATTCATACCTGCCATGAAAATCTCCTGTAGGCATCTTTTAATTTTACACACAAATACACTACCAATCATTAGCATTAGACAACCACACACCTGCCCTCTCTCCTCCAGCTCAGTGAGCATCACTATTGAGCAGCTTCTCCACTCCCAGATCATCCTCCAGAAGTCCTCAATGGTGTGCTGTAGGGGGCCCTGGCTTGCCATATAAGAGTCTTTCTGACGATATCCCTGCATGCAGTTAAGAGTGAGTGATGGGGATAGCAGATAAACGAAAGAACTACAGTATAAAAACAGTCTGAGAGGATGAAGCAACATTTACACTCACGTCAATAAAAGATGCATTGACGTAGTCAGTGTTCTCCTCCCCTCTTTTAACAGGAATGATCACTCTGTTGAACTCATCTACAAAGAGAATCACAATGTTTTGTTAACACTTCAGAGCAATCACAATTGCACCAATGAAGTTTCACGCACATGGAATAATCTGTAGAACTCTGTTCTTCTTCATGTTGGCCGGTAGATTGCCTGTTCTCATCTTGTCATTCTGGATCTTGATGGATGTCAGTTTCTAGGAGTATGACATTACCTTTATTATGCTATTGGCCAGCTACAGACATCACCAATCGTATTTGAGTTCAAAAGAAATGCGGCACGGCCTTTGGATGAAAACCAACAAATAAACAGACCTTGAATTCAGCCTCCAGACCACTGCAGCCAGCTCCAGGTGCAGGGGCGTACAGTTTGGCCAGGTGAGACTCCAGAGAGGTCACCTCCAGCTCTGTGTCTCCATACAGATAGTGCTCTAACAAGGCTTGAAAGATGAACACATACTGCATCTAGACAAGGAGTCAAGAACAGAGTGAGGAAAAATGATTGCAGTCAACATGTGCTTCACTAGTTTGTCATTATAGTTTACTGATTGTTGTATTATATAAAGTACTGCACGTTTCTTAATATCAATTATAGCATTGAAATATGCATTTTCACCTGGATAAACTTTAACGTTGTTAACTTGCCATATTATATAGTCCTTATATAGCCTCGTCTTATATAGTATCCACAGAAAATGTAAATTAAGATGTGGATTAGACTTTTGGTTTGACTTCTTTCAGTCTCGAGTGTGACCAACTTACATCAGTTTGGACCATCTGACAGCGCTGGGCTCTTATCCTGGTGACAAAGCCGAACACGTCCACTTTCTTCTCAGCATTCATCATGTCTAACATGGCATCTATCACAATGAATGTACCCGTTCTCCCTACTCCCGCACTGCACATGATACAAAGAAGCGTCAGCTCCTGACAGCACAGCAATAAACAAACACACCTGAAAACAGTTATTTACCTGCAGTGGACCACAATGGGCCCAGCATATTGAGGGTTGCACGTTTTCACTTTCTTGAGAAACTTCAGCATGCCGATGGGGGTGAAGGGGACACCGAAATCTGGCCAGCTGGTGAAGTGGAACTGAGTGACTAGTCTTTGAGGCTTTTTTCCAGACACATCCCCAACCTGGGACACAAGCAAACCCGCTCCTGTCGGTACCACTCAATACATCCAGCCTAACACGCTTGAACTTGTTTTTCACACTAATACCTGCTGGATGCAAAACTTGCGGATGGTGTAATCGACCAGAACCATTGTGTCTTCCACAGAGACACGAATGTTCCCATATGTCCAACAGCCCTGGTCCGGCCAGTACTGTGCACACTTACACTGAAACAGAGATACAATTGACAAAACAGCATTTACTAGAGAATTACACACACACACACACACACACACACACACACACACACACAGAGAGGAGATCAACAGGATAAAATTTGCAGAAGCTTAAAAAAAAACAACAGAAAAATTAGGATTTAGCATTAGTATTTTCTCTCATAATGGCGTGTCACATTCCTGCTTTTGACCAGCATTACATTTTCTGAGCATGTGAAACAATGGTTTGGCACTGGATTCTGGAAGAGTGAACATATAGTGGTCTACCTATTGACGTTGAAATGTTCGGTTTTCTCTATCAACTGTTCTTACTATGAAGCAAGCCACGGTTTCCTCATTCACTTCTAGGGAAGTAAAACAATTTAATTGCCTCATTTTGAGCGACGTCACCGGTTTTGCCATCACGTAACTGTCATAACTGAAGTCATTACGCCCACAATCTGCAGCTGCCATCCATCGCTAGCGTGATTATATGTTATGATTATAATAAAGTTCCCATTCACTGTAATTGGTCATGGGTCTGTAAAGGGCCATCGTTGGTTGTGTATCCAGACCGAAGTCCGCTATTTGGTGATGGCTGCTGTACATGTTTGGTGAGACACACAATCACCAGACTTGATCGTCGGAACAACATGCTTTTATTGCAGGTTTGAATTATGTCACAACAAAACACATGCTACCGTTGTGAGATACTCAGCTCCCATAGAGAACACATTTACTGTAACGCACATGAGCACAAGTCTTATTTATGTCTTAACTGGCTGACTTACACTTACTATGTCTATTGGGTAATATGAGTGTAAAGGTGATTGTAGGGGTGTTATTTCAGATCTAGAGGGCTCTAATAACGTTAAAAACTGTATTTAAAAGGTCGTAAACAGCTTTTCTATTCTCTAACTACAAAAATATTACATTAATAAATAAGGAATCCTACTTGGAAGAAATTCACTTATGGTCTGGTCTGGAACCAATTAACTGCAACAAACGTGGGTTTACTGTATTTTGTTTATGTAAATGCCAATTTGGAAGTTGTGGGCCGTCAACTGCTCTCCTACCTCTTTTCTCTCCTTCAGATTGGTCACCATGACTATGGTGGCTGTGTTCTGTTCCCAGATCATCCGCCAATAGTCATTTACTGTTTCCTCCTTTGGCCCTGAGGGTAATGAAGAAATGATTAACTCATTAGCTTGTGTTTTAGTGATGATTACAAATGTTACCACGAGCTGTGTTGAAGTGATAGTTGTAAATGTTACCTTGGGCTGCAATAAACTTGTTTTTCTCCTGGTAACCCTGTAAAAAGTAAAGACATGACATAAGAGTCAATTACATGTAAAACCAACTTTCTGTTGAGTGAAGTAAAATACTATTGTTCTACAAACGTTTATAAAGGAGGCATTGATGAAGTCAGAGTCGGGGACTCCTTCCAGAGATGAGAGATGCACCCTGGAGTGATCATCTAAGACAAAAAAAACCCAAACAATTTTATTCACTCAGTGCAACATTTTCTAATTATGTCACAGTAGTGTTCACTCACATGGCAGGATGTTGACATATCTGTTTTTTTCTTTATTCTCTTCCTTGGAGGCAGCGTCACACGTTGCCTGGATAGGGCAGACTGGCAGAGCCTGAACACAGAAACACAGATGCCGATAAGAGAGCGGAAGGACTGATATCTCCGTTATTTCAATGCATTTTTTCTCTTCTTTTAGTCTGATGGCTGTCAGATGCAGACATGAATGGAAAAGCAACAATTATGAAGTGACATCACATGGCTTGAAGCCGGTTAAAGCATTTTCATTTTAGTAAACCGGTGTGATTGTTTTGCAAACCATTATGAATTTTAATTAAAATTTTATTCAATACACCAGTTTGATCGACTAACCTTTATATAGTGGCTTAAAAACATCCTAACTATTAACATATAACATAAAATATATGGGCATAATTTTAAACAAGAGAGAAGTACTTGTGGTTTCTTTAAGTGTTAGTAAAAACAATTCACACCAAGTGCTAAAATAATTGAGCTAAACATAATTTTGTAAGATATCAATGTATTGTAATGTTAAATATAACATGTTTTGGTAGTGTGCCATACATTAAACTCCTCCCTGAACAGCTTGTTGTCATCAGCCATGCGACGATTCATTTCTTCCTCCAGCTTGTCGACAGGAAGGGGTGGGTACTTCCTGTTTGTGCTCGGTGAACGGGCCAATAGCGGAACACTCTGGAGTTCTGCACCGGCGACAAGGAAGGAAAGAGGTAGGAGTGAGGAGATGAGGGAAGGAATGGGAGGGGTGATACAGGTTGACAGAGACACACAGAACAGGAAAAGCGCACATTAATGGCCAACTTTTAGCATTTACTGTCTTTTTTAGTATGCCCACCAGAGGGCGCTGTGTGTCCACACTGACACAGGAATCACAGAGCACAAAAGCAGTCAGCCAACAGTCTATAAATGTTATCAGTTCAGGGAAGGAGATCAATCAAAGCTTATCAGAGACAAGGCAGGCTAACAAGTTTGGTCAAGCCAGCGTTACATATCAGCGGATGGGACAGCCAAACAAACAAAAGCTTGATTGGCGAATACGCCGTCACAGCTGGGGATGTTAGGCATGGCTATTATGCAAACGAAGATATTGCTTTACCTGTATCATCTGATCTACCGTTGGCCAGTCTGAACGAGTTGGAGTGGCTTCCAGCCTGCTTGTATTTCTTAAACCTGCCAATTAACAAAAACAATGGCACAGTGACTCAGACACCATCTGTGACACCTCCAAATTTGGTAGTGCAGCAATAGGCCATTGACCAACCGTCATCGCCATGGTAACATCAGCATCTTAGACCTTCGCTGGAATTCTTCAACAAGGGAATCATTTTGCATTTCACCAACCTGAGCATGTAGAGGATGATAATGATGAAGATGATGACCAACAGGAAAGAGAGGGCCACCATCACCGCTATGATTGGCATGTCATCAGACGGACTGTCGTCTTGGTGAGGGACAGAAAGAGAAGCGGGTTAAGACAGCCAGTGTAACAGTTTGACAACAAAGTATAAATCTCTGACTTTATTATATGTTGTACAGTATATGTAGCATCATGCTAAAACGGTACATGACAACATATGTATTTTCGGGTTTAAAAAAAAGGTGCATGTTTATTGGATAATGACTATACCATGTGTATTGCATTATATTTACGGCACAATGCCGTATTTGATAGGTTTAATGTAATGTAATTGATCTCAAATTGGTAAAAATTGGATTTCCTAAAATAGTAATAAAATCAACTTGCTTGAAAGTGTCCAAACCAAAAGCAAGGGCAATCTGTAGAAGTCACAGGGTGTCCTCGACATTACGTGGCAAACCATTCGTCTTAACTCCAGATTTTCACTAGATGACGCAAATTAATTTCCAAAGATTGGACAATGCCAATCCAAGCAGCAACAGTCGTTGAGCAGATGTTATTACATAACATCAAGTTTCTTGAGTTAATCCACAAAAGAGATTAGATTTGTGTGTTTACTAATTTATTGGGCTAATAAAATTTCCACTTTGAGGTTGAAATTATTGTTTTATGATTATCCATCCGACTGTACCACTTGTTCAGGATCACAAGCGAAGGCGGACTACACCCTACCAGTCAACCACAGGGCACATCCTTTGTTATGACAGTTTGAATCTTATTTTATACATTTTCCTGTAATTCCTACCAGTAAGATCTGGTCTGCAGTGAAAGGAAACAAGATAGACATACTGGGATTTCTACATATTTCCTTTCCATAATGGTTCGCTGTGTTAATATTTCATTAGGTTTCTAAAGAAAAACACAAGTGCAAGAGTGGTGACTCTTGGAGCAGATAAACTGCACTTTAAACTGCAAGGGTCAATGCTCTGCCTCTGTGACTAGTCATAAGCCAAGTGATGGGAGACAGAAGATGACTATCTCAACTAATGAAATATTTAAGACGTTTGCTGAATTCTGTATGAATTATTCTGATCATAAATGTTTAATGATCTCTGCATGTCAGAAGTATGACAGCTGTTATTCACAATAATTTTCCTCTGTACAGATTAGTCTAGTGAAGGTGGTTTAGAGGATTAGGCCAAACCAGTTAATTTTGTAGCCTGAGTTAATTTTTTCCTCTTAACTTACAATGGGTGACCTATTTGTATACGTTTCCATCAGATGCATGAGTTACATCAGCTCCATATGTTCCCTATGACTTTTCACCGAGACACTTAAAACACAAAGGGCATGAGTTTTGGCTGAAAAACAATAGGAGTTTGTGTAAAAGAAAACACTGGCCGCTGTTTGTCTGCTGACCGCTGTGCAAGACACATTAAACCACAACAAAAGAGGAGAATTCTCTAGACAAATGTATGGTAGTGCTGACATTGCACGGACAAAACTGTCAACTCAATATTCAAGAAAGCTCTGCGGACTTGACGCGCCACATAGCATGGGCCATTTGACTTCATGTGTGCTTTCTACAGGGAGTGGTTTGGAAAGTCATGTAGCGTTTTTATGCATAGTTCCCTGCTCTTTTCAGTGTTCACCCTCAGACAATGTGCACACTGAGTAAAAGAGGAGCACAGCAGGCTGCAAACATCATGCGGACCTGACACAGCCTTCAGGCATTCAATGGGATCTATAAGGCTTTCAACAAAAGGCTCTCAGAGAGCCAGATGGTGACAATGAAGCAGTTAGGAAACACCTATAAAGTCCAAGTGACTATCACATAGTAGACATTCCATATAGTAAATGCTGCAAACCATCCAATCCGTTCTGTTGCTGTGGTTTAGGGTCAGCACATATGAGCGCTTCTCATGTGAGGACGGAATCATTTCTTCAACAACAGATTTTAGGCAAGCTGCGCATCGTTCGCTCGGGTCATCCACTCTAATGCTTGCGGATGATTGACCAAATGGAGGACTGTCACGACAGGATATTTCCAGACCTGTTACAATGGAGGCTAAAAGCAGAAAAGCGTATGACTATCTAAAATATTAAAAGGTTGACTTTTTACCAGAGAGCTTCTAGTACTTGTCTTGCTGCTTTTTTTTAACAGCCTTCATAAAGACACTCGGAAAACATCGTTGCAGATACATGACAATATGTTTAGAGAGGACTAAGAGGCTATTTTATGACTATTTTTGGCTGAGCTGAACAAGCCACACGTATTATTCTGGGCAATAGGTGAGAAACATGTTGCCTTAACTTAAGATAAAATTAAATAGAAGCCAGACAAGCAAAAGCCCTTAAAAAGCCGTCGACACAACGAGCAGCTATTTGACAGCAATGCAGAGCGTGACACGCATTATGTCTGAATCACTCGGAACAATGGAAGTATGGCAAATTGTCATAAAAAAATGTGCATTAATGGCAATGTCAACGGCCCGGAGCTGAACCATTGGAAAAAACAAAATTAGACACTTCTTTTTTGAGAAGTATTATCTTCCTTCTTCATGGAACCCTGGTCTATTCAGAGATACTCGTGCTGCTTGAATTCTGAAGGACATACTGTATTGTTGTTGGAATTCTTTAGCCGAGGGCAAAGGTCACCTGAGTGCACCTTCTTGGGCGCAATAATCCGAATTTAAACCTCCCTTCTCCCATCATGGTTCTGTTACAAAGAACACAATAGATTTTACAGGATATCCGAAACAGATAGCTAAGGTCAAAAGGTCATAAGAGTTAGCTCCGATTTTACCTTCAGAGATTATTTCCATACAAAAGCACAGACCTTTCTTTAATAAAAAAAAAGATATCTAACACAAGCTGTTTAACGTAGCCAAAGTCAAAGATCAAATTAGTACATCCAAAGCATGGAGATTATAGAATTGAACTCACTTTGGCTTTTATAGCGTCGATGGGACAAGGCTGGATAAAAACGTTGCAGTGTGCAAGAAGAGTGTCACATGATGTGTCAGAAAAATATGTCACATGGGACAGACACCACAGTCACCTCGTTTGTCACCACCCTCCGTGGGCTTGCTGATAAAACCGTGACTAGTAAGAGAAAGGTTGATTCTTTTTATTTTTATTGAAAAGCACTCACCATGAAGGGTGGCCTCCGAGGTTAAATCCAGGTCCGGTTCTGTAGTGGATTCCGTCTCCATGGTAAAGTCATCGTCCTCAATATATTTTTCGGGAGTAGGCGTATGTGGTATGAAAAACGTGGTCTCATTCTCCCTACCTGCCGAGGTGGTAGCAGGGGGAGCCTCTGGAATTTGCGCTGGCTGAGAGCCATCAGATGGAGCTTGAGACGGGGGAGGAGGGATGGGTGCCAACCTCACGGTGGCATCGGGACCTTCCACTTGGACATCGTCAGCAACAGCCGGGATCGCGGTCGTTGTCGTCGTTGCCTGCGTTGTCGTTGTCTCTGGGATGCCTCCGAGGGACAGTTCTGTAGGTGGCCCCGTGGTGGCTTGGTTGGGTCCAACGGTGACGTTGACATGTGAAGTAGGGAGTTTTGTTGATTTTTCAGAGATATTTGGAGCGACTAAAAAAATAAGGAGGGGAGAGTAAGTCGAGCACAGCGACATGGTACTTTTTTCTCTAAAAAAGTAAAGTAGTTATCCTTTACTGACTGGATGATAACAGTTCCAATGCACTGGTAGTGAGCAAAAAAACAGCACAGTGATATGTTTAACCAACTACTTAAGTGTTACTAGAAAAAGTATAATGCGCTTACTGTTTGTGATTTTTTTTTCTCCATACATTCAATGTCTTACCCAATTACTATATACTACATTTACTACAAAAACAAACAACTGTTTGTTATAAAACCAAGCACAAGCAACAAAAACATAAACTAAAATATTGCCGCCTTTTGTCCCACCAAAATAAAAAAATATATAATAAGAAAATAGGTCATGGACACACCTCAGCGTTCAACTAAAGCACCTTAAAAGATAAACCTGTTACCAACACATTGCAGTTAGCGACAAATTAGGTATTTTCACAAGCATAGACTTGCCCAGATTTAACATAGAAACAAGTTGAATCATTTCAAGCACACTTGGGATAGGTGTCAAGGTGTGTGTTCTGCTGCTCTACACTCATGAGAAACTCTAAATATTAGGGGCGTAACGATTCATCCACTACATGTATGTAAGTATGGATTAATATTCCTATGATCGAACTACATCGACCTGTGTTCAGCACGTTTGCCTTTCCAGAAGACATGCAGAATGTGGATCTAACATCATTGAAAAGGTAATCAGTTGATTGCATCGATACTACCAAATAAAGCATTGCATTTAAACAAGGCAGGCTACAATGCACAGATGTCAAACTCAAGGCCAGCTCTGGCCCGCCACATCATTTATTGTGGCCGGTGAAAGGCAGGTAAAAATGTGGCTCAATAAATAACCTCAACTTTCTTGCTAAATGTTTTTTTCTATTTTGACAAAAAATGCAATGCAGAGCTTCTAAACGTAATACTGTATTGTCTCATCATGCAACAACATATTCCAAGCATAAATCATAAATACTTGTGTTGACATATCAAATCAAAGCAAGCTATCATATTGTTAAAAATATCAAAACATACAAGTTTTCATTAAAAAAGGGAAATTGTATCATGTGGCAATTACAAGTTCATATTCATTTATGGGAAATTCGCTGTTACCCTGTGAGGGTAACCATAACTGTGATGTGGCCCTCAATGAATATAAGAACGACACCCCTGCTTTAAGGGGATATGTGTGTACTAGCATTTCTAATAATGAAGTCATTAATCATTACTCATGGAACAGTTTGATTTTTTTATTTGCTTTGTTGATTTGATTTACTAATTAGTCATGGCTGTTCATCGGGGCGCACAGACGATGTCATGCACTGTAAAGGCGACCGTTGTGTGTTTTAACGATCCAAAAATCTGACACTGAGCGAGCACGCTCTGTTTGGAGAGTCTGTATGGACATCCTTAAAAATGCAGTTTTTCCATTGGTATACATTATACTGAGCGTTGGGGCATTTTAACTCACACGAGTGAGCCTTTGAAATTCACAGATCAGAAGGACAAGATAAAAAGGTATGTGGGATATTTATTCACTTTAATATCTATCTCCAGAAACTTCATTAAAACTAATGATGTGACATACGTTCATTTTGGGCCGGAATTACTGTTTACATGTAACTTGTGGCGTGAAAACGAATACAGTGTGTTGGTAGGCCTGCTTGGAAATTATGACACTTGATTGTCCTCCCTGGGTGTTTTGATGATAAAAAAAAATTGTAAATGGCTACTCTGTTGACCTTTAAAACAAATGTCACAGCATGTACTTGCCAAGGTAGATCACAACTTTTGTCGTTACTTTAATGGCTTTAATGGTATCAATTTAAAGTTCAAGTCATTTCTTCTAAGATAGAATTGTTAACTCATTCATTGTTAATTCAACCTGAAGTACAAAAAACAACAAGAATCTAGGATTCTTCACTTGCACTGTCCAGTATCCTGGTATTTACTTCACAGTAGGACTGGTTGAATTTTTGGCTAAAAAGTTACTGGATTGATTTAAAGTTACTGAATCATTTGGGATAGTATCGTTCTAAATGAACAAATATCATCCTTGCATGGTATCGGTGACCACAAGTCGGGATACAGATCAAAACGATATTAAAACAAATGGTTACACCCCTACCGATTATATGTGATATAAGTGGGTATGGATCTTACTTGTGACAGGGACATGATCCTGGGCTGAGGCCCCGAGGGCCAGACTGAGCAGCAGGACCAAGGGACACACACCCATTCTGCCCTGCATCAAGTAGACAAATGAGGGACAAAATTATTAATACAATGTCGTTTTCTATACCGCTTATCCTCATTAGGGTCGTGGGTATGATGGAGCCTATCCCAGCTGACTTTTGGGCGGGAGGCGGGGTACACCCTGGACTGGTTATTAATAAAATGTCTAATTCAAAAATGACTATATGAATAATACTGTGCTTAAAGAGATACTTCATTTCCTCTTTAAATGCCAGTATATTCTTACAGGTTTATGTTTCTAAAATGAAGTCAAGGTTTGTGTTGTGTTTACCTGAAGACACGAAGATGGGTTCAATCACTCATTCGCACAGCAGGTCTGTAAAAAAACAACAAAAACAAGACAGTGATCATCTAGGAGAGGATCTCATCAAATTTGCCTTACACATTTTTCTTATGACCATTGCTCCATGATCAGGCTCAATATACGTAAGGAGGGGTAATCACATGGAAGCCATGTTGGGTATGCTCATGAATGCAAAAATGTAACCTGTCAAAATATATGACACACTTGCTTGATTTTCTTTACATTTGCAAGCAAACAAATGTGGACCATTTATCGACCAAAGAACATTATCATCACATTCATGTGTCAGGAGTGGAACTGTCGTTCAACAGGCATTTGAAAACAAAAATGTGGACAAAGCATGGGCGGATGCTGGATGGAAGGGCATACTAAACATGTAATCCCAGATCTCACCCGGGACTGTTGTCTCCCTGACCAAACTGTCATAATCTGTGTGCCTAATCTCATGATTTTGAGCCTTGTATAATCCAGCACATCTGTCTGTTTACAGCATACTTGAATAGTGAGTGAGCCAAAGACTGCACGATATTACCACACCAAGCTGATGCTTTAAATGGACGATTATTGGGTAGAAGGAGAAATTGGGTGCTAAAAAGACAAATGCTGCCAGTTTGCATTTGCTCTGAGTGTGTTTGGCCCCTTCCTGCTTTGATTTTTTTTGTCACACTTCAATGTTTCAGATCAAACAAATTTAAATATTAGTCAATGACATCACAAAACTGACCACAAAATGCAGTTTCAAAATAAAATTTTATGAACGGGGGAAAAAAATCCAAACCGACATGACCCTGTGTGAAAATGTGATTGTCCCCCTAAACCTAATAACTGGTTGGGCCATCCTTAGCAGCAACAACTGCAATCAAGTGTTTGCCATCTTACAGCACTATGGTGGAATTTTGGCCTACTCACCTTTGCAGAATTTTTGTAATTCAGCCACTTTGGAGAGTTTTCCAGCATGAACCGCCTTTTTAAATTGGCCTTTTGGGTCTTTTTTTCAGTCATTCAGAGGTGGACTTAATTGTGTGTTTTTGATCATTGTCCTGCTGCAGAACCCAATTTGGTTTCAGGTTGAGGTCAAACAGATGGCCGGACATTCTCCTTCAGGATTTTTTGGTAGACAGCAGAATTTGTGGTTCCATTTGTCACAGCAAGTCTAGGTCTAGGTCCTGAAGCAGCAAAACCGCCCCAGACAATCATAATACCACCACCTTAATTTACTGTTGGTGTAATGCTCTTTTTTTGAACTGCGGCATTACTTTCACACCAGATCTAATGGGACACACACCTTCTAAAACTTTTGAATTGTCGTTTTGGATCCTTAAATGTCTTCCAGCTAAATTAGACAGGCCTTAATGTTTTGGTGGTTTTGTTCTTGGAACTCTGCCATGCCATGTTTTTACCTATTGTCTTCCTTATGGTGGAGCACTGACCTTAATTGAGGCAAGTGAAGCTTGCAGTTCTTTGGATGTTGTTGTGGGGTCTTTTGTGACCTCTTGCATGAGTCGTTGCTGTGCTCTTGGGGTAATTTTGGTTGTCTGAAGGTTCACCACTGTTGCCATTTTTTTTAACCATTTGCTAGGGATACACATACACCACTTTGAGAACCTAGGTTGAAGTTAATATGATTAGAATTTATGTCCAGACAATCCATCTTGTTTCCACAAGTATCCCACTTAATTTTAAACGTGTAACACCACGTGTACCACGGTACATTGTTTCCAGACTCGATCGTGATAAGTGAATATGCTAAGTAAACAAAGTAGTTCAAAAACGGAATGAAAAAAACCTGTTTATGATTTTCTAAATACATTTACCATTTGTCCTCTAGACATGAAATAACACCCACATAGTCACCTTTACGCTCATAATATCCAATATAGTAGATATAATCAGAGAAACTAGGCCATTTAGGACATAAATAAGACTTGTTCATGTTTGTTTAAAAAAAATGTCTGAACGTGTGGGCAGGACGTTTGGAAAACTCAGTTGATTTTAGTGGATCCAGAGTGGATTACGGCCACAACAGTAACCCATATTACTATGATGACGATGATGACTATTATCTTTTTTTTATGCTTACTGTGAGATAAATAATGATGATGTAATAACAAAAGCCTGTTTTTAGTGAAGCCTAGTGGCCAGTGTCATCATCTTGTATTTACTTAATCTGTATTTTAGTCCATGTTGATCATTTTTATGCTTGGAAAAGCTTAATTTAGGCCAAATATTCATAACTTTTGCTTAACTGAAAACGTGAATGAAAAGCAGGGTTGCGTCTCAGAGCTACCTGGCGCCAGTGGGCTCCCTGTTGGTAACCCCTGGTCTAGGGCTTAACCCATTACTCAATTAATCAAAACTTTATAGTGACCAAAATATTACATATTAAGCATTTCCAGATCCGATCTTCAGGATCATATCGGCTGCCGATCAGATATATTTTGAAGATCAGAAAAGATCGGCTTCCACCATGAGATCCAGTTGCTGTGATTTTGGGCTAGACTCCAACATGGTAGGTATGCTAAATGCACCTCAAAGCTGGTTGCAAGTCGACTCCCGCCACCCGGATGAAAGATAAAACGTGGCGCCACCTTGCAGACATTTCCGTGAAGTACCGTGGTTAAGTTAGTTTCACATTGGAAGCTGGATACTCGGCTCGCGGCTACAGTGGTTGACTTCCCTTGGTGTGCCCGGACTCCTCTGTCATGGTGCCGGGAGGTCACACGGGAAGTTCCGCTCTAATCGCTGGTTGTTCTAAATCACACCACAAACTGATATATAATCATGTCAAATGATTAGTCCTACCATAAAACTATTCTAATGGTGGCTGAATAATTCCCCGTCAGGATGGCTATAATTCAATTGGCCATTTTATTTGCACGTCAACACAGAGCTCTCAGTCCTCCGACAAGACGTTACACTTCATCAACATCCAAACGCTTGCTCTAACTAGCATGCTGAACACCACTGTCTTCTGTAGCCCACACTAAACAGCAGTTTACAACACAATACACCTTTTCTCAGAAGTATTTTGCACATTCATTTTTCTAATTTTATCTTTTATTGGATGGACTTTTACTTTATTTAGGTACCTGACTCACCGAGGTTTGTTACAAAAGCCAAACAATATTGTTGCTCATGCTGTGTAATAAAAAAGTCAATTCAGCAGTGCTTTGGTTGTATTATTTTTAACGCTATTAAACAACCATATTCATGTTTGTAACCAAAGTTAATGATCAAAAATAAATAAATAAAAAAAGAGTGTTGGAGAGATATGTAGCGAGGGACGACTGTAGTCTGTTAATCTACTACTTCTGCCATATGGTAAAAAAAGTGTTAATAACTTCCCAAATGACAATATATCCTGCTGAGGAAACATGTACATGCCTATGTATTCGAGATTAAATGTACACCAAAAGTCGTTGAGCAACTCTCGCATTCGTTACACTGACCTTGTGTTGTGTAAGCATGTGAATATTTTTTTCAGAAAAACGATGAGAACTAAAAAGTTCTTTACTTCTGCCCCCCGAAAGGAGCTACCCAGCGGTGATGAAAAATAAATGCCACAACAATGGCCACGTAAAATGAGCAATGCAAAACGAGCAGAAGAAACTCTCAATGGGCTAGAATCAAGTGTCGAGTACAGCTCATACTAAAACATAACTAAAATTCACCAGTATCTGTTTAGTCATGTATGGAAACACCACCAAGAGAGAGAAACATAATACTGAGGGAAAGAGATATTTCTGCAAGCACTGCTTAAAGTGATTGTATGCAACTAACTGAAGATTTTATTTTTTCAACCAAAAAATATAAAAAGTCCACCACCAGCTAGCATATGTTAGGAATAAATAACAGAAAATTGTACAAAAAAATTGTACAAAACACAATATTTTCCACAAACAAATTAAACTGCATACAAACTTCCGTTCAATCCAAACTAAATAGGCTATATATTCAATGACAGCTAACAAGAGTAGCTAAACTTTGCCAAATCACTATCATTAGCGGGGCGTACTTGATGTACTTCAAACAGCAAGAGGCTGTTCTTAAAGCAAGATAAGGGTGGGATATAATGCTTGCGGCACATTCGAATGTTGGCACCCTGCAGTCAGGCAGGGAACCTGTTCCATACAACCCCTTTAAGATAGGATAATGATTGTTCCAAGATGAGGAGTCACTCATACATGAGTCTGATGTTGCAATAAAAAATAAAAAATCCTTCCACAAGTCAGAATACAATCTAAAAAGTCTGATTTCGGCATGCAGGTCACTTTTGTTTACACTCACAATAATTGTTCTTTAAAGTCAAAAAGGTCAGGCTGTGGCCCATCTGGATTTTACACACCTTTGCTGCCCCAACAAGACCTATAATGACTAAATTACAATGGTCCTGTAAAAACAAACTGTAAACAAATGAAACTTCATTTCACAGAGATTGTTTTAGACACTGAAAAAGTAGCAACATTTGAACAGATAAAAACATCTAATATAACTTTTTCCACTTTAACTAACTCAGCCGCCTGCAAGGTTGGATACTGAGAACATTGTTTTGACCTAAGGCTAAACAATAAAATGTCTGCATTCACTTAACTGGCTGACATATTTATCTTAATTCAATACAACTAAAATATGTGTATCACAAGAATGCATATGCAGCAGCTTATCTTTTTTGTTTTAACACTTTAAAGTTATTTGGTAATGTGGCGTGAGAGTGGCATAACAAGCGATGTCACAAAATAGGAACCTGTTTACACAAGATCAATGTAGCAAAACGCTGCCGTTTCTCTCGCCATTTTGAAAAAGTTGATTGCACAGCCAAAAATGTTTTTAATATCCATTCACAGGTCGTAAAAACACATTCCTGCCAAAAAATGTCATTGAGTTTTAATATTAATCATGTAAACCGTTTCCTGTGTTTCAGTCTACACCGCTCTGCAGAACTTGATACCTAATATCTATGCGAGTAGCAAGTCCGCCCACGACCAACTAATAAAGACAGCTGCTTCTCTGCCTGTGGCCAAGTGCAGACCTCATAGGAGTGCAATCACACAGCAGTGAAAGGGCTGGACTGTTCCCATGCCATTTCATTCACGCAGTGAAAAGAACACTTATAGGTGCAAAAGGGGAAAAAAAGTTCAATTAAAAGCACCATGACAACCAGAACCTAAAATGCAATATCAAGTCACTGTACAGTAGTCATCTAAAATGGGCCTCAGTGGGCTTTTGCATTTATAGATGATCTTATGAATACATGAATACACAGTAGTATGTAAAACAGAATGCAGGTGTTTGGTAGGGTCTGGGGAGATACCCCCTATGAATAAGTTAAACGCAATAAAATGTTTATCATTTTTCTTACTAAGGCATGTTGACAATTATAACCATTTGTGTCCCGCTTGTCATGCTTTGTAAATTTTTCAAACAGCAGTGGAGTTTAAGGAAGCCGTGGTGTTGCAAAAAAACCTTCAAATACACAACAAGATTGGTGGTAAATAAACTTGCTCGATTGTGTGCCACGGGAAACTTGTGCATGACAAATCTAGCCCTCATTTGCAACGTTTTTTTCGGACTGCTAACATCACTTCTCAGGGTTTCCGCTACATGTAATTGATGGTGGCGGTGCGCCACTACACCTTAAAAATGAGGATTTTTTAAAACAATTTTAACAACAATGTTATATTGATATGCTATACGGCGTAGCACTTATGCACATAATGACCACTATTACTTTGAAAACAATTTAAAATCATAGAGGCTCAACAATTTAGACACACTTTGAGTGACAGTTTTGCAATGTTTTCCGTTCATTTTCTGCTGGTTGTTGATAAAACATATTAAATAAATAAGTGACTAAGTCATACAAATTGCTCTTTGTCATAATAAAATCATGCAGATGCAGCAGCGGCAATCCCATGCAGCCCACCACCACCGATTCCGAAAATCCTCAGATTTTTTCAAATGCGACTCAGGTTTCATTTGTATGTGGATATAAATCAGATATGTATGCGATGCGACTGCAGTATGAACGCTCATGTGGCATATATCAGACATATACAGTGAGGGGAAAAAACAATTTGAACCCCAGCGGATTTTGTAAGTTTGCCCACTAACAAAGAAATGATCAGTCTATAATTTCAATGGTAGGTTTATTTGAACACTGAGAGACAACAATGACAAAAGAAAATCCAGAAAAATGTGTTTCAAAAAGAGTTATAAATTAATTTGCATTTCTATGAAGGAAATAATTATTTGATCTTTTTGAAAAACGTGCTTCAGTACTTGGTGGCAAAACCTTTGTTGGCAATCAGAGGTCAGCCGTTTGCACACATCTCAGGGGGATTTTGGCCCACTCCTCTTTGCAGATCTTCACCAAGTCATTAATGTTTCGTGGCTGATGTTTGGCAACTCGAACCTTCAGCTCCCTCCACAGATTTTCTATGGGATTAAGGTCTGAAGACTGACTATGACCTTAATATGCTTCTTCTTGAGCCAATCTTTTGTTGCTTTGGCCATGTGTTTTGGATCATTGTCATGCTGGAATACCCAACCACGACCCATTTTCAATGCCCTGACTGAGGGAAGGAGGTTCTCACCCAACACTTGACGGTACATGGCCCCATCCATCCTCCCTTTGATGCGGTGCAATTGTCCTGTCCCCTTGGCAGAAAAACACCCCCAAAGCATAATGTTTCCACCTCCATATTTGACGGTGGGGACGGTGTTTTTGGAGTCGTAGGCAGCATTCCTCCTCCTCCAAACGATTTGAGTTGAAGCCAAATAACTCAATTTTGGTCTCATCTGACCACAACACTTTCACCCAGTCTTCCTCTGAATCAGTCAGATGTTCAGTGCCAAACTTCAAACGTGCCTGTAGATGGACAGCAGGATTTCAGTTCCTCATGGCGTAGTGTGTTACCAACTGTTTTTGTGGTGATTATGGTCCCAGCTGCCTTGAGATCATTGACATGTTCCTCCTGGTTCTGGGCTGATTCCTCACCGTTCTCATTATCATTGAAACTCCACGAGGTGAGAACTTGCATGGAGCTCCAGACCGAGGGAGATTGGTAGTTAATTTATGTTTCTTCCATTTGCAAATAATTGCACCAACTGTTGTCACCTTCTCACCCAGCTGCTTGGCGATGGTCTTGTAGCCCATTCCAGCCTTGTGTAGGTCCACAATCTTGTCCCTGACATCCTTGGAAAGCTCTTTGGTCTTGGACATGGTGCAGAGTTTGGCATCTGGATTGATTGATTGCTTCTGTGGTCAGGTGTCTTTTATACAGGTAACGAGCTGAGAGGGCTGCCAATGTGAGCTCGTTACCTGTAAAGATCCACCTGGGAACTAGAGCTCTTGCTGACGGATAGGGGATCAAATACTTATTTCCTTCATGGAAATGGAAATTAATGTATAACTCTTTTTGAAACGCATTTTTCTAGATTTTTTTTTCATTGTTGTCTCTCAGTGTTCAAATAAACCTACCATTGAAATTATAGACTGTTCATTTCTTTGTTAGTGGGCAAATTTACAAAATCAGCTGGGGTTCAAATAGTTTTTTCCCCTCACTGTACGTCAGAGAAAGACGTGTTTTACCGAGATTGTAAGGTAGGCAGTCGTGGAAAGGCGTAATTTATTGTGTAAGACTTGGATGAATCTACTCACCCATGTAGGCAAAAGTTTGAGAAAATTGAAGAGAACAATTACCGAAAGCTGCCGAAGCAACAATGTCTCGCCACTCTGACCACACGCAGGCGTGGCAAATAGTGGTCTACAAACTATCCATACCAAAATTCTTGCCATCTTTCTTCTTAATCTTCCACACAGAATCATTTGGTTGAGAAAATATTGGCTCCTGTTGCACAAAATCATTTAAATTGAAAAAAAAAGCGCGTTAATGAGAGCATGCTAGTAATGTGCGGACCAATACTGAAATGTTGATATCGCCGATACCAGTGCTTAGCGATCTAAAGTCGATTCTAGAATCAAATAGTGATACTTTTATTACTTCTGGTAAATAATTTTCTTTTTTTTCTGATATTATCCTCACTATATTGTAAATCACCTCATTACCTCAATATACTTCAGTTTAAAATAAATTAATAAATGACTATGGTGTTTTGTATTCTTTATGGTATGATTTGAAATATCGTGCACGAAAATTTACCAGACACATTTGGTGAGTTTGCACGTAGTCTCGAATTGGTATCGCCAGTACCAGCCTGAATTTTATTCAGTATCAAATCAGAAATAAAATCAATGGTATCGCACATCACTGGATCACACATCGCAGGAGTCTTTACTTCCGTTAACACACGGAAATGCGAGCGATGTCGTCACATGCACGCCACTTTCCAGGCGCGGTGCGTTCACATTACGAGTCGCATTTGTTTGGCAATGTAGCGATCACAAAACATTTTAAACAAAAAATCCGAATTGGGAATCCTACCCTGCAGTGTAAACGAAGCCCAAGAGAGACGCAATAGATAAAGGTTTGCTAAAAAGACAGTGCTCAAGGGTACAAAATAGCTCTCGCTGGCTTTTCGCAAGACGTCCTGCTAAACTAGTGGTCGCAGACCAAGATAATGGTGGTCTGTCTCCATTCATTGTATATTAATACTGTTTCTATGTCTTGAAGGGAGGAGGGAGTGGTGTCTGGGCCGACAGGAATACTGTGAACGTTTGTGTTTAGGGCAGGCTGAAGTGAGCCTAACCCAGTGCCGCTAGGCTTTGAACAGACCACAGATTATATGTCCCCGTCGCCACATACAACAGCCACAATCCTCTGGACTTCCCTGGCTGAGGGAGAGGACTCCATGCTGGTGTGGTTTGTGTTCTTACTGGCTTCATTAATCAGCTGGTGGCTTGTTGGACAGACGAGGAGAGGCGCAGGACTACTATTTGGGATAATTTCATCAGCATGGGTGGCCTTCTTGTCGGTTACTAAGCCCAAATTGATGATTGGGTTCTATCGAGTGCGGTGGATTATAAAATTCAGGCAAATAGTGAATGATTGAGTTTCTGCCTGATTTTTTCTTCTCAGGGCACACGACAGGGGCCTCTCAAGCATACCCACATACAACACAGAGGATGTGAAGGCGTAAAGTATGGCTTCCCCGCAGAAGCCACGGAGACCTTACAGTGTGATGTGGGGCCAAATGACTACATGAAGGGCAATAACGCAACCGCTGACTTTACGTCACTTCTTCACGTCGCAATATTATGTAATACATCTTTTCAAATATAGTAGCTACAGAAAAGAGCCATAAAAGCTTGCACTTCATGAATTATAAGGATTTTCTCAGCTCAAACTTTTGAACATCATTTAAAAGATAAATATAGGCTCACATGCAGTAACTGAAAGGTACTGTTTGTAAAAACGATGTGGTCATAGCTGAATGCGTGGCCATTTAGTGCACAAAAGGACCTCTGATGCACCACTCAGACATGGTTTTGAAAACAAGAAAAAACACTAAGCAGAACATGCGCCATCTGTAGAGTTGCATCAATTCGTACAGTATATGAATCAATGATTAATCGATTATCCAATTAATCAACAACTACTTAATCGTTTTTATGTTTACCGATGTAAATATCCTCCAATTTCAGCCTCTTATAACGAATATTTTTTATTTCCTAATCAAGCTCGAAAGTAGACCTATTTTCTTTGCATTTTAGGCAAAACAAGATAGCTAATGTAGCTTGATCTCTATAAAAGAGTACACATAAAAACAAATTGAAAATAGGGTTATAATAGCCTCAGTGTCACTTTGTTTTTAATGGAAGATACAGTATGTCATTAAAAAAGAACAATAAGCCACACAGAGAAAATCTATTCCACAAATGGGAGGGAAAGAGAAACTATGGACACAATCTGTCGCATTTTGAATACTAAAGTTTCCAATTTTCTTGCTGTGGTCCTACAACAACAGGGACCTAAAGAGTCAGTTCTCATATTCATGGACATGTAGGCCCATCCCGCTACACACGCATCGTCCCCTTCCTCTGAAAGATAAGAAGCCTACGCAAGAGACATCTGAAACCCAACAAGGCAGCGTGATGACGGTGCTTTCCAAATCTACTTAATCCTTGCTCCTTTTTTTAGGGTGGTGCACAGAAAGTCTCCTCTCTGACATGTGCTTCAGACATTTTTCACAGCAGCCAAAAAAGCCTATGGGCTGCTGCCAAACACATAAATGTTTGCAACTCCTGCCCCTAACTGCTTTTAAATACAACCTTACTTTGACCTATACTGGGAAATTCATACTGTGATTTTCTAATTGAAAAACGGGAACTCCGTTTTAGTTCACACAAGAAGATGTAACGACGTGATAATTTTGTTTATCATGGCATTGTGTGCTACAGCTGCCACATCTAAATAATTCAGTGTCATTATTATAACCTTAGGGGATGTTACACAAATAGGGCCCAATGAAATCTATTTTATTTTTTTCCAAATGTCGTTTTTTTCCATTTTAATATTTTAGAAATCCATTTTTGTTTACATTTTACACTTATTTTTACCAGCGAAGAATGTGTGCTTTTAGGGTTACGGAATAAAATGTCCTTTAATTAAATGCAAATATCCTTACATTTGTTGATGAAATACATCAATGGACAATTTTCCCCACTAAATGAGAAATGGATGTGGAGGTGTCGTCTTTAATGGGTTGTCAGACTCTTCACAAATTGCTACAAAACCTTCAACAAACTAATGACCGTGCTTGGGATTAAGGACAATGTAGTCACCAATGTAATTCCAACAGCATATGCAAAATATTTTTTGACACGCTTATTTTGTTTACACAGTTAATTGGGGAAACGGCACTCTTATTTTGAAAGCATAAATGTGTTCTGTGATTGTCAATTGACAAATGTCTGTTAAAGGCTAAGACGAGCTGAGAGCCAGAAAAAAACTGCACGTCGTCATCGAGCATTATAAATCGCTCCTTACATTAAAGCGGTAAAACACAATATACTAATCCAGTCCAGGTCTCACACACACACGCACACAGCCGCACTGGCAATGCTCAAGTAATCTAACCCCGCTAGCTTCCATTCACGGAGCATGAATGGAAGAGGAGGTTCTGCCAACTTTCGGCGTTGTTTGTAATTAGACTTGGCCATGATGGAGCTGTCTGCTGAAGAAATAATTCCCCATTTTGTCACATTGTCAATTTCCGAGAAATTCCACGTTTAACCGTGAATTTCGTTTTTATTGGCCAGTTTCATGATTCCGTAACGTGGAAATCATAGGGAAACTACGCAAATATGTTTAATAGGTCACAAAAAACATGGCTTGCTAAAATACATCAATTAATTTGCATCACTAGGATGTAAAGATATACACGGCAGATTAAAAAAAATTAAACCAGTGCAAGTGCAAGAATTTACATTTCACAATTTATATTGGAGCTTGACGTTCGTGGTAACGCTTCAAAATGCAAAAAGAAGAGATGGGAGTGAGACAAAAAATGTAAGCAATTTGCAAATTATTGAATTGCAATTTATAAAAGTGAAATAGGTTGTCAGCTGAGCAAAAAAGTTTAAGCCAAAATATTGGCAAAACAGAGGATTCTTTCTTTCGGATAATTGAGCAGCATAAGCAAGGGCTCTCGCAGCTCGCCAGTTTTAATAGAAGAGACAATGAGATTTAAAGCCTTTCTTCAATGTGCATATAGCGCAAGTATAAAAGTATAAATAATGTACTAAAAAAACTACTATGCTAATGAGGTTGGACGCAGTAAGTAATTTGAAACTTATTAAGAGATCCTGAGGATTATGGAACTAAAAAGTTTTGGGAGGACCCAAAAAGTCACCAACCCTGAGCTGGAGGACCCGATTGGCTGTCCTCGACTCAAATGAAGGTTGTTACTAGGTGCCAAGTGCAGTCCAATAATCATCAGAACACATCTTGGAAAGTCTGGTTTTAAAAGCAAAACACATCTTCAAAGGCCTTGCCTTCTTCAACACCCAAAAATTGCCCATTTGGAATTTGCCCGAGAGCACCATACAAGCGACATTGAAAGGTGGAAGAATGTGGGGGGGCGCGTTTTCCTTCAATGGAACAACGGAGCTTCAGGTTGTGCAGGGGCGTCAAAAGGAAAATGGCTATGTGGCAATGTTGCCGGGAAGAACCCTCATGACTGAAGGCCCTCGTCTGTGTGGGTTTTGCAACAAGACAGCACTGCAGTTCACAATGACCGCCTGACAAAAGGACTTCTTCCAGAGAAAGAACATCATTCTTTTGGACCATCCTGCGTGTTCCCCTGATCTAATTCTAATGTTCCCATTCCATTTGGGGATGGATGACTACGTTTACAAAAAGTCAGTTCCAGACAGTGGATTCCCTCCATTAAGCCATCTTCACCACCTGAAGCAACATTCCTATCAGCCTCATGCATGCCAATAACAGTTTTAAGGTGATTAAAAAGAATGGCATAGCTACACCTCACTGAGTCTATTTTGAAATGTTTATTTTTCTCTCTCTCTCTCATATATATATATATATATATATATTTTTTTTTTATATATAATATATATATTATATTTAAATATATGATCTATTTTACAGGTTAAATGGTTGTTTGCAATAATTGTTTACTCATTTTTTTCTTTTGAACTCCCATTTAGTCTTTTTGCATTTTGAAACTCTACGTAGAACCCACTCAAGGTCCAACAGCGCAAAATGTAAATTCTTGCAATTTTTCAGCTGGTCTTAATTTTGCAGCTGAAATCTGGTTGCACAAGGCTTCAGAATCATCTGGCTGTTGCTGTACTTATCCTTTCCGGGGCATGGTCACAGTGTCCCTGCACGGCGATATGTGTACGCCTCCAGGTGGAAACAAAAATATAGCTCTTGTCCCACCCAAAGTCAACTAATGACACTTTGCCAAGATATACTGTACATGTTCAAACTTCACAGTCAGTGCCAAACTAGGCCGATCGTTAAAAGTGTGGTGAGAGTCACTGGAGAAAAACGACAGAAGACAGAAATAACATACTTTCTAAATATAGCTTGAAAAAAAAAGGTATAGACAGAAAAGGGTCGATGACGCTGGCTGGCACAGTCAGCTGTTCATACAATAACGCTCCGTGCACACAGATGGTTCTACATGCTGCATAGAGCTATCAAGGGGAACATGCCCAGGCCTGACAAATTTGAGATCAACGTAGGCCACTGATGGAGAAGTAACACAATGCTCAGATGTTGCACATCAATATTCCATGAAATACACTCTTACAGTGATTTGTCACTGGGGTTAACACTCAAAAAGGTTTTTTAAACTCTAGTTCTGCAACTTGAAATCTTACCTGTGGCTTACTGGCTCTGGAAAAGCACAATAAGCGGCAGAAATGGACTCCTAGAATATGTCCCCCTCTGTCTCGGATGGTGCTAAAATCACATGTGACCTTGGCTGAGGTGTGGTGGATATGTGCTGCCGCTCACTGAATGTGACCAGATGTGGTTAGTCAAGCTCTCAGTAGACATAGCAAAAGGTTTTTGTCAGCCATGACAGCCCAGGCTCTCCTCAGCTGGAATTGTGCATTTGTTTTTCCAAAACTTTTCTAAAAGCGCTGTTCCTACAACCTGTACCATAATCAACAAGCAAAAGAGAAAGCACTCGAAAGGTGTAAACAAACGCCTGCAAACGCTTTGCTCAGTTACACCCAATGCTAGGAGACAAGAGAGAGCAATAGTGCTGGAAACAGGGAGGGGAGATCTTTGGAAGAGGTACTAAAGGAGCAATTCAGGATTCATTTATGAAAAACCCTGACAGAGCTAATGTGCTAATGTTGGGGCGACCTCATTCCCCAACTCCCAGGGACCCAACACCCCCGTCCTGTGCAAACGTGCAAATAAACAGGTTGCTGATCAATACAGGTCTATACAGCCAGGCCATGATCTGGACCTGGGATACCAGCTCGACAAAGCACCTCAGGTTCTAAAATCATCTTTAGATCCTACTTTCCCCAACACCCCCCCCCCCCCAAAAAAAACCTCCCCCTGTTCACCACAATTCCCCTCCCTGCCTCCGAGCTACAGTGTCCATGAAGTATTAACAAAAAGCGTGTACAAGCTAAAAGTCTGCTTATTTTCATTCAAGCCCAGTCCCGTGGGGAGCGTGGCATGGCTAAAACCTAAAGGTGCCTGTGAGAACTAAAGCGGGGTAAAAAGAAACTGTTGCAGGGAGGAAACAATGCAAAGGCAGCCAAAGGAAACGTGATGCGGATCGACATAGGAACAAGTGGACTTCACTAACAACTAAACTCACCCAGACGCCAGTAACGCCCAGAGGAAGCCCAGGACGGGCAGAGGCCAAGGAAAGTCGGAATGGGAGCCCGCTCTCTCGTCCACGCTTTCGGCCCCGGCCCCTGTCTCTCCACACCCCTGGAGCCGAGAGTGAGAGCGGGGTAGGGGGGTGGGGTGGGGGGACCTGGCGATAGCAGTAGAGGGAGGCTCGATTTGGGACACGCCG
The DNA here is from genome assembly GCA_024372805.1 of Oostethus manadensis. NCBI lineage: Eukaryota > Metazoa > Chordata > Actinopteri > Syngnathiformes > Syngnathidae > Oostethus > Oostethus manadensis. Next base: position 1,008,427 of record QODF01000049.1, on the reverse strand, counting down.
CCAACAACACTTCGCTGTCAGTTTACGCGGTGAATCTCAGAAAACACAACGAACTCCAGACAAAAACGATTAATCCGCCCTCGTGTGTCCGCAGAGACTAGCTTCCGGGCATATCTGGGGGTTGGAATCCCTCGGTTAGTCGGCTCAATCCGGGCGCGTCGGCCGACCATTCTAGCCCGCCATGTTGTGTGTCTGTGTAAGGAAGAATGGGAAGGGAGCAACGAGCTCCAGTCAGGCCCCGTCTCTTCAACGCTGTCCCGCATGCTAACAGCGACGCCCGCTGGCGCGCTCTGTCATTGCAGCATGACGAAAGTGCTGAATGGTATCAAACCCGTCCATGGATTTGTTAGGTTGTGTTGCTGTCTCCCTTTTCCCACGATGAAGTTGCATCTTCTAAAATTGTGCTTTGCGTCCCAATTTAGCAGCCTGTCCCCATTACCAACCATGCAAACGCCACAACGTTCCAATGGTGCTTACCACTACTCACCATAAATCCCCATCAGATAATGATTATCACACTTTGCAAACAAAAACTGTACACTATCAAAATGAGCAATGTTCTCCTCTGGCATATTTCTGATTGTGCATCGAAGCAATAGCAGTTGTTGGACTTTGGGGCAAATTTCTGTGCTTCTGATCTAACGGAAATCAAATAAAAATAGCAAGTTTGACAACAAACATTGCATCAAAAATCAACCTTTTGCAGCACATTTTGTAGCCACAGCAATGATGGCTGTACCATGTTGAACAAAGCATAAATGTAATGTACTTATAATCAAGATTTAAACTATAATGGACCTCAACTCTTGGTCCGGTTTTCTGACTCGTTCCCAAACTGTTTGATGTACTACTGCTGCTATCTGATGGACAGGGAGGGCCATGAATTCCTCGTGCTGCGAATGGGGTGTGTGCTTCTAATAACACTCAATACATTAACTGCATCAGTCAACTAATTACAGCCATGCAAGAATTGTCACCCAAGATGTCACATCTCCTTTTTATTATTCATGTCTTACTATAAATAAAGAGGCTGTAGAACTAAACCGTTGATAATAATCTGAAATGTTTTAAGACTCATATTACCACTGCTGTAAAACATTCAAGTAGATAAAATAGCAAAGCCTGGTGTACTTAATGCTTTTTGGATATTTCGATACAATGGTGTTGACGTGGCTGCTTTGTGAATGTGTCCGGTGAAGTGATGAGGTAAACAGGAAGCAAATGAATAGTCCTGTGTGTGTCTTTGCAGCTGACGGGGAGTTGCAGGCCATGATTAGGCTGCCAGGTTAGCAATGACAGCCCGGGTGAACTCGTCACTCGTAGCGTAGCCCCCGAGGTCTCCAGTGCGCACCTGTTGCAAACATAAGGGCAGACAGTGTGTTACTACGTGCACAGCTGCAGCAGCACATGTCTGAATACAGTACAGTGTCATGGTCAACATGATACAGACTACTCGTTTCTTCTGTGAGATTTCTTTTTTAATTTACTTTTCTATACATTTGTGCGGCATACTTAATATTTTTATGAATTGGATCTCATTTGACTGTACAACAGTTCCTAATGTCTTGGCTGGTTAGTGTATATACTGTTTAGCAATGCAATTATTCCAAAACCAGCACAAAACAAACAAAAAATATTAATAAAGAACTAAATCACATACACGTTTTAAAATACAATAGTTTTTAATTAAAACCTGTTTGGATGGAAATAAAATCTCACACTGGCTGTGTAATAATTAGGGCTGTCAAATGATTACAATATTTAATCTGATTAATCACGTTTTTCTAATTAATTATTCCTGATTAATCACCATGTCACACTGTCTGTAAATATGCTAATTTTGTACTGAAAGATACATGACAAGGATTATTATATATATACACATACACATGACACACACACACCCACACTCACAAAGTCCAAAAGTTTGGACACACCTTCTCATTCAAAGAGTTTTCTTTATTTTCATGACTATGAAAACTGTAGATTCACACTGAAGGCATCAAAACTATGAATTAACTCATCTGGAATTATATACTGTACATAAAAAAGTGTGAAACAACTGATAATATGTCATATTCTAGGTTCTTCAAAGTAGCCACATTTTGCTTTGATTACTGTTTTGCACACTCTTGGCATTCTCTTGATGAGCTTCTAGAGGTAGTCACCCGAAATGGTTTTCACTTCACAGGTGTGCCCTGTCAGGTTTAATAAGTGGGCTTTCTTGCTTTATAAATGGGGTTGGGACCATCAGTTTTGTTGTGCAGGAGTCAGGACGATACACAGCTGATAATCCTACTGAACAGACTGTTAGAATTTGTATTATGGCAAGAAACAAGTAAAGAAAAACGAGTGGCCATCATTACTTTATGAAATGAAGATCAGTCAGTCCAAAAAATTGGGAAAACTGTCCCCAAGTGCAGTCACAAAAACCATCAACTGCTACAAAGAAAATGGCGAGTCACCTCTGCTGCGGAGGATAAGTTCATCTGAGTCACTAGCCTCAGAAATCGCAGGTTAACAGTAGCTCAGATTAGAGACCAGGTCAATGTCACAAAGAGTTCTAGCAGCAGACACATCTCTAGTACAACTGTTAAGAGGAGACTGTGTGAATCAGGCCTTCGTGCTAGAATATCTGCTAGGAAACCACTGCTAAGGACAGGCAACAAGCAGAAAAGACTTGTTTGGGCAAATTAACACAAGGATTGGACATTAGACCTAGAAAATCTGTGCTTTGGTCTGATGAGTCCAAATTTGAGATCTTTGGTTCCAACCACCGTGCGACGCAAAAAAGGTGAACAAATGGACTCTACGTGCATGGTTCCCATCGTGAAACATGCAGTAGGAGGTGTGTTGGTGTGGGGGTGCTTTGCTGGTGACACTGTTAGGGATTTATTCAAAATTGAAGGCATAGTGAACCAGCATGGCTACTACAGCATCTTGCAGTGGCATGCTATTCCATCTGGTTTGCATTTAGTTGGACCATCATTTATTTTTCAATAGGACAATGACCCCAAACACACCTCCAGGCTGTGTAAGGGCTATTTGACCAAGGAGGAGAGTGATGGGGTGCTGCGTCAGATGACCTGGCCTCCACAGTCACCGGACCTGAACCCAATGGAGATGGTTTGGGGTGAGCTGGACCGCAGAGTGAAGGCAAAAGGACCAACAAGTGCTAAGCATCTCTGGGAACTCCTTCAGGACTGTTGGAGGATCTATTCAGGTGACTACTTCTTGAAGCTCATCAAGAGAATGCCAAGAGTGTGCAAAGCGGTAACAAAGCAAAAGGTGGCTACTTCGAAGAACCTAGAATATGACATTTTCAGTTGTTTCACACTTTTTTATGTACAGTATATAATTCCAGATGTGTTAATTCATAGTTTTGATGCCTTCAGGGTGAATCTACAGTTGTTTTCACAGTCATGAAAATAAAGAAAACTCTTTGAATGAGAAGGTGTGTCCATATATATATATATACACACACACACACGCACACACACACACACGCACACACACTACCGTTCAAAAGTTTGGGTTCACTTAGAAATGTCCTTATTTTTAATAGAATAGCACGTTTTTTTTGTCAATGGCAATAAGTTGAAACTAATCAGAAATACATTCTATACATTGTTAATGTGGTAAATGACTATTCTAGCTGCAAATGTCTGGTTTTTGGTGCAATATCAACATGGGTGCATAGAGGCCCATTTCCAGCAACTATCACTCTAGTGTTCTAATGGTACGATGTGTTTGCTCATTGTGTCAGAAGGCTAATGAACGATTAGAAAAGCCTCGTGCAATTATGTTAGCACAGCTGAAAACAGTTTAGCTGCTTAAAGAAGCTATAAAACCCACCTTCTTTTGCGCGGGTTAAGTATCTAGAGCATCACATTTGTGGGGTGGATTAAATGTACAAAATGGTCAAAAAAAGACGACTTTCATGTGAAAGTTGACAGTCTATTCTTGTTCTTGTAAATGAAGGCTATTCCATGCAAGAAATTGCCAGAAATTTCTAAGTGAGCCGAAACTTTTCAACAGTATTTGTATATATATATATATATTTTGTATATATTAACAGCGCCAAATTAACTGAATATTTCAATCAAGTTATATATATATATATATATATTTTGTATATATTAACAGCGCCAAATTAACTGAATATTTCAATCAAGTTAAGAGATGGCACACATGTTTGAAAATCTACATAGCTAACACTGTTTTTTTAAATAGCAGAATATCTTATTCAGACTGTTATGAGCAATGAGGAGTTGAGTTCAAAGACACCACGTCATTTAAGTTGAATTCACGTTTTGAGTAAATTTTCTGGGATTTCCGAGCAGCAAATCTTAAATCTACATCTAATTTAGTTCAAAATTATTCATAGGACTCATTATACAGGACAAAGGATGTTCAAGATGGGTCTCACAAAGTCAAATATTTGCTCACAGTGCACAAATAACTCTGTTAATAACTATATACATGCTGTGTGGTATTGTGCACCTGTCCAAAGGTTTTGGCTTTCAGGTATGTGAGGAGCTGTCCACATGGTCCATATGTAATATTCCAGCACATCCCACATTGTGTTTACTTGGCCATTTGGGTGGCATCAATATCGATAATAACACCTCACGTATGGTCCTTACTGCGTTACGCATCGCAAAGACAACTATTCTCATGAATTGTAAAACAAAAGCCAATCTAAGTATTAACCAATTTAGGAACCTTATATTAGATCAGATCTCCTGTGAGACAATGTCTAGCTCTTTAAACAATCAATTGGACCAATCTCATTCACTCTGGTCCCCGGTGATTAGCTCTTTCACTTTACTCTGAGAGGCGACTGGCGTAGGTGCCAGCGGCATACGGGCTGCTGGTGGTGCCTTGGGGAGGGGGGCTGGGCTGCGCTGCGCTGCTCTGCGGGGAACTGGGGTTTATGTCTATTGAGGCCTGGATAGGTCTGGTGCAGAGGCGACCGGTTGGTGGTGGGGCGGGGGGCCACGGGGTGGGGCCGCGGGGTGGCCCTGGGTTGTCGCCGTCGGGCCCCGTGTCGGGTGGCTGGGCTGGCTGAGTGTGGGTAGGGTGGCGCTCCTGGGCCCTGGGTTCCGAGGGCTGCCTCTACCGGGATGTGGGAGTGGGGGAGTATCTGACCCCCGGGGGATTCTAGGTTGGCCCGGACTTGCTGCTGCGAGGGGGATGGGTGCGCGTCCCGGTGCCGGATTGGTGCCTGGGAGGACCTGGGTTGGGGGATTGTGCATGGGGTTGTACGAGTGTGGGTTTGTTTGCGCGAGTGCTGGTGTGTGTATGTCAGTGTGTGTTTCTGTGTACGCTGGGTGCAGGGGATTTAACAGTGGTGTAGGCACTGGTGGCAGTGGTGGGGGGTGAGGTGTGTGACTCTGCCTGGAGGGTTGCGGCCTTCAAAGTGGTGGGGTGTGTTGCCTTGGTCCCTCTCGGATACGGGGAGGGGATGGCTGTGGTGGTGTTCGGAGGTGCAGGCCGCCGGGATCTCCTACAGTGGCGTGCCTGTGGGTTTTGAGTGTAACATCTGGGAGAGGCTGCTCCCGGACTGCGGTCGCAGGGCGTCTGGGGCCTACGAATGACCTCGCCTCGTGCCGGCCCCTGACCCATGGTGAGTCTCAGGGAACAGGGGTGCCTTCTGCCTATAGGCTCGTCCTCTGGGAGGGAATTTTTTTTTTCCTCCCAGTTCTACTATTCCTCTGGGCCCTCGCTTCCCCACTCCCTGCAAACAAGCACATAGGATCTTGGGGATTGCGTGTGGTCCATGGGGGTGTGGCAGGGGGGGGTCACAAACATGACCTCCTTCTGTGGTGCCCTGGGGGATGCAAACTCCCCAGTTTTAATTACACATACTCACTATACATAGACTCACAGACACCTCACATTCATTTTTGGGGTTGCGGGACTCGTGTCACCTGGTGGGCAGAATTACTCAGTCGTGCTCAGCCGGCGATATGGTGCTGCCAATGGTGTCACGTAGTTTCGGCTACTCAATTTAAACTGCCTACACATACACATTTCTCACTTCTTATTACTTTTTTTTGTGTGGGGTGTGGGGTTTTTAGTGTTTTTTTTTACTCCTGTTTTCTTGGAGGCTGCCTGGGGCGGGGGGCGCTCGGAGGAAATGGGTCGGTTCGGCTCCGGGTCTCAGTCGGCTGCAGTGCTGGGAGGAGGGCCGTCATGCGCGTGTGTGTGTGTGTGCGTGTGTGTGTGTGTGCGTGCGTGTGCATAGGGCTGTGGCAGCTACTAATGGGGTGGGGGCCGTTGTGGGATTCCCGGCGACCGGGTACAATGGTATGGCCCTGTGTCTCAAGGGAGCTCGCGGTGGTGCTACTCGCTGCATTGGGGGGGGGTGGCACTCCAGGTGCATATGTGAAAATGTAGGCGTGTGGGTTTATACGTGTGGGCATGTGTGTGTGGGGGAACAGGGTTTGGTGTGGGGACGGGGGGGTTGGGTGGCTTCTGGTCCCGGGGGCGGTTGTCCTGCTTGCCCGAAGCTGGCCGGCCCCCGGCGGGTATTCCGGCGGTTGGCGCCCGGGCACCCCTTTGGCCCTTGCTCGGCTGCCAAGAGGCGTCCGGCCGGGTCTCCCTTGCACCTCATCGGAGTGGACTCGCGGTTGCCTCTTAGGGGGGGCGGGGTCGGGCCGTCCCCTTGTGGGCTGCTTGCTGGGGGGCTGGGCTCCGGCGTCTTCCTAGTCGGACCCTTGCTTTTGGAGGGAGTGTTGTTTGGGATGCATGGCTGTGTTCACCACGAACATCTCCTCATTCTATGTTTAACTCTGACGCAGTCATTCTGTCACAGCAGAGTAATGTAGATTTAATGTAGATTTGTTGCACGTGTCATCTGGATGGTTATTGTTCAAGAGGCTATGTTTTTCTCGTTTTTCTTTTATGTTTTTTATTATTAGTACGTATGTATGTATGTATGTATGTGTCTACATATACAGTATATGCACACTGTATGTGTGTGTATGTATGTATGTATGTACTGCATGGATATGTGTATGTGCACAGTGTGTGTATGTATGCATGTACGTATACGTGTATATATATGTGTATGTATGTATATATATAATATTATTTATTGATTTTTTTTCTTCTTTCTTTTCCTGTATTTTTGCTCATTTTGCTCTGTGACTGTACTGGTTGTTGCTGAAATTGTGATTATCACGATTGTTTATAATATGGTTGAAATATGTTTGTGAGGTTCTTCTGCACGCTTTCTTATATCCCCCCACCCATCCCTTTTCAGGTCAGCTCCGTCATGGAAATGTGGTTAACAAAATTTATAATAAACGCTGTCAAATGTCAAGGCTGTCGAGACTCATTTGGATTATGAAGTTTCCCTTGGAAAAGCAATTTTGCTCAGCACTTAAAGGCAGCTTGACTTCCATTCAGCTGTTATGATGCTGGACAAGACCAAAAAAAAAAGAGTTAACAAGCGAGGGATAAGAATATTAATGCACTCGTTATAAAGACGTTTGTTGTGATGTGTCGAAGTGTCTATGAATGCATCTCACGGTGTGTCCGGTGACAATGAGGAAGTGTTACAATGACGACCGGACTAAATCTAAGTGTTTGTTTGGAGTTGCTCTCGACAGGGCGTTAGCGAATACATTTTCCTAACCTTTTTTATGTTGAATTTGAATGCAAACAAACTTATAGCTGTTTGTTTGTCTTAATTTCTGAAGGAATGCAGCAGCCACATGTATTTTTTTTTGTGTCATTGTTTCTCCTTAGAGTGGCTGTGACTTAATTTACCTTTAAGAAATAAATCTGCTGGGTGAGTAATGCCCAAACCACGTTGGTTAGGTTTTTCATTTGAGAGTGGGGTCGAGTGGAGCTTCATGTGGCGTCCGAGGTGCCTCTAGACCTGGGACGTAACACAACAGAGAGCCGTGGCTTGCTGTGATGCGTTAGTTACGCAAGACATTTTTAACATAATTAATTAAATAAATGAGTTTACGTGCTGTTTTTGACAGCCCTAAAAATTATCAATTCAGTTGCATTGATTTAGCATTCATGCATACAGCAGAGGCAATCTGCTCTACTATATGTTTAATGGGCCTTTAAATACGCATATAAAACAATTGGAGTGGACCAGATTTGGCTCTCTTTATTTGATTCATCAAGGTTATTCATGTTACACATTTTATTAAATGTGTACATTGCCATACAGTGTATCATAGCAACAAGTGGTCAAAAGATCTTATAGTTAAGTTCCAAATAGAGCAGGGTTATACTGTCAAAAACAAGGCACCAACAGCATCACTATGTCATGATAAAGCTCTAAAAATGATTTTTGGTGTGAACAAGACAATCAAAATGTCGACTAAAAAAAAAAAAAAACATTCACAAAACTCTCGGTTAGGGTGACAAATGGCGTTCATGGCCAGAACAAGTAGAGGTCCTGCATTAATTCTTTGTCAAAATGCACACTGATGAGCACCGCTGAGTCAAAAATACATACTTTTAGTAAACACAGTAGAAAAACCATTCTACTGATGATTATATTAAAGAAAACATCAGAAAGGAGGCCACATATATATGGTATATGGGCCACACGTTAGTAAAGGGGTCGGTGTCGCAGGTTATCCACAACAGCACGCACAATGTCGCCCGTGGTCGAGTAACCGCCAAGGTCTCGTGTCCGTACCTGGGATTTGCACAGACACACACATTTACACACACATACGCATACAGGCAGGGTAATGGGGTAGGGGAAAAAGGGGAGAGAAAGGGCACTTTTCGACTGCACAGTACCAACAAGGCTACAGCTGTCCCTCGCCACATCACTTTTGCGGTTCGACTATCACGGTTTTTCAAAAATATAATAATTCATAAATCATGCTTTTTTGTGGTTGAAACTGGCTTATTACTAGTATTTTTTCAATGCATAATTCAAACATTTTTGCACATTTTTTGGCCTAAATTAAGCATTGTGAAACTAATGAACTAAAATACAAATATAAGTCATTCAGAAATCACATTAAAAGACACCTTTTTGAGATGCAGTATTGTACACTGATCACAAGGTCTCAGAAATATTACAGTACGCTATATTGATGAGACAATAGCCACCATGAGAAATCCTGAGAAAAAAAAACTAGAAGTAAAAAAGGTACGAGAAGGAACTCTCCCAATGCAACATTTGAGTCTTTATTATGTCTTATTTTGTATTATTATGTCTACTATATTGGATAATACAAGTGTAAAGTTGACTATAGGGGTGTTAATTTCATGTCTAACACATTTAGAAGGTAGTAAACATCTGTTCTATGCTTTAACTACAAAAATGTTGCATTTATCAACAAGGAAAGTCACTTATCACAGTCGGGTCTGGAACTACGATAAACAAGAAAATACTGTACATCCACCCACCTTGGTTTGTGGGGCAGAGATTTTCCAATTCAAAAAGAACTATGAAAACCAAGCTGCACTGAACACATAAGTCACTAATAAACAGCAATTTAATGGCTTTTTATTCAAAAAGGGAATTGAGAGTACAGCACAGTGGAGACTGTGGTACATAATAAAGCAGTGTCCAGAATTAAGGCAGCATGTGGGTTTATTTTGGTTATTTCTATCCATTTATCCTATACTTTGTTACAAATGAGTGACCCGTGTGGTATCAGTTAAGCACACTTTACTCTTCCTCACTATTCTTGATCTAATACAATAAATAGTACCTTTTGATATCTGGTAGTACTGGCTTTTGCCAACGGTACCGCGAGTAGAGCCTTGGTTAGCTGATTAGGTACCATACAGTGGAAAAGAGAGACAACGGGACCACAAGTTTCCACTTTCAACTGACCAGCACTTCTCAGGAGTTAAGGGTCACATTCACACCGTTGCCATGGCGTCTCTCAGAGACACGACAACCTCAAAAACACCTAACGTCTACCCCAGCAACAAGCTTGCAAGTCTCAACATTTCCGAGGTGCTACCTGGAAAGCAAAGTCTGGACCATTAGTGACTGTTAGAGGCAGCCTGGCACAGAGCCACTTCAAGAAGAACAAAAGACAGAAATAGAAAACTTTGAAAGAAATGCGGGAAGATCTCAAGAAGCCCTAATTGTAGACAGAACAAATGACACAGTTTGCCAAGATGATATGCCAGAAGAACCACTGAGGACAGTGCCAGTTTGTGTTTTGACAGGATTAAGGTTTGCACGTCTAGCGTTTTGTTAATGGAATCGGTATTAGTGTTATCTGTCAGTGTCATGCATCTTATGTTTCCACATTCTGAGGCCAAAGGCAGCAGTAGGCGTACATGCAGAAGAAAGTAGACTATGCACACTTACCTTGCCCTGTTTGATGACCCTCTTGACAGCATCGGACACCATTTGGGAGTGATAGTCCAGACTGCAACACAAAAAGGTGACAATGACTATATGGCCATAATTGTCTTCTGCACAAGACAGGCAGACACTAAAGGTGTCTAAATGCTCTCCACTTTTTGAGTGTTGCATTGGGCAGTGAATGAGGTTCAGGGGCAGAGGTCTTTTCTTTTAATTTTCAAAAAATGGAGTCACCCACTTTGCAGACACAGACTGATCAAATTTGTCACATGCACCAAATTCTGTTTAAGTGCTAAGGATGCATTAAAAATTATAAAATAAGTTCTGTCTCATATATCTTCAATTAAAATGTACTGCTGCCTTTCTTACCGATATCTGCGGCAGCTCGTCCCTTAAACAAATGTTGTGTAATGAACACATTGTTTCTTCGACTGGATGCATTTCACAAATGAACACTGTGTATGCAAATGCTGCACTATACAATGCTGTGCTATTACATTAGTAACACCACACCTGAACACCTGAAGGAAGGAAAGTATTGAAGGAAGACGCCTTACTCCACCCAAGTATAATCAGCACTTCATGTTCGCATGACAAGTGGGACTTTCAATTTACTTCTCCTTTTCATGTTATTTCCTTTTGGTTTTATGATTCCAGTTTGGTGAGATGTGCAGCTGCTTTGTGGTTACTGGAAAGCAAGATTACTTGTCATCGCTACACTTTAGGTCTGCAGTCTAAAACTCGTGCCATGGAGGGCCAAGACCCTGCATGTTTTCTTTCTAGCCGGTCATTAAAGCCGGTGATTTTAATGATCAACACCTCCTTCAATTTTAGGGAAGGAGCTCATCAATTGAAGCACCTCCAGGAGAAACTAGTTGGGGAGAAAACCTGCAGTGTCTCGGCCCTCCATAGGAGGAGTGTGTGACTACTGCTTTAGGTGGAGGCGCATTACATGCAACACTTTACAGCCATTGCAAATTGCATATTTACAATTCGAAGGCAAAACTTGGCAACAATTCCACACCGCAAACATGCTGAGCTTGTTGCTGGGTGTAGCACAGTGCAGTTTGATGAGATCTCACTCGAGGTCCCACTTTTTATGCTAACATTCTTTGATAATATCAAACACACCATCTATTAAGAGTTGCCTGGCTGCATAAATGACTCTAAATTATTAGTGGCCCCACAGCACGCACCAACTAGTTTTCTCTAATCTACTTGCCATATGTTACACTGCACTTATCAGGTTTTTTTGCCTACCAAACAAATGTGTTACTAAGATACACAGGTGCAATATAAACACAGATGGTGGTATACTGTGGCGTACGTCTTACTATAAAGCTTTCAAAGGTCGACTTACTTGAGGTGCCGGAGCATGTTGGCAGCACTCAGGAGCATGGCTGTGGGGTTAGCAATGTTCCTGCCTACTGCTTGGGCAAAAGGATGGCGAGCACCCTATAAGAGAGCATGAAGACATCTAAATGAATTAAGGTTCACTTAATAGAAGAGGTCAATAGTAATATTACACTGACACAAACACATTCGAAACAAACTGCAAGAAGGGTAAAATGGGAAGTACCGTCTCAAAGACCGCATATTCTGCACTGTAACTCTCCCCAGGAACAACACCTGCCCCTCCAACCAGCCCTGCTGCCAGATTATCAATAATGTTGCCGTACAGGTTGGGCATTACCAGCACATCAAACTGGTATGGGTTCTGGACCAACTGCAGCAGAGAAGGCATATAAGGACAGATAAATTGATAACTGAACAAAGAGAAATAAGAAATTAGTAGATTTTAATATATTCAATTGATAAACCTATTGTGAAAGAATACGATTGTGCTTGCACTGTAATTTTCAAAAATGTTTTAATTAATAAATCCTGCTGTTTCATGGTTGAAGAAGGCTTCATTCATTCATTCGTTTTGTACACCACTTATCTTCATTAGGGTCACGGGTATGCTGGAGCCTATCCCAGCTGACATTGGGCTGGAGGTTGGGTACACCCTGGACTGGTCGCCAGTCAATCGCAGCATACAAACATTCACACTCACGTTCATACCGATGGACAATTTAGAGTTGCCAATTAACCTAGCATGCATGTTTTTGGAATGTGGGAGGAAACCGGAGTACCTGGAGAAAACCCACACACGCACGGGGTGAACATGCAAACTCCACACAGAGATGCCGAACGGAGATTCGATGAATAAGTATTTCATATTTTAACAACTTTTGCATATATTTTGCCTAAATAAGGCATTGACAAGCATAAACACTCAAATATTATACATACCCATAGATATACACACACACACACACATCTATACTATTTATATGATATTATCGCTGAATTGTAATGTGTCCAAACAAAGTGAGTGCTCTGATGCGCCGAGAGCTTGTCATTCCACCTACGTGCAGACAACTCCAACGCAAATGCAATTAAGTGTCAATGTGTGTGACGAGTACAAAAAAATGAGTACATGTTGGCAGGTCTGCATAGGCACTGGAATACATCTTAAACAAACAAACACAAGAATAAGTCTTATTATCTGTTATTATTTCTACTGTATTGGATAATACAAGTGTAAAGGTCACTATATGGGTGTTATTTCATGTCCACTGGCCTCTAATAATGTTTAAAAAATGATTTAGAAGGCTGTAAACAGGTTTTCTACGCTTATAAAAACACTTATCCTGGTCCAAGACCTCCAATGGCATCCCTGATTAAAAGCAAGTCGGTCATACTAAAGTCAGTTCAAGCAGTGTGTATTTACCTGCATGCAACAGTTATCAATGATTATGTTTTCATATTTGATTTTTGGGTACAGTTGTGCCACTTCCGCACAGCTCTGCAGAAAAAGGCCATCGCCTAATTTCCTGTAATTAGACAAATATGAGATTAGGGCAAAGGCTTGCTCTGATCTAAATGCAAGTCATTTTAAAAGTTGCTGTTCCTCTGTGCCTCCAAATTACATAAATGCCTCAAAGTACACATGACAGAATAGGTAGCTTGTGTGCTTTCTCACATGATATTGGCTTTATGAACAGCCGTGACCTTGTTTCGTCCCTTCTTAGTAGCATAATCGAAGGCAAACTTGGCAATGCGCCTCGACTTCTCTCTGGTGATGATTTTCAGACATTCAATCACACCGGTCACACTCTGCAAAACAAATTCATTTATGTCAGCTGCTAAATGGTGTGAATTTGCCCAGAACTACCTAAGATGTTAGGTAATGCAGTACTTTGAAGAAAAAATATTGTCCATCAAGAAGCACACCCATGGTTATATTTCAAATCCAACAGTTTACTTTTTGTGTCAGCTATTAAAATATTATTTACCTCATGCTCCAGAGAGCTGTACTCCCCCTCCGTCTGTTCCCGGATAATGACCAGGTCCAGGTTGTTGTGACGTGTGCTGTAGCCTGGCAGGCTATTCACATGAACTACATTGGCAAACAGGTCCAGTTTTCGCCTAGGGAAAGAACACAGCAGAACATGGTTTAAAATAATGAATTATAACCAAATAAAAATACGCAAAGACATGGATCTTAGGTTGTACCTTAGTTTCATCTCATAAGAAGCCAACTCTCCCTTGAACTCCATGGGTGTGTGGATCTTTCCTAAATAATGAAAACACATCTTTTACAATGCACTTACACTGCAGTGTGGTTTTTCTTCAGCATAAACCAACATGTAAAATTACTTCATTTCCTTTTAGAGGATCACATTTCACTTCGAGCATTAGACTATATTCTAAGACTGACGAATGGGGATGACAAGAACTTGGGTGAAACTACCTTTCATTGCTACTTTGTTGTTCTTCATGGAGGTCAACACTTGCTCTAGCTTTTCCTCGCTGGCCATGTTCTGCACTTCACTCAAATGGAACTCCTCAAATTCCACAGGAACATCTCCTGCCTATACTTGGGGGCAAAAAGATATTTGCAGCATAAAAGCAGCAGATAGAAGAAAATACAATGAAGATTCATTCAAAGGCATAATGACAACAATTTTACACTAGGGCTGTCAATAGATTAAAATATTTAATGTGATTAATCACATTTTTGTCCATAGGTAGCTCATAATTAATCACACATTTTTTTCCCCAAAAAAATATGTAGGGATGTAAGTATTTTTGTGGTAAATATTCTGATATGCAACTACAATCCTCTTTCTTTTAACCTTTTTCCTTTCACCTCATATTTGCTCTCAAATGCTGACGTGGGAATGCATAAATGTAAGATTTGATGACATGATTAAGTGCTAATATGCATTTTTGTTCACAAGTCAAGGCTTGTACTGGTGGGTAGTGGGTTTGATTTCATTTTTTTCTTTAAATTTGATGTTACTGTTTTAGTTTTACACAATATATAATAAATTAGATCACTACAATGTATGTATGTTTTACTGATGGTCTTTCCTGGTGACTAGCTAATGCTAGCATTGCTATTCCTTCAGCTATGGTCACATATGACATAAGCCCCCATATAGCTGTCCTTGGCTAGGCTTGCCGTTAAATAGCAGCTTGTACCCTTTTTAGCTTGCAGTTCAAAGCAAGAAATCAGTCAAGAAACCGGCTGTTTCCAAGTTAAACACTTAAGTGGGACACACGTATGTCGACATACCACTATAATAACAAAAATAATGGCAGTGCTTCAGTACCTTATAGCAGCTCGTTTCTCCCTGGCAAGTCGGCGTCCATCCATCTATCCATTTTCTATGCAGCTCATCCGTGCCAATTCAAATCACAGCGATAGTAGATACAAATAACTCTGGTCTTGTTGTCAGAGCTATCCGGCAGGGCTTTCAAGCTAAATTTACCAATCAAAATACCCTTTTCTTTGTCTATTGCTGCTCGCTATTTGTTTCCCGCTTGTGGCTCCATAGTCACCGGTACTTCCTCAAATTACGGTGAGGGCCGAGGGTCAAACAGGGCATGCACTCGTTATTTGCGCATCAAAAAAAGTAGTGTTGTTATTAAAGCGTTAACTTTGATAGCCCTAATTTATTTAAGTCAAATTAATGGATTTCTACATGTGTTACATGCAATTTGAGCTCTGTATTTAACCAAATACTGTGAACGCAGCCAGCACAAGCCATGTGCGACACATTAAAACTGTGGCTAGCTTTGTAATTAATTGTCTTGCTCAAAATAAGCTGAGTGTGAAAGCAATGAGTGAGACGCGGACATACACACAGGTTACATGGTGTACCAGAACATTTTCTGAAACGCACTTTGAACACATCCTTGACGGCCGACATCAACTCAGGTCCAACTCCATCCCCTGGAACCATTGTGACCTTAAAGGTTGCATCTGCACGGGCGGGTGGAGCTTCTGACCCAAAACGACCAGCAGAAACGCTCAGAGGTCGAGAGGCAAGCAGCTGCCACTGAGGGCCGCTCAGACCCTGGAAACAGGCAGAAGAACACATTTCAAAGAAGTTAATGAGACGTTTTGAATAATATTAGTGACAACATAATGTAAATAATTGGCCTCAGATTTAAATACTATTATGCTGAACGTTATCAACTGGGTGATGCACCGTACAACAGAAGATAGAACAGGAAGCATACGATGGACTCTCTTCTCAGCATTGGAGGACCTCAACTTTGGATCTAGTTTCACACGCAACACAAAAAAACAATTATCTTGCTCATTAAGATGGCCTGAAAATAAATCTGAAAAAATCTGAAGTGATAGCCTCAACCGTCTGTGACCCACTACCAATTCATGTAAATGGTGACCCCCTACCAACAACAGACAAGTTCATCTATCTTGGTAGTACGGTAAAACAAAATGGAAGTGCACACAGTGACATCAATAAAGCTAGGAATGCCTTCAGGAGCTTAAACAACAACATCTGTACAGATGTACTGTATCAAGACAAAACCCAAGTTGTACCAGAGCTGGGTTTTATCCACCCTCCTCTGTGGTGCGGAATGCTGGTGCATGTGAATGACAGCCAGTGACATCCATCAGTCTTACACACAAGGAGCCTGCAGAAGATTTGCCCAATTTTTCAGACCAACAAACGAAAAACTGTTGATAAGATGTCAGACAGTATGGATGAAATAACAACCAAGCAGCCCTGGAACTGGACTGGACATGTCCTGAAAAAAAGAGCAAAACAGCATCCCAAAAGTTGCCCTGAAGGCCGAAAGAAAAGATGGCAACCCAAGACCACATGAGGAGGTCTCCAGAAGCCAGCCCGTAAGCGACCAGAGTGGAGTACCGTCGTTTCTGCCCTACATGTCGGGAGGCGTAATGGGCACGGATGTTGAACAGAACCACAAATGTGTACCACAGCAATGTGAACGTAATACACCTTTAAAGAATATCATACAGATACATATACTGCATAGGCTACAGTGACGTAAACACAGTGTGTAGCTGTGTCAGTGGTCAGAAACAAACAAAACATGCATTTGATGCACAGTCATGTTTCCGTGTTTGAGAAATCCACCTGCAAGAGCACATCCTCTGTCTGCTGGGAGTTCTCGATCTGTTCTTGCCAACTTCTAGGCCGTTAGCTTGTGCTGAACCTACTGTAGATAAGTTACAATGCAGGAAAGGGCGTTTGAGTTTGGCCTGGGTTAACTGGCCCCTTTGTGGTAAAACCGGGCATTAACTAAACTTACTCCCAATTATCTGCCGACAACCTTGCAAACCGTCCATTTTGGAACCGTACAAAACCACCACAGGAAGCCGAGTTTTCCAATAACACCGGAAAAGGCTGTTAAACTGTTAGCGGTAGTCACGTTCCCCCGGGACACCCACATTAAAGAAAAACTAGTTTATTAAGATCAACAACATTGCTGTGTCGAAATGAGCTTGTAAACATTCTGCACGCACTCACCTTGATCAGCGTTGCCAAGCTTCCTCTCATGACAGCCGCCATTGTCACGCAGGGAAGCCTCTTCTTCGCTGACGGCTACTGCCATTTAGCAACGGCAGCGCTACCAAGTGGACAGAAATATAACGCAGGATGGAAAGTACAGTACAATGTAGTCAGCAGTGGCGGCTGCTGGTCATTCAAGGAAGGGAAGCTAATTTTTTCCGGCTTATATCATAAATGTGTCTATTTATTTATGCCTAAATGCCTTTTATTTATGCCTTTTTTAAGAAAATGACCTGTGACCCTGTTGTACCAACTAGCCGTCCTTTCTGCTGCTCGTTGGGAAAGAGAGTCGCCAAACACAACGTTAATTGTTTTTAACTAAGACTAAGTCCCTGGGGTTAGTTTCATCATCAGTCTCCGGATCAGTTCAGAACAACGGAACAAAAAAATACCTCAAGATCGCTGATTCGCTCATTTCAGTGTCAATCAAAAAGGGATTCCACCTCAGACAGATCAGTCAATCATCATGCAGAAGCCAGGCATCCCCATAGACCCCAAGAGATGCTGAGCGTCCGACGTGAGGGCCAGCATTTTTCCAATGATAGTCTAGTTTGGCGCAGAGGAACAACCCACTCTACACTTCCCCCATCAAAATCAGTTGGCGCCCAGCGTTCTGAACAAAACATGAAGGTATTCTACTGCATATTTAGTCAATGAAATGTACACACAGCAGTACAAATTTCAGCACTTTCCTTTTTTGGAACATTTTAGGAAAAGCTGAGCTTCCCTTGCAGTCTTGGAGCAATCGCCACTGGTTGCCAAACGTACAATAACGTCATTCTCTGTACGCTAAATCATTCTAAAAATCCCATAATGCACAATAATAAACAGATGGCTATTAGTGACTCAAACAGGATAAATCCTGTATGGAGTTCCAAAATTAAAAGGAAACACATGTGGAAATGTAAAGAGAATCTTTAATAACAAAATATACAAATGTGGTCCTTTTCCCATTTTCTCTTAGCTTTTTCCATTTTGTTTTTGACTTTTCTATATTGTATTTTTTTCCATCTTGGCGCCGATTTCCCTGTTTCGCCTTCGTTTTTTCCTTTTGCTGTTTGTCATTGCATTTACCGGATGCCTTAAGCTGGCGACTTTGCAGCGTCTACAAAAGTTATTATCGGTTTATTTTTATTCATAGTTTAGTTAACCCATCTGAGTACTCCTTATGTATATATAGACTCTTTGTAAAGTACAGTAAAAAAACGTTGACTAGTATTTTTTTTAGCCGCACGCTGCTTGAGTGGGTAGCATGTTGGCCTCACAGTAAGGAGGTTCAGGGTTGAAAACTCCGTTGGGCGTCTCTGTGTGGAGTTTGCATGTTCTCCCCGTGCGTTCGTGGGTTTTCTCCGGGTACTCCGGTTTCCTCCCACGTTAATTGGCGACTCTAAAAATTGTCCATTAGAGTGTGAGTGTGAATGGTTGTCTGTCTGCCCTGCGATTGACTGGTGACCAGTCCGGGGTGTACTCCGCCTCCCGCCCGAAGTCAGCTGGGATAGGCTCCAGCATACCCGTGACCCTAATGAGGATAAGCGGCATAGAAAGTGTATGGATGGATGGAAGCCTTAAAAACAAAAAAGGGCTCCTGTTATGAAAAATATCATATTTCATCCTTTTTGCATTATAGTCGTTCCATGCCAAAATGAGGTTACAATTTCTGTTTCACTCTATCACAAATAAATAAATTAATAAACCATGATGTTTTGTGGTTTATGAGCGAGTATTAGAACCACGTATAAAAAAATCTAAGATTTCAAGATTGAAAGTCATTATTTTACAAGAAAAAAAGGTACAATATTACCTTTGACCCAGGCCAAAACGACACAAGTCCCCTATGTTTATAGCTGTCTCGGGCAATGCCTGTTACATTGGAGTACTCAAATCATAACATTTCGAGAATAAAGTTGTAAATTTACGACAATCACGTTGTACGTTTACGAGAAAAAACTTGTTATATTACGAGAGTGAAGTCGTAACTTTATAAAAATAAAGTTGTAACTTCACCTTAAAGGCATTTTTTGAGACAACTATGAAACGGGGAGCCTTAAGTCGAGGGGGCGGAGTACTATAGAGTAGTGAGATGAACTGCTGTGTTTTGCTGTACCGTTCTAAAGAAAAGCTTCCTGAAGATAATTGTTACATTAATTAAAGGATACAATTAAGGGCCACTTTGTATTCTAAGAAGCTATGGATATTTCAATAAAAAAAAGTACTTATCAGCTTTCTGACATAGATGAAAAGCCAAATATAACGATCAACTTCACTTTTTGCTCTTTTTTTCACCATTTTTGGTGTTTATTGTAAATTTTCTAAACACTGTACTTCATCTTTTTTCTTAAACAATTTTTGTGAATGTTTTTCTTATAATAATATGACTTTACTCCCATAGTATTATAACTTTTGCCCAAAATAATTTTGCAAAACTTTGTTTTGTTTGGTTCTCACAATATTACAAAACATTGTAATATTTAAACTCTATGCTACTAAAAGCACATTATTTTCCTTCATAATATTAAGTGTTTATTAGATTATTATTAGGTTTTTTTCTTTTTGTAAAACACAATGACTTTAATATAACAACATCTTTATTATTTTAACTTTAGTCTACTAATATTACATTATAATATTAAAATTTATTCTCATTATGAATAATTTGAAATTATGAATGTCAAATATTGACTTTTCTTGTAAAATTACTGCAGATTTTTCAATTGAGGCTGCTTTTGTTGCTGTTGTTGTTTTTAGTTTTCAAGTTAGTTATGTTTTTAGAATGTGCTTCGGGCCAATAAAAAAAACTTTGGACACCCGTGGTTTAGGCATTGGATTCCGAAAACAAAAGAGAGGTTCAGTTATATAGATTATAGATTTTATAGAGATTGTACACAACATAGTCATCTCTGTTCTGAGTTGTTGTTCATCTGGGCTTTGTAGGCCCCCCAAAATGAATGATGAGACTATCATGCTCATATTCTGTATGCAACCGTGTCTGGATGCACCAAGTATCTTTGTATCTTTGTAACGTTATACAGTATTTGTTCAGCAGTGGCCCATCCCCTGACACGGGCCCAGCCCAAATCAGGGTTCAGGGGATTCCCAGTTCTATTCCAGGCTGATGACACTGTGTGTTGGAGCACAGGTTGATTTCACTGTCATATGGAGGGGAACATGTCTAATAGGAATGTCTTTCTAGGTATGTAAGTTGGTCATATATACCTACTGTGCATGCAAGGCCAGCACATGCTCGTCTTTGGAAACTTTGTGCTGTTTATTCTGGGGGAAATTAGAACTTAGCATTATTTACATTATTTACCTTTCTTTTTTTTTTAAACTACACCGCACTTCAGTGTGCTTACAGTCAGCTAAGAGACCCTTAGACTGAAGACCGGAAGGTCTCTGGTTTAGTGTTGGGGGTTTGCACTGGCTCAGTCTGAGCATTAGACTAAGGGCCAACGTTTTTCAAAGTACATAGAAACTGGAATTGCTCGTTGGAGAGTACACAACACCGTAGGAGAGACGCCAGTCTGCTTCCTGAGCACTGTAGGTGCAAGGCACCAGACCGCCCCCAATCACTGAGCTCAGTGCCGCACCTTCACTCTGACAGCACATGCTGGCATTTGCGTGAATTGGTTCTTTATGTGGTAAAATGCACGCAAAAGAAAACTATATAACAGTGTGAAAATGTTTATTTCCCCTCAGTGATCGGAAGTAGTACCAAAATTAAAATGACGTCAAAGAAACACTTGGGAAGATACTTTTTTCATGTTTTGTAATTTCACGTTATCACAGCACTGTGCAAGTAGGTCACGCATATCAATTTGTTTCCAAATCTGCATACATTCTTGTTATTGACAAACCTAACAATACTGTTGATATTACAGTATATTTTCATTGGGGATTCAATTCATATCAATTGTGCATTCTTTGTATAACATTGACTGCTGGTAAACAATATGACAATGATGCAATTGATGGCAGCTCTAACTGAAGCATTGTCAAATATGGTGCTATTTAGGTCAAATTGAGTGGGGTGGGGTTCGGGGTCTGGAGCCTGTGAGGCCAATTCCGGGGCAAAATGATGCCAAGCGCACGCTGCCTGTCTAGTGGATGACAGCAAAGGCGTAGTGCGGGAGATTACCATATATGGACAAAGCCAAGCCGAGTGGCAGCGCTACCTGCTTCCGTGTTTGTACGACTGGGGAGCGCTCAGCTGGGGAGCCGCCGTCTCAACACTTTCGTTCATTTCTCCGCGAAACGCTAAGCAAGTGACCAACAGCTACAATGCCGCATGAGCTGAGTGAGTATGCTTGCTGCGTCGACCGAGAGAAAGTGCAACCGCAATCTCGGGCGATCCTATTCATCAGCCGGTTAGCATGTAGCTTGCTAGCTAGCCTCGCCCACAGCCGAATGGATGATTTTGACATTTCACCCCACACTCGTAAAATGACCAAACACACATTTTTAATCAATTTGGGAGGTGTAGCGCGCGTTGGCAGGCTATTTAGGCGTTTAGGATTGCCGACACAGACCCGGCTTGTGTGTGTTTTTTTTCATCTTGCTATTTAATGAGCTAGCTTGTGTCACGGTATGGCGTGTTAATGTGCTCACGCGTTGCTATGACATGCTCAGACAGGCTGGCTGACGGACCCGATCTCTCACAGGGGAACTTCCTCCAGGAAACCCCACCTTCGCCCGTCTCACGGGCTCCGTCTTAACAGCAACACATTACATAATGAGACTAGTTTGTTTAAAAAAAAAAAGGAAAGAAAAAGGACTGTTGTTGCCGATGCGGAAGCTAACGTGTAGCGTACGTCACGTGCAATATTGGCCCCTAGCTTGGCTAGTATCGTCTTTTGTTGCTTTGGAGGTCCACGAACCTCCAAAATATGATACATTTTTTTTAACAAGGCATCTAAATAATCTTAAAAAATCTAGTTTCCCAAAGTGGGGTGCGCGAACCCCACTTGTAATGGGGTATATGCGAATAAACAGTAATAATGTGCGCGTAACACGCTCTATTACGGTGCGCCTGAACGCCTCACGGCACAAGGAGGAAGAGAAAGAAGGGAGACAGCACACAATGTTGTTCATTGGTCTGTGAGCATCACATGAGCAAATAAGTTTGATCATTATTTTGTGCATTGAGAATGTTTCACCTTTAAAAATACCAATCCCTGGACTGTGCAGCAGTGAAAACATGTTATTTGAGTTGCGGTTCACTCAATAATGATGCTTTGTCGTTGGTTGTATGTATTTTTGTACTTTGGATTCCGCTTTATTGTGATTGTTAAACTTTCCCCTTCAATTTGGTAATAAATGAATATGCAGATTTAAACCTTAGCCATCGTGAGTGGACAAATACAATGATGATCAAATTGAAGCCATCCAACCGGAATGTCGACATCAGACTCAAATATGTAGGATGATTACTATCTGTGCTCATTTGAAACTTTATTAAAATGTAACCATGCAAAATAAACATTTTGACCCTGAATTAGTCAAAAATTAAGTAACCAATCAACTATGTTCAGTATTTGA
Organism: Oostethus manadensis; assembly: GCA_024372805.1. Taxonomy (NCBI): domain Eukaryota; kingdom Metazoa; phylum Chordata; class Actinopteri; order Syngnathiformes; family Syngnathidae; genus Oostethus; species Oostethus manadensis. The sequence goes on along the minus strand of QODF01000049.1, from coordinate 985,672 downwards.
AATCAGAATCAGAAAAACTTTATTGCCATTGTAAGTGAACAATCCACGAACTAGGAACTTTCTTTGGCGACTCAGTGCAACGTAGAATCCTAAGTAAACATAGAGCATTAAATAAACCTAGAACTAACACTAACTAAACATAGAACTCTGAGTAAAAAGTTGAAATCGCTGATAAGTAAAGGCATGAGAGTGTTTTTTTAGTGCAGGTATTATAAGGTGCCAAAAATACTGGTTATAAAGTGACCATAGTGCAAATGTTATAAACTGTTCATGAGTTCAACAGCAGCAGGAAAGAAACTGTTCTTGTGGCGAGAGGTTCTGGTCCGAATGGACCGTAACCTTCTGCCAGAGGGGAGTGGCTTAAATAGTCCATGTCCAGGGTGGGAAGAGTCAGCAAGTAAATTCTAAAATATACGTAGGATGATGGCCGCACGGTGGATGAATGGGTAGCATGTTGGCCTCACAGTCAGGAGGTTCTGGCTTTGAATCTCTGTTGGGCATCCCTGTGTAGAGTTTGCATGTTCTCCCCGTGCGTGCGGGGGTTTTCTCTGGGTTCCTCACACATTCCAAAAACATGCATGTTAGGTTAATGGGCGACTCTAAATTGTCCATAGGTGTGAATGGTTGTATGTCTTTGTTTGTCTATATGTGTACATGAGAGTGTGAGTGTGAATGGTTGTCTGTCTGCCCTGCAATTGACTGGCGACCAGTCCAGTGTACCCTGCCTCCTGCCCAAAGTCAGCTGGGATAGGCTCCAGCATACCCGCGACCCTAATGAGGATAAGCGGCATAGAAAATGAATGAATGTAGAATGATTACTTATCTGTTTATTAGTGCCCATGTGACCATGCAAAATAAGAATTGTTGACCCGAAATTACGATAAAATTAATAAGCCAAATAATTATGTTAAATATTTGCTATTAAAAGGTTTATGTTTTTAAATGTGTAGGGGTGTACATAACTTCAGGTCGAATGTCTGAAGGGGTATGTCACTGTAAAAGTTTGGGAACCACTGTTTTAGAAAAAGGACGCACTGCAGAAAATGTTACAATGACATCCTGCAAACAATTGTGGTTAGCATGCATTCTAAATGTGTCATGCAAAATTGACTTTCATCGAAGAACATAACTTTAGACCACTTAACAATAGTCCAGGCCTTTTCTTCCTTAACCTAGATGAGACGGTTCTGACGCAGTCTTTTGTTCAAGAGTGACTTGGCACAAGGAATACGACAGCTTAAAGCCATGACAATCCTCTTCTTTCCCTATTGCTTGCACGTGTTTTAACCACATCTCCTTGCCTGCAACTTTCTGTTGAAACAAAGCTCTGTGAACTGCCATTTTCTTTAGCAATATATATTTTGTCTTGCCCTCCTTGAGCAAGGTGTCAATGGTCGCCTTTTGGGGCGAATATCTGGTCAGGAGTCTTCCCTGTGACTGTGTCACCTACAGGACTAGGCTGAGAAACCACTTAAGGCCTTTGCAGGTGTTTTCAGTTAATTAGCTGATCAGAATGGGGCACTAGGTGTCTTCAGTGTTGAACCTATTTTTACAGTTTTCTAATTTTCTGAGATACTGAATTTGAGGTTTTCACTGGCTGTCAGTTATCCATTTTGCCCCACTGGCAACAATTGTTGCCGAAGTGTATCACTGTCATTTTCTACTCACAATAAAACATTCCAAAGGTATTAATGCAACTTTTTCCATTTATATGCTATTGGACAACTTACACAAAGGTTTTGGTTTATAAAAAACATTTTCCAAAAGTTGCCAGTGGGTACATAGCTTGTCACTATCCAAGGAAAAACGTAATGCTCATAATTTATTTATTTTAAAGTGCAGAGTGATGTACAATGGCTCATTTTTTTGTCCCATGCTGGAAATGTCCAATAACTACACCTAACAAAAAGGAAAAACACTCAACCTGACTGAGGATGAACTTCTGACATTCTATGGTATTCTGTTGACCAGTGGATACAACACAGTCCCAAGGCGGTGTCTTCTCTGGTCAGACAATTATGATGTCAGCAACACTGCTGTAAAAGATGCCATGCGGAGGAACAGGTTTGATGAGATTACGTCTTTTGTTTATTTAGTTGATAACATGAAAATCACAGCTGACCCGTTCTTCAAGGTGCATCCCCTGTTTGGGTATCTGAATTACATCAACAAATTCATCTCGATAGCAGAACATGTGGCAGGAGATAAGATGATGATTGAGTATTTTGGAAGACATGGGTGCAAACAGTTTATTCGAGGGAAACCCATTCGTCTTGGGTATAAAATATGGAGCTTAGCATTCTCCTCAAGGCTTGTCCATCAGATGGAGCCATATGCAGGAAGCCACACACGTCTGATGGAAACTGGACTTGGTCAGGGGCCAATTGTGGTTCTTGGCCTGACAGAGATTGCTGAAGTGCCACCTGGAGTCAAGTTTTACCATGACAACCTCTTCACAACCCTATCCCTGGCGGATGAGATGACCCTGAGAAGCTATGGCAACTTTGTCACGCTGTGACAAAAACAACTCCATAGATTTTTCCTTCACAGCACCTCAGACCTTCAAGAACACCCTCAGAAGAGATGCTGAGTATCTGGATGAGGGATAGAAGCTGATTGTAAGGTGGAATGACAACAGCATGGTCACTATGGTGTCAAACATGGAGAGGGAGTTCACCGAAACTGAGGCAAATAGATGGAACAAACAGAAGCGCAGCATGGACAAGGTCAGAGAGCCCAAGTGTTTCCAAGACTGCAACACACACAGGAGGTGTAGACCTGCATGACCAGTTTGTCAGCCGCTACAAAGTCAACATCCGGTCTTAGCTACCTTCTTGGGGTGGTATCCATGTATGGTTTTACATGTTTGTTCGTTTACACCTCTCACCCCTCCACCTTTTTTGTTATTTATTATGACTATATTATTATTTTGTTATTACTCTATCTTTATTAGATGGCAAGAGGGTTCCCTCTGCATCGGTCTTTGCACCTTGCTGCTACAGAGTGACCCATCCTCTCAGACATTCAGCCTCTTTGTTTCAGTACATGGAGGATGGGCTACTAGTGAGTAGTTACACAAGAGCGTAGTGTCCGGAATAAATCCAAACAATAAAAACTGAATTTACTGTTAAACACTGAGTCTTGCGAAAATCACATAATGTGAATGAAATGTGGTCATCTTGAGGAGAACAAACGTTTGTGTGGGAAATATTTTCCCCGGCGGAAGGCTCAATTGTGGTGGAATCTTATTACAAACACTAAATGGCCCCCTCTTAAACTGAACATGTTAAAAATTGCAATAAACACCGGCTCAAGTTGGCAAACCTGATGGAGCTTGAATGGAAGCTAGCAGGGTTAGCTTACTTTAGCATGCTGTTGCGGCTATGTGTGCAATTTGGGCATATATTTTCACTGCATTGTGTTTTACCGCTTTAATATAAGGAGCATTTTACAGTACAATGCCCGATGACAATTTGCAGGTTCTGAGTAAAAAAAAAACAAAACAAAAAAAAAAACATGAGAAACTTGTTTATTCTTTCAGCCAGCTTGTCTTAACTGTAAACGGACATTGTCAACACACAAGCCTTCAAAGTAAGAGTGCTGTGTGCCCCATGTTGTCTAACTGCGTAAACTAAAGAAGCATGTCATGAAAACATCTTACATATGCAGTTGGAAAGGCATCGGTGATTACATCTTCCTTAATCACAAGCACAGGCATCACAGCTTGTTGAAGTTTGGGTGCTTTTTAAATGTTTTTTTGTCACAACACAGACAAGGGCTATTTTTTATTGATGCTTATGATTGTGATTTTAAGTGCAATTTTTGCTTAATGTCCATTTTATTTTTTTGTCTTTTTTTAGTTTTATTTTTTTATGTTTTATGTTTATTCTATTTAAAAATTCTTCACATTCCTATTACAATCTTAAATGCACTTGCGAAATTAGTTTGATATGATGTACCCACAATATGCTATATAATTTATGCAAAAATGGTCTCAAAAAGGTTGTCATTAATATTGATTGTCAACAATTTGTAAGACAATTATTTTCCAGCAAAATTTATCGTGAAAGGCTTGACCATAATGACATTTTTCCTATTTTTATTTTCAGAGCATGTGTTCGCCAGCCTCCCTCAGATGGAAAGGGGACTTTCCAAAGTGATTGGTGGCGATCCCAAAGGCAACAACTTCCTCTATACCAACGGAAAGTGTGTCATCATCAGGAATATAAATGTAATTATTTAAAGATTTATCAGGTAAAGGAAAACTGCATAAAAAATGTTGCCCATCATCCACAATCCCTATGTGAAACATGAACACATTTTGTTCTTTTTTTTGTGCGTTCTAAAATGAGAAAACGAGTTATCATGATTGATCTAACAATGCACGTAGTGGGGAAACGCCTATTCTGACTGTAAAGCCCTCTTAAAAAACTCTAACAATGTTTTATTGTTTTATATACATGTTGTGATCATGCGTTAACAGCTACATTCATGACATGTAATACTTGTAGTATGTTGCCCATATTTTGATAATTTTAAACATTACTGGAACTCCTTTCCTGGGTGCATTGATTTTACATAGTCATTGTTTTTTTTAGCCTGACCATGCGAAGGATGAGCTACAGGCTGTCAGGTAAGACGCCTCCTCCCCCGGGCTAGAAACTAACGTTATTGGGTGCTAGGCAGATCCAGCTATAGCGAAACACTAAGGCATTTTCACAGCATTATCATGTAGCGCTAGTGCTAAATGTTTCACGGACAAAATAACAGTATAATGAAAACAGTCACAATGCCCGTTGTCTTTGGGATGCCAGCTAATGGGATGGCTGTATCTTTCAGCACGAGACTTGTTGCTGCCCGTTAAGATCAGAAATTTAGCATAGTCCTAAGGTCAAAAAATTATGACTGCAAGCATCTTGTTGAGTCTTTGTCGCCATGTCCTTGAGTCTTAGTTGATAAAAGTATCCACTGCTTCAGTCTGTTTTGATGATTAGTTGGTAGTGTGGAATCTCAAAGTTGACCAAACTCAAACCAAGATGTTGACGTGTGGTAATATTTCACCTAAGGATTGTGGTTGATGGGCAAAATTTAAAAAAAAAAGGTGCAGTTTTCCTTTTTAAAGGGATAGTTTGGCTGTGACATGAAGTTGTATGACTTCCCCATCATCAGACGTGCTTTTGCCTGTCCATGGTTGTGTATGTGTGTTGTGGTCGCAGCGGTATTGATCCTGTGGAGCACATACACAACCATGGACAAGCAGTAGCGCACAGTGATACAACTGGAGAGAAAGGAACGAGCGATTGTGGTCCGATTTTTTTTTTTTTCAAAGATGCATTTTTGTCATGCAAATGTATTACTCTTTTGAACAAATCTAGTTTTAAATAAATGACCCCGCCAACTAAGTGGAACCGACCACAACTCTGCTCATGGGATGAAGTGGGATTTAAGTCATTTTTGATGGGCTACACTGCTGATGGGGATATCATAGAACTTCATGTCAAAAACTCTAAGCTATCCTTTTAAGGTTGAAAGAAAATAGATATTCCGTAGACATGAATGTACCCATTCAGAACCAAGCAAATTTAGCGTTACTTGGGACTACCTAATTATGATGCTCTGACACTAGTGAATATTGTGCATGTGTAATCCGACTTTTTTTTTCTTTTCCAGAACCCTGCTATAGCAGATATTTACACCGAACATGCCCATGCGGTTACAGTCGCCAAGTATTCCCCGAGTGGATTCTACATTGCTTCTGGAGGTAACCAATCCATATCTGAAATCATGTCCTCTACAGCCTCTACATACTCCAATTATTCTTTTAGATGCATCAGGGAAGATTCGTATCTGGGACACCACCCAGAAGGAACATCTACTCAAGCATGAATACACTCCGATCTCTGGCATGATCAAGGATATTGCTTGGACAGAGGACAGCAAGAGGATGTCCGTTGTTGGGGATGGTCGTGAAAAGTGAGGCTTTTTAAGTGTTAACCCAAAACACATTTTTAACAGTTTTACAATTATAGTTTTACGTGTAAAAAAACACTTTGAAATACCTATAAATAAGGATAAAAGGAAAAATGAACATTCAATATCACTTTTACCTTGATTGAAGACATGACACCGACTGCGATGTTGCAGCTGGAGCCACTCGGACACCAAGCTGTGTTTTGCTATGAGTTATTTATTAAGTGTTTTTCAAATTCTTTATCAAAATGCTGTCACTGGCAAATTGCTCCATTGTGGGTTATTATGCAGCCGTGGTCAAAACAAAAGTAGCCACTTGTGTCCTAATTGTGTTAGTTAGCAAAGAACTACAGAGTTAATGTTGACCAAAAAACATTACCTGTTAACCAGGGTGCATAACGTTGTCACATTGTATAAGTGTTCACTTTTTTCCAAATATTACACACATGTTTATTTCTTTCTGAAGGTTTGGGGCAGTGTTCCTGTGGGACACAGGATCTTCAGTAGGAGAGGTTTCTGGCCACTCCAAATGCATCAATAGTGTAGATATTCGCCCAAAACGACCCTACCGTCTGGCCACCGGCAGCGATGACACTACTGGGTCTTTCTATGAGGGGCCTCCCTTCAGGTTTAAGTTCACGCTACGTGTAAGTTGATCTGTTTAAAAAAAAAAAAAAAAAAAGTTTACTTTTTTTCCCGTGTTCTTAATTTCACACCGCATACCCCACATTGTACTTTTTTTGGTAAATGTCAATCATGTCCCAAACTTCCAAAATCATTAATCATACAATACGGGAGTTGTCTAAAACTTCTGTCTTTGCAATCACAGTGTTCAGTTTTTATTTGGGCCCTAACAGCATAATATGTGTGGTTACTGTTTACTCCAATACAGCATACTGCGAGGGTTTCTAATATTTTGCACTTTCGGTGTAGCCAAATAAAGTATTTGTGTAAAATGAACGTCATACAAATGTTCTTTGTGTTGGATATCTCCTGCTGACAGGATCACTGCCAGTTTGTCAACTGTGTTCGTTTCTCTCCTGATGGAAGCCGCTTTGTCACAGCTGGTGCTGATGGCCAGGTAAGCATAATGATGATGGGATAATTCCATAACCATAAACACGGACTAATTGTCAAATCACATCATTCAAAATAATGAAGAAATGTCTTCAAAAATGTATACCTTTTTAAATGTTACAAATGAATTTCATTTATTCAGATTTTTGTCTATGACGGCGGCAATGGTGAGCGTCTCAGCTCCCTTGGAGGGGAAAAAGCTCACAAAGGCGGAGTCTATGCTGTAAGTTGGGCCCCTCTCACTTGGAGAACGGCAGTTTTGTTTGCTTTTATCTTGTTGAATTTTTACTAATTAGAATCAGTTTACATAGCGTGGACGTAACTTTTTTATATCCCGAAGAAACATTTTGTTTCCACTCAAGACAAGTTCATTAGTGCTGTATTTGATCTTTTTTTAAACTGTCACATTCATTGGTATGGTCATTGGTGTACAGAGGGGTGATTTTTGTATAAAAGACCGACTTTGAAGGTCAACACAAGGTACCCCATTGGCAATGGTTGAAAAGTTATCAATAGGGAATTGAAGTAATATGTCCCCTTTTCTTTTGTTCCCTAGCTAAGCTGGAGCCCGGACAGCTCCCAGCTGATTTCTGCCTCAGGGGACAAAACTGTCAAGCTCTGGGACGTTGGTGCAGGTACAGCGGTCACCACCTTCAACATGGGCGCGGATGTGTTGGACCAGCAGCTTGGCTGTCTGTGGCAGAACGAACACCTCCTCAGCATCTCCCTGTCAGGCTACATTAACTACCTGGACAAGAACAACCCTGATCGGCCCATACGCACCATCAAGGTCAGAACAAAAAATACTGAAACTGTGCTCTTCACACTTTGCTTCAAATGTCAGAACTTGATTATTGATAGAAATATTTAAAATTGGTCCCACTAATTTATTCACATTAATATTTGCCTGTTGCTAAATTTGCCAAATCATACACCCTTACAAAAAAAAAAAAAGACTCGCCCATTAAACAAAATTGGACAAAGGGACTTTTATTTTTATTTATTTAATTTTTTAAACAGCCTCCTCGTCTCTTCCAAGACAGGAAGCAATCTGTTGATCGCGGTGATCATTGAGAGCCGAATCATAAAGATGTATGTATTTTCAAACCTCCGCCACCAGGAGCTCTTGCTCGATTCGCCAGGTTTTTCTGCGCCGGACAGTCCGGTAGTCGTAAATTTTCCTAGGTGCGTGGTGACGATGCTTCAATCATAAACCAAGCTTAATGCCACATTTGGTAGCCACCTTTTAGGGGTCTGTAAAATTTGAGCAATATTTGTTGAAAAACATGGCATGGGTGTATGTCATTCAGTCACTGACCATTTGTCTAATGATTATAAAAACTTTGTAGGAATCTGTATATCATGAGGGTAACAGGTCTTTAAAAACATTTTGAGCACCACAAATGATTTTATTGTGTGAAAAAATCGGGGAACCCTGACTATAGCATTATTTGATTGACTGTTCATTTACCTCGTCTCTCGCCTCCAAACACGCAGGAAGAAGGCTCACTCTATGCATTGTTTGGCGCATTTGTTCCATAGAACAACTGTATGGACAGAGTGAGCCCTTTTGTCAGTCATAAAGTTTGTCTCTGTGGCCGGATGGGGGGCCGGTACCATACACACAGAGCGCAGAAGAGTGTAGCATTGTGAGGAGCAATGCAATGCAATGTAATGCAGTACAAATTAAATTAGTAGATTGTCATATTTTTTCGAGTGTCTCATGGCATCCCTAGTCTACTATGTAAATATCGCACATTGTCAATAGGTGGATTGCTTAACCAAAAAATGCAGACAGGGTGTGTAGATATCAATAAACACACCAATGGAAACAAAACCTCTTTGGTGGAGGTAAAGAAATTGTTCTCATATGGCTGAGAATACAAGAAAACTCCTTATCCTTTTACTTTTACAGGGCCACAGCAAATCCATCCACTGTGTTACAGTGCACAAAAGTGATGGACGACCGTACATCTACTCTGGGAGTCATGATGGACACATCAATATCCTTCTTGAGCTGTTTCAAAAGGTTGCATTCCACACTCAAACTATGGTTAGACTTGTTCTTTTACGACACTACAAATGTGCAGAGTAGCATCACAAAATTGGAGGAAAGGTCAATATGTTTGGCATTTTGGGGTTTGAGTACCTACCATCTGTCTTGTTTTCCAGCACCATTACCTCTGCAATATGTCCTCGCTTTCCCTTAACATTCTCCTCACATTACTGGGATGCAGAAACTGGTGAGAACGATTGTTTTTCAGGGAAGGGCCACAGCAACCAGGTTAGCCAAATGGTGGTCAATGATGCTGAAGAGCTGGCGACGTGCAGCATGGATGACACAGTGCGCTACACAAACATTAACAAGAAGGACTATAGGTATGGTCTAGTTGCATGTTTAAAACGTGACTATCAACAAGATTCTGTGTACCAATTGTATTTAGAATGTCATAAACAGGTTTTTGTTGCTGTAACTATGAAAATATCCCATGTATTTAATTGAATCCACACCTAAAAAATAAACCTATTGTAACTGCATTCCATAATGCCTGCTGGGGTGTTCCTATGCTGCATCTGTCCGCTAGAGAATGCCAAAGAAACCCAGAAGGATGACGACATAATAGCGCCGCCCCGGCAGCAATAAGCAATCAAATGCTTTGCTGGGACAAAATGCATTATGAGCTGATGTTGTTTTATTTTAAATTCATATTGGTACTTGCCTTGTGTATTTCCTACTTAGTTTTGAGGGTTAAGCTGCTGTGTGATGATTTTAGCATTGTGTGTAAGATGACACCGTCAGACTGTTATATTGAGGATTGACCTACTGTTATTTCCAATGGCTTGACAAGATCGTTGTGACTTTTTTCATAGCTCGTGATTGGCTCCTGTCAAAGTGCTACCTAGTCCTCACTGACTTGTGTGTGCCACAGTGACACTATGACGTGGACATGTGTGTCTGGTGCAGCTTATAAATGCACAAATCTGTTTTTCTTTCAGAATTTAGTGGGTGCGGTTTAAACATCGGTTCATCTTATACACCGGAAATTACGGTGTATTATGGACAAAATGAGATTAATTGCGATTCAATATTTTAATCGATTGACTGCCCTAATTTCTAGATATTCTTAGGAGTCCAAATGTATCTATTTTCAAAGTGTGAAATATTTCTAGTTTATGAATAACTGAGGTATTGGTTTCCAGTGTCTCTGATGTGGTGAAAATGGATTTGCAACCTAAAAACATCTCTGCAGCAGCAGGAGGCCTGTCACTGGTTGTCTGCATTGGGCAGGTAATACTTTTGCTTTGATTAGTTGTGTAAACAAATTAGGATTTCTCCTTTTTTGTTTGTATGTTACATTAGGACTTGATGCAAGTCTCTACTATTCTTTAAATCTGATCTTTATGCTAATTTCTTTGGAATCTTTTCTTGCTTTTCGCAGGTTGTCTTGATGAAGGATAAACGAAAAGTCTTCACACTAGATAACCTGGGCTATGAACCTGTAGTTGGAGCTCTCACCCCTACAGGCAGCACTGCTGCCGTGGGAGGAGCAGTAAGTGGACACCCAAGAATATAGATTGTTTCGGCAACAGGAGTCCTCCTTAATTAGCCTTGATATATTGAAATTCAAAAAAACACCATCAGCAATATTTGCGCTATAATATCTGTTTACGTAACCACAGACTGTAAATGGATGAAGTGATATAAGGGGTATCACGTAAATGGCAAAATTACAGTGACCATCGGTGACAGCTAGTATAGCTAAAGCCGTCCTTTCATCCCGATGTACGTGTTGCCACACTCAAGTTGCACGTATGTCGTTAGCAAGTGATTTGTGACACCCATGTGCATGACGCTCGCCCTCCGTTGGTAGCTTTTAGATCGTGAGTGTGGTGTGAGACGTGCGTGCCAGGTGTGCTTCATGTAAGCCTTTAATGTTTCCACTCACTGGGGACGTACAGTAGTGTTCAAAATAATTAGAAGACGTCTGTATGAAGCTAATCTATTTGCAAGAATCCCCTGCAAAGTCCCTCTGTTACAGAAAGGCATGTGCAGAAGAGTTTACAATTTGCTAAAGAACACATCAATTGGCCTAAAGAGAAAATGGAGGAACATTTTGTGGACTGATGAGAGTAAAACTGTTCTTTTTGGGTCCAAGCACTGCAGACAGTTTGAGACGACCCCCAAACTCTGAATTCAAGCCACAGTACACAGTGAAGACAATGAAGCATGGTGGTACAAGCATCATGGTATGGGCATGTTTCTCCTACTATGGTGTTGGGCCTATTTATCGCATAGCAGGGATCAGTTTGCATATGTCAAAATACTTGAAGAGGTCATGCCCTAGAAGTGGTTTCAACAAGACAATGACCCCAAACATTATTGAATGAGCAAAATCTAGTCATGTTATGTTACGGAGTCTCCAGCCCAATACCCGGACCTTAATCCAATGGTGATCTTGTGGGGGTGTCTGTTTCTGAAGCAAAACCAGGAAATGTTAATGAATTGTGGAATGTTGTTAAAGAATCTTTGAGTGGAATAACATCTTAAAGCTGCCATAAATTTGTTAACTCCATGCCACACACATGTGAAGCAGTTATAAAAAAACTGTGCTCATACAACTAAATATCAGTTTAGTGAGTCACAGGATTGCCAAATCCTAGAAACAAAAAAGTTTGTACAAAATAGTTTTGAGTTTGTAAAGTCACATTGTAAAGCTGACATTGCTATTTTTTAACACATCCCTTTCAATTGCATTGCTATTATTTTGAACGCTATATGTCTGTGGGTATCGTACGAGCTCGTGCAGCCCACGTAGTTGGGCGTACTGGCTTCCTACGACTATCGAGAACCAGAGTGTACAGCAGGAAGAGCCACCCGCCGTTGCCAGATAAAGTTCATTATTGTCAGATACTCTGTGTGAGCAGCCCCCATGTGTCCACGGAGATTGGGAGAACCAGAGTTTTGGCCGGGAGGACCCACCCACCGTGGTTGGGCAAGGTGCATTAATGTTGCATATGCTAAGTGAGCAGCCGCTGTGCGTCCATGGAGGTCGGGAGAACCACAGTTTTCCCGCAAAGGTCACACGCACCTTTCTTGCCTTGGCCTTGCAAACTGTCTGCGTGCAAAGTGCACTCAAAGTAATTTGCATCCCAATTTTCTTTCTATGGGCTTTTTGTGCCGTCTGCGGGTTTGAAAATCCGTGTGTGTCTCTTGCATGTAGGAGCATATTCATCGAGATGTAAGGTCTACTTTGTAGTCAAACGCCCCATCAGTTTTGCTTGGTCAGTATTTGTTCTGTGTTTGCAGGGACCAATATCTGTCGGTCTATATTATAATGCATTGCATGCAAAAGCTATCACATATGTCATTGCTCCTTTCCTCTGTCTTCCTCTCTCCTCAGGATGGTACAATTCGTCTGTACTCAATCCAGAGCACCACTCTGAAGGATGAGGTTCAAACCATACAGGTTAAAGGGGCTGTCACAGACATGGCTTACTCCAGTGACGGAACCTATTTGGCTGTCATCGATGACAAGAAAGTGGCCACAGCCTTTAATGTGGCGGATGGATACTCGGTAAATCCCCATCTGGTCTTGTTTTAATCATTTGGAAAATAATAATGTAACTGTTTTTTCCCCTCAAGGTCAAAAATGAGTTTTATGGACACCATGCGAAACCAGTGACCTTGGCATGGTCTCCTGATAATGAGCACTTTGCAACTGGTGGGATGGACATGATGGTTTACATCTGGACTGTTAGTGATGCAGACCAGCGGATGAAACTGTCAGGTTGGTTGTTCAGGCTGAAATATACAGTATTACTATAATTTCAGTTTAATTTTCAGCGTATAAGCCACTACTTTTTTCTTATTCTTCGAACCCTGCGGCTAATTTGTGTTCTCGTTCTGGTCTTCCGACATCTGGTGTGTAGAGGAGCCATTTTGCACTTATGAGCTTAGCTCATAAAAACAAAGGATTTAAGACATCACAGTAATTTTATTCATTTATTTTAAACTGCATATCATTTAGACAAGGTCTCAATTTAATCTTTACTGAGTTCCTGTTAATTACATACATTACCTCAAATGACTAAAGTATGATTATTTTGATTTGAGATTTGGTATCTGAGGTATCGATATTTTAGTATGGATCTGCACAACACTACTAATGGATAGGGGTGGGCATCATATTAATTTGAGCGGTTCCGATTCTGGCTCCAATGAGTCTCGATTCCTATTTTGGGGAAAAATGAGGGGACTAATCAAAATTCTTGAAAATGAAATTCCAGATTGTCTCCATTCTGTTTTAATTTAACGTAGCTATTATTAATAGACTAAGAATAGACTAAGCGTTAAACCTGGTTGCATCCACTGATGCTTGTTGCCCAACCCTACTCATGGAAAACACAAGGACAGGTGCATGTGGGTTGCATTCAGGTTGCAGGCAATTGGTCTTGTGGTTTTGGCTAGAGGCTGCAGACCTTGGCATTGGGGAGAGGTGGCTGTCGCCGGCAGGTTTTGGGATTTGCCTTGGGGCGGAGGTGGTGACAACGTAAGAGGGAGAGAGATTGATGGAATGTGGTTGTTCAGGTCTAACACTTGAAGAGGACGACCTTGGAGAATGACATGGAGAGCGATTAATGTTTTTTCTGATTAACTAACCGTATTACACGCACCGTTTGGGAGGAAAACAGGTTTCACCAATGGCAAACATAGCCACATCATTTTGTAACGTGATAAAAGGTTTAAATAGCTTCATATTAGTAGGAAAAGAGACAATTGGATACCCGGTTGAGTTTAATTTCAAGTTCTTGTGACATGTTTATTTTATGTGTTGTCTGCAGACTGTCACAGGTTGCACCATGTTAGCGGTCTGGCCTGGACCGACAAGAGTACTCTGGTTACCACCTCCCATGATGCCAGCATCAAGCAGTGGACTATTACATACTAAGCAGCGGGCGGACAAACACCCACATCGCCAGGGACAAGGACTGTTGTGGACTTTAATTTGTTTCCCGACTAAATCGAAATGGTGTTTGTAAACATCTAAATTGTAAATGGTCATGGTAAAAAGAAAACAAAAATTTAAATGAAAACAATCTGGAAATAAGGGCATAATGCAGACAGTAAATTTGACATCTCTGTGAGTGTTATGGACCCGGCTCAACATTCCAAAAGTAATAGCGCTTGTCTCTGGTTGGGTTCACTGCACCCTAACTTGGTGGACAAACCGAAAGTGTTGTTTTTAACACTATCAAGTCATGTCATCTTTTGGTTACATTCCTGAAATGCAAAGTCCTCAGTAAGGTTGTCTGTTATGTTTCCCTTTCAGGAGGATGGGGTTGCAGCTTTTAGCTTTCTAGGGCCACGATGCCATTCATAGCACTTCTCTTGGATTGGGGAACTGAAAACAAGCATACAATCACTATCTTGTCTGTTCAGTCGAGGATCCTATACTGTATTTTTTGGGCCCACCATAATTGTCTCGCTATTTTCATGTGTTTATGCATTCATTAATAATAATGCTGGAAATAAAAGAATTTGTATGCATTTCTCATATGTTTGGATTCATGTGTTGCTCTGCTTGTCTTGGCATCTCCAGAACAGCACATGCCTCTCCCTGTGCATTTCACTGCAGTGTGGACTCTTGTACCTTGCCCCAAACAATCAACATACTCACACGGGTCATTGTAATGTAGATTGCATATTTAAAGAGACCCGGGGTTATTGAAGTACAAGCCAAAGCAACCCATTCACACACCGCTTTAGATTAACACCCTTAATGAGTGTTTGGGCCAGACCTGGCGTTGTTTCAGTTTTCATCGAAACAAGAAAAAAATATACAGAATTTTTGTGAAAGCAGAGCTTTGGCTGTCAGAGGATGGAAACAACACAGACTTGTAAGCAAAGAAAGATCTTGACACCTAGACTCATCTTACTCCCAACTGTTATACTAGAAAGAAATACCTATCCTGGTTAGTGCACGTGCCTTGTGATGTCCGTTACTTACTTTATATGACCTGTGGGTTAACTATTAAGAAGGCAAAGAGACACTACACTATTGTTCCCTACAGGAATACTATGTAAGAACTGCATTGTGTTCATTTTGTCATTAATACGCTAGCATGCAAATATATAATGTGTATATATTCCTTCATTCCTTTGCTTGTGGGGTTTTTTCTAGAAGGAATTTATCCCACAGTTTAAAAACTCAACTCGACTTTATTTATAAAACGCTTTCATAGAATCAGTGATTGAGACAAAGTGCCGTACAGTGCAAACGGTGCAATAAGAATAAAAACTAGCTAAAAACATAAAACAATAAAAACAATAGAATCATTTATGAAACAAAACTGTACAGCACAATAAAACTGGTGCAGAATCTTAGACTGGGTTAAAAGCCAAGGAATAAAAATGAGTTTTAAGAAGAGTTTTAAAAGTGGACAGTGACTGGGCTTGACGGATGTGCAGGGTCAGTGCGTTCCATAGTTTAGGTGCTGCTGCATCCCCTCTGCATTTCAGCCTAGACCTCAGTGCCTCGAGGAGAAACTGGTCAGCTGACCTGAGGTACCGAGCGGGGGCATATGGGGAGAGCATTTAAAGATTTAAAAACAAATGAAAGAATCCTAAAATGCACGGGCAGCCAGTAGAGGGACGCTAATATAGGAGTTATATGATCCCTCTTGCACGCTCCAACCAAGAGACGGGCTGCAGCATTTCAAACAAGTTGGAGACGTGCAAGAGAGGACTGACTGACTCCAAAAGAAAGTGCGTTACAGTAGTAACTTCTGTTTTTTTCTCATTAAAATTGAGAAAGCTAATTGACATCCAGTCTTTAACATCTGTAAGGCAGGACAAAAGTGGATTAATTGACCAGGTATGACTCTTTTTCAACGGCATGTAGACCTGTGTGTCATCGGCATAGCAGTGAAAGGATATGTCATGCTTTCTGAACATGGAGCTCAGGGGTAACAGATAAAGTGCAAATAACAAAGGACCCAAGATAAAACCTTGTGGGACACCATAGTGAAGTGGAGCTGGGTTGGACTCGTAGTCCCCATTATTCACAGCTATTGTTCTGTCGGTTAGATAAGATCTGATCCATTTTAGCACAGTACCATGAAACCCTGCACATTTCTGTAGCCGATGTAATAAAATATTGCGGTCAACTGTGTCAAAAGCTGCATTATGACAAGAATCATATGATCACCAGAGTCTGTGGCCATGAGGATGTCATTAAAAACCCTTATTAAAACAGATTCTGTGCTGTGTAAAGATTTAAAACCAGACTGAAAGACCTCCAGGAGACCATATCAGTCTAAAAACATTTTCAGTTGTGCATAAACGGCTTTCTCTAATATTTTAGCGATAAAAGGCAATTTAGAGAGAGGCCTGTAATTAGATAGCATAATGTGGTCAAGGCCGGGCTTCTTTAAGAGAGGCTGCACTATTGCATGTTTAAGACTTGCAGGAACAACACCGGTGGAAAAACTGGTGTTAATAATGTGCAGAATCAGCTTCCTAATGCTGGGGAAGATTTCCTCAACAACATCGTGGGGAAAGCCTGAAGGATCTCTTTTACCAACCACTTCAGTTAAAAAAGATAAAGACACAGACTCAAACTTTTCAAGTACACCCAGACAGGGGACACAGTCAGAGGGATCAGAGGCAGAGGCTACAATAAGAGCCCTTGTGGAGGCGACCTCGTCCAAAAAATAATTCAGAAAATCATTACAGGCTTCCAGTGAGGCCTCCGAAAAAGCAGTCTGTCAAGAGTCAATTGTTTGAAAAAGCAGATGTGGGTTATGGGAGTTTGATTCAATAATGTTTGACAAGTGCTCTCCTTTATCCTCTTTCACAGTATTCTGGTAGTGCCGCCAACTGGCATGCAATATCTGAAAAAAGATCTGCAGCTTGTCTTTTTTTCATCTGCGTTCGGCCTTCCGACAGTCCTGTCAGGCTGCACGAGTGACATCATTCAGCCAGGGTTCAGGTTTAGCCTCATGCCTGATGGGTTTTAAAGGAACAATAGCATCCAATATAGTGTGGCAGGAGGACCGAAACCAGTCAAAACCAGTCAAAAAGATGTATAGAAGGCTATACCTGTTTAGACCTGTTTAAAAATGACTCTTTTCTTATTTTTGTACCTGACTGTATTTTTTCCACCTGCTTTTGGGGCTGGAAAAGCCAAAAATCATAACCCTTTTGACCATCATACTTAGAGATTTCCATGTGCAAGAGTCCAAAAGGTTTTAGTGTTTAACTTGATAGAAGTAAAAGAGAGCAATAAACTAGGTGTAATATTGAACCGTCATTAATGCTCTGTTAACCTGGAAAAGCTGAAAAAGAAAAAAAACGCTTTTTACTGAAAATGTCCAAAAGTCAAAATCTTGACACGCATCATTCAAAATGAACAGTCGAAGAAATCAAACAACCAATACAGTACTCCGATTGTCTACATCACGATGTGATTACCCGGTCATTTTATTAAGCTGTCAAAGCGCCATGTGTTGTACAGATGTCCCGATCCACATTTTCTGGCTTCCGATCCGATCCGGTACCTATACTTTATTTATTTATTTTTAATAAGCTTTTTGTTGTTGTTTTTTTTACAAACATGAATTTGTGGAACTGAATATGGTCATCAAAATAGCTCTTCAAGCACTGAATTTACTTTATTACGCAGCTTGACCAACGATTGTTTGGCTTTTCTAACAAACCTCTGTGACTCAGGTCCCTAATTCTTTGAACGATACGATTTGTATTGTGTTGTGTATTGTGTTGTTCCAGGCTGCTGTTTAGTGTGCGGGCTGTAGAGGGCAGTGTTGTTCAGCATGCTGGTTACAGCAGTTGTTTGGAGTCAACCACGGTACAGCGTGGCCATGTTGCGTTTTCTTCTTCATTGGGGTGGCGGGAGTCAAGTGGAAACTAGCTTTGCATTAGCGCCCAGATTTACAAACAATACACAGCAACCGGATTGGACTGTCGGTAGGCAATTTTATTCCATCCTGAAGATCTTCACTCCTCTCTCGGCAATGTCACTCACCACTCAGAGGTTGCTCACATGACCCAGGGCTTTGACGTGGTCTGCATTTCCTGGTCATCATGCAACAGATGCCGGGAGCCAATCACATCCGAGGCGGAGAATGTCCAACAGAAGGTGCAACTCTGGACCAATGAGATCATCTAGTCATCTGTCGTCGACTTGGCTGTGATACTTTGAAAAACTGGTTTCCCTCTTCTGAAGCTGTTTGACCTGTTAATCGAATGTAGCTGCACTGCAACTTGCACTGTTTGTCACTCAACTTCTGCAGAGCATCATAGAACCACAGGAACCACCTCCTGTGTCACCACCTGTGATTGTCAGGTTTTTGTAGAACTGCTTCAGCAATGTCTATGTTCTCTTATGCATGTCCTGGTGTAACTGCAGGAACTTGACAGGGGGCATCAGCTCCAGAGGGTGGAGTCGCCCACACAGGTGTAGAATAGTGAGTCTTTCCAGCTTGGAGACAGTCTCTTCGTTATATTCCATCTGCCCTCCGAACATGAGCATCTTCATGGGGTACAAGTTCCTGGCCATCCACCTGGCCTGGTGAATGGCTCCTGGTCAGCTCCTGTGAATCCCTGAGCTCGGCTATCTCTCTGTCACGATCGGAGTTTTATTCGTGACAGTTGTTCAAGTTTCATGTTTTTTCTTGCCTCCTTTGAGTTGTCTCCCTAGGTTAATTACACACACCTGCCTCTCGTTACCGTCTCACTATTTAAGTTCAGGTGTGTACCCCCTTGGTTTGTTGGAGCGTTGTTTCTTGGTTCGTTTCTTGGTGCCTGTTTTCGGTTCGCTGTTGGATGTTCGTGCTGCTACGTTGTTGGCTGCCGTATTCCCGTAGCCCTATTTTGTCATTAAAGGAACATTTACTTACACCATTGTGGTCAGCTTTCTGCATCCTCGGGGTGAATCACCGAGCCCATGCGACGCGACCGTAACACTCTCTGTAGCCGGCTCATGGAGGAGTATCGAATCTTAGGACTTCCTGTGGCATCTCCTCACAGTCTATTTATGAAATATGAATATGCTTCTAGAAGAACTTTGTGCGTATATTTGAGACCAAAATAATAGTGATTTTCAGCTTTATCAGGCCCACAAACATGGGGCGATTAGAGGAGGGTGTCGAAATAAGACAGACTTCATTTTTGAACAGGTCTAATGTAAGGATACTAGGAAACTCTTAATCATCCGTAGGTGTCAACGGGAGTGTGATGTCATCGGGGTAGGCTCTAGCTCACCCGTGACAAGGGGTGAACCGGAAATTAGACTTTTGTTTCAGATTTCCCACTAACAACGAGCCTCCTCTTGTTTAAGCGGAAAAACCTGTCCAGGGCTGGGATCGTACCCACACCCTGCGCCTTGAAAAGAAACAGCATGCACCATTACAACAACAGGGACCTACAGCAGGGCCGGCGAGTTATGCGATTTTACTGTCCAATCGGTGACAGAGCCTTAGGCTGACTCGATGTTTTGTGCACATCTCATGTCATCTGCAAAGTATGCCTCCTCTTGCTCCACCATGGACGTTTACACACACAGAGCGTGCTGTGTGTGTAGGGAAGGGCCGCCCTGACTGCCCCAGCTCATTTCCCCTGTAAAGGCAAGGTGCAACAAAAAATGCCATCAATCAGCCTGTTATTGATCGCCCCATGTGGGAAACTCCCAGTACTCCCCATGGCCGGTCTACCCATGCTTGTGACCCGGAACAGGAAAAGCGGGATCAAAGTGAATGGTGACTGCTCAACTCAGAAGACCTCAGGTTAGTGGGTCAAACTCAACAAAGATCACGATAAAACCAAGACGACAGCAAACCTCAACTCTACTGAGTCATTTTGTAGTTTTGTGTTATTATACAGTGGTTCAAATATTTTTACACTTGTGAGGCTGTTTAGATTGTTATAATGCTATTTCCCGTGCAGCTAATAAATGTTTTGGAAAGAATGATTTTTCTTTCACATATTTGCTATTGAAAAATGTGTTATGAAATGCAAAACTGTGTCGGACTTTGGAATAATACGGTATTTCATTGCTACACATTGCATTTTATATTTGAAATAGATTGCAGTTTAAGACAGAAAAAGTTGCCGAAACAAATATTCTTTGAAATATTACACCATGTTGGAAAAACTCCTTTGCAGTTTATGTGTAAATACTAGCAGCATGATTAGGGCTGCATCTTCAATTTTGAGCCCTCCTCCTCTATTTTGTAGCTAAATTGAATTAGCCAACTGGTTCTCATGGGTTTACACCACACCCTGTGGCACGCCTGTTGTTACGCTGGCTGAGGAATCTGAAAGGATTCTGCTGAGTCTTAAGGAGGATTCTTGTGGCGTCTGGTGAGTGCTCGCAACGCATCTACCATTTTAATGATAAGGCTGCTAAATGACATTTCTACTAACCTTGCAATACACAAGGTTCTCTGTGGTGACGACAGGCCGTAGAGTGTAGAGTGGTCGTGTCCCAACCTCACAGTTGTGGATTTGATCCTCAGTGCCTAGGCTGGGACCATGTTCCGCATCCGTGAGCGACATACAGAACTTACCTTGGCATTTTGACACAGTATACAAAAAAATGTAGTGATAAATGGGTACCAAATAATGGAATAGTACGGATAGATAGTGCTAGACACCATAGTGTGCAGACAATGACATTAATACACAGGTAAATTCTATTTAGAAAGGCAGATTGCTGCAACTTTACATTGTTCTGCATTTTGTAATTTCTTTTCTTTTAAAAGAAGCTGATGGCATAAACGAAACTAAACGGAAGGGTTTTTGACAGCGCATAAACAATGCGTGCTATCCAAGGACATGGGGTGTCACAAAGTACAGGCATGTGTTTTATTACGCTCTACTATGTGGAAGGAAGTTGAGGGTGTTTTGTTAGAGAAAGCATTGCACGGGTGTCGTCTCACACACAATAAATCCGACTGTGTTTTCCTGCTGCCTTTGCTTACAGTGGGAAATGTAATACTTTTGTTACCTAGACTCCAAGCTTGGGGAAGGCTGTCTCTCAGGGGTTGTGACCTTAACAGGCTTAGTTTCATTACTTGGTTATTAGTTTCAGGACGCATGTGTTCAGAAGTGTACTATATCCCCATATGGTGTTGCACCCATATGGGACTGCCTTTGAGACAAATGGTAACAATGTTGCGCATTTTGTCATTTAAGCACACGAAAATTAAGCAAACTGAGGATAAAGCAAGCATTGATGGGAAGAAATACAGCCCCAGGAGATAGCTCAGCTGCTACGGTATGTGTCCCACATAGCACCAGCAGCCGAAGCACCAGCTGCAGTGTCTAGTATCTTTTACTTATCGTTTACTGAGGAGCCGACGCTGCGTGTCTGGGAACATTTGAAGACATCGTCAGAGAAGCTCGGCTCTTTAAACTCCCAACAACGAATTGGGACATTTTTATTGGGCGGACAAGACACATGCTGACAGACAAGAAACACTACATTGGAACATGGACGAGCAGGGAGGGAATGCTCCGGTATCTGATGGTAGGAGGAAGGGGATTGGAATTATAAGCTTTGTTTGTCCCATTGATGATTATCTCAGAAGCCTGTAAATGAAGAACAGAATAGGATTGGTACTCTCACACGGGTAGCGGTTGTTTTACTACTCTGTTTATGTGAACAGTATCCTTGTTGCACAAAGCTTCTGTTTGTTCTGGGTTGTGATTTGAAAAAGAAATACCCATAGAAACAATGATCTTTCCTCAGTGGTTTTTTTTTCCAGCAAAGTAGCCTCCAATTTTAACTATGTATTTAAAAGCTTTATATCTGCAACAAATGCACTCCAGATTTGTATTATTTGCACTATTAACTCATAGAGGGGACCTTGAGTTATAAACTGTAAATAAATCAGGCCTCCCTTAGTTATGTAATATACAATTCTGATAACTCAGCTTTGGCTTTATTTGCTGCCAAATGTTTATCCTGTCCATTATCACCGCCCACAGTGACAGGGAGTTGAATGAATGGGTGGGAACACCTTGGGCTTGCTTATTTTTTTCTTCCTACGGCTGATCCGAGGTTGTCATAGATACAAGAGATAACAGCGGAAGTTAATAATTGGTGAAACATTGATAGATTCACAGGTATTAGTAGAGGGCTAGTTAGTACAACCTCGGCAAGGATTGGACACGCGCGTCGGTGAGTACTCCCAGACTTTACCATAAATGTAAATACAGGTAGGGTTTCTGTTTTCTGTTTATTTAGCCTTTATTATCATCATAATCTCTTAGTACTTACTCAGATACAGTTGCGCTTATCTTACCAATTATTAACACATGCAGTGCTGTGCTCCAACAACTCTCTTAATTTATTTTCCTTTTTGAAACCTTTGGACAAATAGTTGGACTAATACCGGTGCTAACAATGATAGAAATACTGGGAGTCAGGGGTCACCAGCGTTTTTCGTGTGAGAGTTACTTTTACAAAATAAAAAATGGTTTGTCTTTCAGAATACATTTCTGTCTAGTGCTACCACATTATCCTCTAAAAACCCGAATGAAATGCAGGCTGGGGGCCGCACTGTGGTCGAGTGGTTAGCACACTGACCACACAGTCAGGAGATCTGGAAGACCCGGGTACTCCGGTTTCCTCGCACGTTCCAAAAACATGCATGTTAGGTTAATTGGCGACTCTAAATTGTCCATAGGTATGAATGTGAGTGTGACTGTTTGTTTGTCTATATTTGCCCTGCGATTGGCTGGCGACCAGTCCAGGGTGTGCCCCGCCTCTCGCCCAAAGCCAGCTGGGATAGGCTCCAGCATCCCCGTGACCCTAATGAGGATAAGCGGTACAGAAAATGAATGAATGAATGAATGAGTATTTAAATTTGGAATGGTTCTGAAGTATATTTGACTGAAAGCAATACAAACATATATGTGAATGTGTCTGGAGAAAGTGTTAGGGGAGGTCAAACCAAATATTTATTTATTTATTTAGGGCTGTCAAAGTTAACACGTTAAAGACACGTTAACGGAAGTTTCCATCAACGGCACTCATTTTTTTGATGCGCAATTAACGGGCACACTTCCTGTTGGACCGTCGGCCCAGACCGTAGTTATTTTTGAACGGCAAGATTTGCGTCAAAGCCCTGGCTGATCTCATCACATCTCTCTCATCACACCATCTGTGTTGGTGTGACCTGACTAGTCACAAAGTAGATTGCCTCTGGGAGAAGTGAGAAGTTACTGGCACACTGCAGGTATTGTTTTGTCATTTATACAGTAGTACTTTGGCATCAAATGTCCCAACTAATGAGTGATTTTAGATTGCTTTGAACTGTTGAAATGTAGGCTAGGAGCGGCTACTTACCCATGAGCGCTATTTGGGGTGCTAGCTGATGCTATGTCATTTACACCAGCATTATAGCGATTGTACGTACATTATAGCTATATATCTTTATCATATATCATTATAACTATATCTAATTTATCTTATTTAGTACGGTTTGTGCAAAACTATGACATCAAATTAAAAGCACTAAATGAATACATCATCCACCTGGAGTTCATTTTTCAGAGAAGCTGTATACAACAAATATGCACATTAGTACTCAATAAGATCATCAGTGCTTACCTATATGCATTCCCACGTAGTAGCAGCATTTTGGAAGCAAATATGAGGTTCAAGAAAAAGGGTAAACACACAGCATATCTCATCTGTGTAGCGCGTGGGAACGCAGAAGGTGGGATCAAGTGGGACAAATCGCAGCTTGCATCAAACATGAAAAACATGAAAAAACTGTGGGAGATTTATTTTCAAATATCTAAACTTCATTTAATTATGTTACTGGTAGCTTTGATTATTTTCTTAGCATAATACTGATGTGTCCAAAGTGCAGCCCGGGTACATTTGCAGCCCGCAGCCTTCTTTTATTTATTGGCACGGGCCATATTCATAAAGCACAATTAAGCAAGGAACCTTGAAAAAAAACAGCAAAAATGGGAAAACAAGTAAAAAGTCGTAAGGCAATGAGAAAAAAGCTGATATGCTGATACTAATAATAATACAGCTTGACATTATGTTATTACAATAATTATTATGGGCCGTTCGCTGCTGAGCTGGGAACAAACGTACCCCTGTGAAAAGCGGTGGCCTACTCTGGGGATGTCTGATATTGGTGTTTTCCCCCGATATCTGATATGCCAATATGGTTCAACTCTCAGTTTCCCATTCAATCAACTGGTCAACCCGATATGTGTAACTTGACGTATCTCCTATCGTGAAATTAACACATTGTGGTGACCCGCAATATTGTTTTAGACCTTCACCAAGTGTACGTCCGTTTCCTGGTCATGAGGTCGTTGTAGCGCCTTAGCTGTTGCTCAAGAGTTGATTGGTGCCACCTTCCTCGCCCTCCCGTCTCGATTCAGCATTTCTACATTTGGTGAAGCTCAATGTGGGTAAAAATGTGGACTGACATCAGTGACAACCGGCGCTGGTACAAGCTAATGAGATGGCCAACGTCGGTGCTATCTGCGCCGTGGCGGTCAAGTTGCCCGACTTTTGGCAACACAACCCACGCCCATGGTTTCAACACATTGAAGGCCGGTTCTGGACTGGGAGGAATAACACGGGAAGTGGCCAAGATTTCCACGTAGTGGCCACACTGGATGCCTTGTCTACGGCCAGTATAGGAGCCTTTTTTTTTTTTTATTTTTTTTTTTTTTTTTTATTTAATATTCTTTCCATCCATCCATCCATCCATTTCCTTCCACTTATCTGTGGTCGGGTCGCGGGGGCAACAGCCTAAGCTGGGAAGCTCAGACTTTCCTTTCCCCGGCCACTTCGTCCAGCTCTTCCCGGCGGATTACGAGGCGTTCCCCAGCCAGTTGAGAGACATAGTCTCTCCAACGTGTCCTGGGTTTTCCCGGAGGTCTGCTACCAGTCGATGTGTCCCCAGGGAGGCGTCCGGGAGGCATCCTAACCAGATGCCCGAGCCACCTCATCTGACTCCTCTCAATGCGGAGGAGCAGCGGTTCTATTCCGAGTCTCTCCCGGATGACAGGGCTTCTCACCCTATCTCTAAGGGAGAGCCCAACCACCCCGTGGAGAAAACTCATTTTGGCCGCTTGTACCTGCGATCCTGTCCTTTCGGTCACTACCCAAAGCTCATGACCATAGGTGAGGGTAGGAACGTAGATCGACCGGTAAATTGAGAGCTTTGCCTTTCGGCTCGACTCCCTCTTCACCACAACGGTGTGAAGAGTCCGCATCACTGCCGATGCCGCCCCAATCCGTCTGTCCATCTCTCGTTCCATCCTTCCCTCATTCGTGAACAAGACCCGGAGAGAAGCTAGCTCAGGGTTTACGGCAAAACCCAATACCAATATTTACTGATTTTACATTTTATGCCAATATCGGGCCAATAATCCATCCATCCATTTTCTATACTGCTTATCCTCATTAGGGTCGCGGGTATGCTGGAGCCTATCCCAGCTGACTTTGGGGGGTACACCCTGGACTGGATCCCTGCTTATCCCACCTATAACCATACTCTACTAACTACCGTAATACACCTATGAGATGTATAGTAATGAGATACAGGCTTTTGATCTTAGCTTCTCAGCAAATCTGCAAGATTAAAAGTATCAAAATGGTCAGTATCCCTCCCTCGATAGAAAAACCTTGGACACTCCTGGCACAATATAATCTAGTTACACAACTTCACTGGCAAGTCTTGTTTTTTTGTCAGTCACTCAAATGCAATCTTATTGTAATCGAGTAGTTTATTGGATCATAAATGTGAATTCTATTTTTATATCTTATCACTCTTTATGTTAACAGCCATGATAAAACATGTTCAAGCTTGCTATGAAAGACAGTCCGCTGCTTTTAACATCAGCATAATCCTCAAGGTCCATTGACACGAGACGCTTCAATAGTTACACCAATCAATCTAAAGAGATAAGTCCTCCCTCATTTATTGTGGTAATTGGTTCCACACCCGACCGTGATAAGTGAAATTCTGCAAAGTAGGATATTAACAGAATATTTTTGTAGTTAACACATAGAAAATCTGTTTATGACTTCATAAATACGGGTTTTAAAATGACTATAGCCCTGTAGACATGAAATAGTCCAATTTACACTACTACTATTCTTTGTTTACGTCACTATGCGCAGGCTACGGAATCACTGCAGGGGAAAAAAATGGCTGCCGCAAGCACAGGAAGCTAGCCAGCTAACAATGTAGTGATTTTAAACTTAAGAAAGTCTTTCAAACGGAGTGGGGAAGAAGGACAAAGAAGCCAAAAACGTACCACTTCCATACCAAATGAGAGGAGAGCTGTCCGTCTTTCAAAATGAGCATTAAGTAGGACATTTAAAATGAATTTATTAAGACTACCCGGTTTTACTTGTTGGGAGTAGAACACCATTTTAGTTTGCAGGTGGTTTAGATTTTTTTTTAAGAGACAAAATGTTTAAAACAAATGTTTTTCTCTATAAAATTGCATACTGCATATTGCATTATCATTGGGTGTCTGTGAGAAAGAACACCGTTATCAAGCATCTCTAGTTAAGTGATGTAAGATCTTCCAGGATTGGTGGTTGTGGAGGGGCTAGTTTTTGGGGAAGTAGTAGAGCATATCTCAGCTGTTTTAGGGCGAGACGTGCTACCCTGGACAAATGACCAGCCAGGGACCCGATTGACACTCGTTCTGCAGAAATTTGGAAGGGCGTTTACCCCTCAAAACTGGACCTGACTGAGCCAGAGCAAACAGTTTCCTCTGACAACAAAAACTACATCAGACATCAGAAATCAATACTTTGTGGACATAATCCAATGCACTGAAAAAGACTGCAGGACAAAACGTCACCTTTTTGTACACATTATGTAAGTTATGTCGCTTTCTTTGGAAAAATATCCAGGTCATGCCTTGATCTTGAACAGCAACTGCTCTCCATCACCAAACAAAATCAGTTTACAAGCTCAGTTTAGCCTTAATAGATGGAAATCCCTCAAACGGACCTAGAGGATCTCCTTCAAAGACCTCAGTTTCTGGTACCGGAACTCTGTTAGCTGTGATTGCCTCGGCAAGAGTTGTCACAATTGGAAGCTTCATCAGAGGTTAACTGCTTGGGTGGCAAGAACTTCAGTGGCTGGTTGTAAAACGGAATATGAGGTGCGCATGGAGCAGGGGTGGGCAAACTGAGCCCCACGGGCCAAATCAGGCCCACCAAGTGTCTTAATCTGGACCACCGGGCATTTGCCAATTGCAGTGCTATACTGGCACGTTTTGATTCGCCAAAATTGTAGCTTGTACAAAAAAATCAAGATTTAAACAACACAACACATGACGCACAAAGTAACTGACCTTCTGCATCAAGTGAGCTTACAAACATATACAGTATCTACGCGGCCATGGCAAAAAACAACTATATACCCACAGCAAAGCATGCTGGGTAGCTTGTGCTACTCTGTTTCCCAACATTTTGCCGTGATTGGCGCATTCTTCCTAGATGGCAAAATATGTTGAGGAAAACATGTTGTCAGAGAAGTAAAGAAGGAAGAGATAACATGGTTAATATTGTTGTTGCAGCTGGGCTACCCAGCATGCTTTGCAGACATGTGGAAATAACAGTTAAGTGTTATGTTTAGCGCTTATTGTTGTTTATTGTTGTAGCCGTTCATTTATGTGATGCGTTTACTTGCTATGGATGTCTCATGTTTTCGCTTCACCTCGTGAGCAAGTATGTAATTCTGTTTAATGACAAGTTATATATAGATGGCTCCTGTGGCAAATTTTTTTACTCGATGTTGCCCAAGAGTCAAAAAGTTTGCCCAACCCCGGCATAGACGAATAACGAAGAGAGATCTTGACGGCTTGGACTGGGTTTGGCTTGTTCCACAGGAAGGTGGGAGACTTATTTAATGTAATGGAAATAAATTTGATGGGATGGACAAAATGATTCACTTAAAGGGCTAAGTGCATCTGGTAGGCGGAGAGATTCCACATTTTTTTTTTTAGCATTTCTGCTTCAAATTCCTTTTTTTTAAGCTTCTATTTCAGCTTTTAAGATTTTATCCTCCACCTCTAGTCCTTGAATGTCTTTCCTTTGTTGAGTTTGGGCATTCGCTATCTTTATTACCTCTCATGTAGTCACAACTTCAGCAGACCTCCATGGGCTGATGATGCAAAAGTGGCCTGGGAGGAGATTACAAGTATCGTAAATCAGGTTTGCCCTGATGTACTGAGAACCGTAGCCCAGTGTAAAAAAGCGGTTACACAATCAAAGATGTCAGTACGTCGGATTAACCATTTATTTACAATTAACCACATCCATATCAGATCCACTGGCCACCGAAACCAGGGGTCTCAAACTCAATTCCTGCGGTCCCAAGGTAAGGCGGAATCTGGCTGAGGCGGGGCCACATTCTCCACGCACAAGCGCACACGTGCAATTTAAATAATAAAAAAAAATACAATCTTCTCAACTGTCTTTTCTTATTTTGTAGCACAAAATAGGATAAACAAGGACATTGATGTAAACAAGTTGAGCGCAAAACTACTAATACCATTCTCAATCAATCATTCATTCATTCATTTTCTATACCGCTTATCCTCATTAGGGTCACGGGGATGCTGGAGCCTATCCCAGCAGACTTTGGCCGAGAGGCGGGGTACACCCTGGACTGGTCGCCAGTCAATCGCAGGGCACATATAGACAAACAAACATTCACACTCACATTCACACTCTAATGGACAATTTTAGAGTCGCCAATTAACCTAACATGCATGTTTTTGGAATGTGGGAGGAAACCGGAGTACCCGGAGAAAACCCACACACACACGGGGAGAACATGCAAACTCCACACAGAGATGCCCAACGGAGATTTTAACCCAGGTCTTCCAGATCTCCTGACTGTGTGGCCAATGTGCTAACCACTCAGCCACCATGCAAAAATGTTAAAAATCCTTTATAAAAAAAAAATGGCCATGTAGCCCTTCCCTCTCCCGCATGTGGCTTGCAGCCAGTCTTCCTCTACTTGAGTCTTCACCAATGCAGAAGTGTTGGACTTTGCCGCCTGGTAATTGATTGCTAGACTCCAGTTCATATTACAGATTTTTATTCTCACCACACCACTTGGTGGAACATTGTAGAGCTAAATATATACACATTCATAAAATACAACAACAAATTATACACCACTTAGGACAATATTCCATACCTAACCACATGTGCTGGCAGTTTACGAGTGTACAGTACAACTTCCGGTTCCAAATACTTTACTACAGTTGAGTAGAGTGTATGTTTTTGATGAGGAACATTCCTTCTCCTCGTGACCTCAGATTGTCGCTCTGCCGGCAAAAAAGCTCAGAGCAAGCTTGGAAAAGTGAAGGGAAAGAGTTCTAATTGGGTACTGACTTCCACCATTTACCATAACTACAACAACTTTTTTGTTTGTTGTTGCAAAACTTTCAAAAATCATGTGAAGAGTCACATTACCTTCCATGCCCCTAGTCATGTTTGTTCAAATGTCATTTCCATCGAGATTCTATTCTTCTTAAAAATGTGCGACCTAGGGGCTATTAGAGGCACACGGCTGTTTTTTGATTGGCCTGCAGCACAATCTAGAAATATAATTTAACAAGAAAAAACTAATGAAAGAAAAACAGGCAAAATCTGCAGTAATTTTACAACACTAAATCAAACTATTAAGAGAGAAAGATTGTAAGGAAAATTAGGTTGTGAAAAAAGTTATGTTATGAGAATAAAGTAAAAATATTATGGGAACAAGTACAAGAACATTTACAAGAAAAATGTTTGGAGAATTAGGTTGGAAAAAATAATTAAACTATTATCCATCCATCCATTTTCTATGCCGCTTATCCTCATTAGGGTCACGGGGATGCTGGAGCCTATCCCAGCAGACTTTGGGCAGGAGGCGGGGTACACCCTGGACTGGTCGCCAGTCAATCGCAGGGCACATATAGACAAACAACCAGTCACACTCACATTCATACTCTAATGGACAATTTAGAGTCACCAATTAACCTAACATGCATGTTTTTGGAATGTGGGAGGAAACCGGAGTACCCGGAGAAAACCCACACACGCACGGGGAGAACATGCAAACTCCACACAGAGATGCCCAACGGAGATT